>CM068837.1:83127544-83727544 GCA_028554795.2 Sinohyriopsis cumingii
GAATATTCTCTAAATGATAATGTTGAAATATTCCCAATATTTGAAAGCAATTATCCGTTTACTATTTATTTTACTACGCCAAACTAGTCGAGTTTCCAAACTGGCGTCTATCAGGATATACAGCGAAGCTGATGTTACCTATAATCAGTGTGATATAGCTCAGGATAGTCGGTGTAACCAGTGAAGTTTGTTTCCCTTGTCAAAATGAGGTGCCAAGCTACCCTGTATATTGTTGAATATGAAAAGCAATTGAACTGATTCAACTACTGTTTTGGTTTTTGCACTGTACTGACTGTATCATTTTAAACTAGGATTAGTCGTTTTGACCATGATATTTATTGTAATAATACCATTACATATTGAACATTGCATCGTTGATATGGTATAAATCAAGTTATATTTGTTCCGGTGATACAAAGTTCAACAATTAAAGCACTGATTAGTAAATGCCCTCAAACTTCAAGAACAAGAGTTCATCAAGAATATAAGACTTTATGGTCGTTTAGTATGTTGATATCCTAACATCAGAGGCAGTGAAAATGATTAAAGCTTATTGTAAAATAAAAAGGTTTCAAAATGGTACAACGACTGCAGTTAAATGAAAACATTTCACGATCAAAGTTCAGTTTACCTGTCTACAAATCGTCTATGTATAAAAAAATAATAAGAATGTGGCAAATATGGGGTTTCAGTATCCCGTGTCCCCATGGAGAATCAAAAGGCACATGCTCAAAAACACTCCTTACAATCTCCAAACTTTCAGGTCAATCTTTGTGTGTAACCATCTTATTTAAAAAGATGGATTAGCTAAAATTCTCAGATATAGACACCCATTATCATCTCATTTTATTTACTGTAATATTATCCTATATTGTGTCATATACTGTGTTTGCAATATATATATATATATATATATATATATATATATATATATATATATATATATATATATATATATATATCATGACTATTCTTCATCTTATCTCAATTTGTATGTATTAAGTACCCTAATGTAGCATATATATCGATTACTAAACTGATTGAGTAGGGATACAATTTTTGTTCAAATTATCAAAAAATGTACATATATATTTATTACATACATCTTGCATGCAATGAATGTAACATTGGTCTGCAAAAAAACATAATGCAAATTGTATTTTCAAAATCAAAATGTTTCTTCCATTTCTCGTTTTTCAAATATTTTCATCAAATATCAACTTTTTATAACTCGGTATATTCTTATGTCTTTTCCCCATAGCATTATATGATTATTTGTATTCCTAAATATGAATTACGTGTAGTACCGTTATTCCTTATGTTATTTAAGGACCATCTGCTTTCCATTAGTGTATATTTTCACGTTTTGGTACATTATATACTTAGCCAGGGTCAACACCTTAATCATGTGTAGTTTTGTTCGAATTTGGGTAGAACATATACCTGAATATACAGTTCTGAGTTTGTCCTTTATAAGTCTCAAAAGTTTAACATTTAACCCTAAACAAAGGGTACGGCTCTGAATCGACAGCTAACGAATCTGTGAATGGGTTGAAGCAGACAATCACTGACAAGGTCTTGCACTGATAGACGAGAACAAAAAATATCAGTCCCTTTGTAAATTCACCAAAGACAATACCCCGATGAATTGTGTGTGCGTGTGCGAGTGGATTGGATTGCTAGCATAGCTTTAAATTTGTTTTAGTCATATAACTATGGTGTCTGCAGTGTGGCAGTTTATACTGATGTCTAGCACTAGGGCATCATGCCGCAGTCACATTATCCTTACACCAGATCCACCAGTCCTGAAACTAACCTTTTTATGCTGAGTGCCTAGCGATGCAGCTCTAGATACTAATTTCATAAGCCTTTGGTATGTACCGGCCGGGATTCGAACCCGCGAACTCTCAAATCCTATGCGGACGCTCTAAACACTTAAGCCACCGAAGAGGTGAGTTAACTGCCTTAAATAATCTAAAAACAACAAAGCGAGCAAACAAGTAAAAAATTCAAGGACGACGAATATAAAGTGGGTAAGGAATGACGCCCAATTAAGTAACAGCGTAATACCATATACGAAGTAACGATACTTTTGATATGCTCATTTGTTTCCCCGTTTACATTGTCAGAATCGTGCAATATTACCCAATATTGAATCCGCGTGACAATACCCATATATCATTCAAGTGCATAAAGGAACTACTTTCTATTGTAAACAAACAAATGACGCATACGCCAGCACTTTTGATTTGTACACACATCATATACACTCGCGTAAGAGGCTCTTTACGTTGTGGTTGTTTAAATTTGTTTCTGAATGAACTAAAACAGATGTTTCGGGGACTGCCATACCAGCTGCTTTGTCGCATTCTGCATTGATACAATGTTACGGATTTAGGCTAGCTACAGTATATAACACATACGCAAGATAAGGGCCTTATAAATAACATACAAGTGACACGTCATATACTCTCTTCTTTTTCTGGTGATAAGAATGGCACAATAAAATATACTTACAGTTTTACATCCAGAATTACCTCAAAATGTATTTTCTTAATTCTGCAAATCCGAATTACATGAGCTATGTCATAGGTTTTCAATCTGGATTACACATTTCAAAATTGTGCTGTAATTTCGATGATAAGTGAAATTACATCCTCCTTACTGCACTCAAAATGAAATAAGCCTTAAATTCCATAGCGTCTTTTTGATAATTGCACTTGAAATACTTCATATTTTTCTCACATTATAATTTAAAACATTCAATGACAGAATCTGAAACACATTTGCAGATGGCAACACGCCTATTCAGTCGCATTTATTTAATGTGGAAATGACACATACAAATCCAGTCCACAGTCACGAAATTTCCTGGAATCGAGAAAAATATATATTGTTCTGAAAGATGTAATTACACCCGACAACAATAACAAAAACAACAATTTGTATTGTGCTATCACAACCCTTCACCATTAACTTGAATAAGATTTAATACGTATATAACATAGGGACAAATAAAATCAGACAATATGAGATATATTTTAGTTATAGTTATATATACAAAGGAACTGCTACAATGCAAACAGTGCTGATGAAATGTTTGCAATTGTCGTATGTATAAATCACAAAATGAAATATAACAACGGGACATTTGTTTGTAACAGTAACCGTATACATATCTTCGACATTGAATGGCTAAGCCGTTTACCAACATTGCTCTCCGCGTCACAACCTGCTTCCCTGGGAATGACTTCTGAACCCTAACTTCAAAACTGTAAGGTTATATATGTATGTGTATATAAATAGATGTATGTACTCATATATGTGTGTGTGTATGTATGTATGTATGTATGTATGTATATATGCATGTATATATGTATGAAAATGCATGTGTATGTGTATATGTATGTGTATATGTATATATATATGCATGTATATAAAGATATATATATATATATATATATATATATATATGTATATGTATATATCCATGTATATAAAGATATATATATATGTATATATATACATGTATGTATGTATGTATGCATGCATTTATGTATGTATGTATAAATCTATTTATAACTTTACGAGACTTGGAATCTGAAATGTTTGTCTTTTTTTCCGTAAGTTTATACGCATTATAATAATAATTAAAAGCAAAAAAGGAAAAAAATGATATGTTAGCAACTGTTTTAGTGACGGATCTATTCACGGTCTGTGATTGTTAAAAAGCTATGAGTACATTTTCAGATATTTTTTTATTCAGACTGTGTAAAACAAAACGTATTACATGCTTCCAAGGAAATCTGGCATGATTCACTACGTGGATTGTTTTATTATTTATTGATTTCTTTACATGTTATTCACTTGTTATTACTAATGTCCCGATTGTTTTCTTTTCCAGCTTGCCGAGAAGCAGGAAGTCTTAAGTACGGAACACTCCCTCTCTATATCAACTACACGACCATAGGATGGGTAACTGTATTTGTCATATTCAATGCATGTCACGCGTGATCACTTGCAGGGTTCAGTGCACTTGAAAGGACTGGCATTCGCATTAAGATTTGTATTTTTGATTTGGAACATAAGCATACATAAACGCATGACACAATTTGATTATGTTTGTAATATCCGAATGTCTCCTCTTTCAAATTATTGGTTAAAAATTAGATTGTCTAAGCTTATAAACTGTATTTGCATAATAATATCGTTCTATATATGTATTGTTGATTTCCGAATTGAACATGTATTTTGTAGCATTTTACGAATACGTTTGCTAGAAATAAGTCACCAATTAGAAACGCAAGTTACATTTTCTTTATTTATCGTGTCTATTTAGTAACATTCCTTTCGTTATACGTATTTCAAATATAAACTAGGTTAATTATCATGGATTTTCTTGTCCAAATCATTAAACCTTTAAACAATTTTAGATGATATATTCTGTACAAAGAATGTGTGATATCCATTACACACACATGTGAAGCTCAGCATCAATTTTTTCTGTCTTCTCTCTGCATATCATATTATCAATAATGTATCGGCCAAACTATATATATATATATATATATATATATATATATATATATATATATATATATATACAGTAATGTCTGGCATAGCTCGATACGTTACAACATATGCAGGATTGGGACTGCAGCTGCCAGTAACATATTTCACCTGCCCTTTTCGCCCCTTTCCAGTTGATGCAGGGCTTGATATCGACCAACGTAAACAGTATACAGTAGACTATTCTTTCATGCCTGCGCAATGGAGCTTTTAAGTTGAGTGTAGTCTGTGCAAACTGGCACCACCCTTTAAACCTGGGGTTCATCTGCCATGGCCCAGCCAGCCAGGACAGTGATAGCGAGATCCGCATAATGATTAAGACGCTTATATATATATATTAGATGTATTTTGCATACAATATGAAGTATGGTTTGATAAAATACATGGTACAAAGTTCATATGAAAATTTAAAATAAGTCTTATTTCTACTTCTTATATTGTCATCAGGTATACAAAATTATTAACTATGTGTATAATCATGTATTTAACGAGACCATTGTATATTTATTTATACTGTTAATGATGAAATGTATACGTAGAACGTGACATTCCCTGTCACATTGTATAGCTGGTGAATGTACAGATGCTTAGAGATATGCGGACATTCTCGTGTCTTATGTTTATTTTGATTGTTAACGATGAAGAAAGCGTAATGGTGGGCATTCCCCTGTCTCACTTCACGGATCATCTGCGTTCTACATCATGTATATATATTGACGGATGTGTACATTTTGGCATTATATACTTATCCAGCGTCAATAGCATGACCCTGTGTAGGTTGGCTCGCAATTGATCAGCACGTATAGCTGGAAATACATTTTTGCCTGGTTCTGTCTAGTAATAGGATTCGACTCTTTTGATACTGGCCAAATATGAGTCAAGTTATGTCTATAACGGGGAGAATTGTATTAGGTTTAGCATGTATCATAACCCTGAACAAAGGATATTATTCTCAATCGACAGTTAACACAAATAAGAAGGGGTTTACGCACATAATCGCTGCCCGTGGATTGAAGGGGAATAATATAACCAATTTAGCAGTGTCTTTGAAGCTTCAACAGAGATCGACGCACCCCGATGGCATGGAGAAGTGGATCACACGGCCTATGTCAGAGCTTGAAGGCAATATAAGAAAAGATAACACATATATAAATCCGCAGATGCAACGAAGTGGACATTACTCTGACGTTAGCCTTGTACCTAATATCCAATATCACGATGGGACTGATGTCATGGTTAACCTTGTCAAAATATGTAAGTAATATCAATATAAGTTGCTTTCATTTTCAAAATGTTTTAATTATGGCTGAAATACAGAGCCAAATAAGTCACGATGTATGGGAAGGTACTCAAACATCAAAGTACCTATTTCGAGTACACGACATATATGGGTGGGCCCAAAGACAATGATATTATCCCATCATGACCTAACTCGATCTTACCACAGCCCACAACACTATGGGCAATATCGCTTAAATAATGATTTTGTAAGAAGCAATGATTACAATATTATTAGGGACACCGAATGTTACATTGGTTGAAAGTACTCACCCTTATGGATCACTGCCGTCTTCATCTGTATGCGTGGGTTCGAGTCTCGGCCTCGGCCTGTGTGGCTACCTGAGAAAACTTGCCAGTAGCATCGTGGGTCGGTCGTTCCTTCCGGGATTTTCAAGGGATCTTCCTTCACCATTTTTACTGTCCACAAAATAGTCCTATATTGTGCTGCAAAATGGCATTAAACCCTACATAAACAACAATGAAACCTGATTGGTGCAATAATTGTAAACATACTTGAAAACATCTTAAGTACCGAAGGGCTGGACCTAACTAGTCAAAGTATTCCTAATATTATATACTATACAGTCATGGCGCATAATTAAATAAAAACGAACATTATATTTAAAACTCTAGTGAATTTAACACCAGTAATTACTGGTGAATTGTGAAAATTTCACTTTAATACTCTCGCGTAAAGATGCGATTGAAATAATATACCAGTCAAGTAATCTATTCTATGTATTATTAACTATATTAAATAACCCCTGTCAAAAATGTTGCGTACTAACATTTTAATCCGGTAAAAGATTGCATACAAGAATATTATACATATAAATGATAACAAATTAAAATGTGTTTTCTGCAATCACAACACTCCAGCACAGATCAATATGGCGTGGGATAAGAGAATACTAAAGAAGACACAAAGTTGAATTAAAACTGTTAGTTAATGTTACATTTAAAGTATATTTATATAGTGCAAGATGCTGATGAAAATGCTGAAATTATCACAGCAAATGGAATGGAACAACTGAACGATATTTTATTTTAATAGTACACACCAATTTACTAGCACTGGCCTCTGAGTCGCATCATTCTTCCCTCGGAAGGGCCCTATGACATTAAATTGATAATTAATATATGAAGTGAGCATAGCTTCTGGGTATATTTGTATCCTTGCCCGCGGTAGGAGCAAGGATCCAAACCGATGCACACCAAATAGTATGCAGATGCGCTTAATCGAAAGGACAAATCGTGTATGCAGTTAGTATTGGTTAATATTGCACATACTATCGACAAAGGGATCTATCGTAAATTATTAAAACATTACAATAAATGAATGGTCATTTACAGACGATGTATGTGTGAGGAAGCTCTCCTAATTGTTATATATATATATATATATATATATATATATATATATATAATTATACTGTCGAGGTTAGAATAACATGATTCAGGAATTAACTTGTCATGTTAATAAACTAAACGTAATAAAACACTGACGTATACGCACTAAGGGACGTATTTATTTACGGATTTCAAAATATTAAAAGCTAAAGAGTACCTCCATTATATACATTATGAAGTTTCATCCTTACTGGTTCGCGTAGAAAATGCCTTCTTTCAGTGGTTTAACAATTTTTTAACCTGTAAAATCATATTATTAGCAAATTGGCATAACTGACATAAGTTTTAGACATATTCTTTATGATTAGGGCTATCACCATAAACTGTTTCTTAAATCTATGTAAAATTGTTGTTCTCTCTCTCCGCATACATATATATATATATATATATATATATATATATATATATATATATATATATATATATATATATATGTCAGACGTTGAAATACAACCTGTACATGTTGTACAACATTATATATATATATATATATATATATATATATATATATATATATATATATATATATATATATACAAGTTGTATTTCAAGGTCTGACACCAAAGTCTGCAATGTCAGTGGTCTGGGTTTCAAATGACTCTGACATTAGGTATAAATTAAAACTACATTCAAAAGTAGGAGCTTATTTAAGATGTATTCAGATTTTTGTCAGGGTGATTTGTAAATAAAATGATTTTGTTGACCAACTGTCATGATGAGTATCAAGTACAGACGTATTCCTGCCCTTAAAACGAATGCGGGTCTCTATTATTTAAATCGTTACATAAAAGATTAGGACTAAGCCTTTTTGTTATTAATGTATGTTATTTTTGTCAATTTTCACTTCCTAATCAAAATAGCTAACTCGAGATTCGAGTATAAAAATATTAATTTGCTAATTACATTTCCAAATATTGGTTCCACATTTTCCATCACAATTTCCTACATTAACATTGTCATTTTAAATGTTCGGATCTACTACGTCCCTCATTGTCTAGGTTTTAATTGCTCGATCTCTAAGGTCACTAACATATGCCTTCTGTAATTCTCCTCGATCTTTCCATTTCCGGTTTTGTTTTCTTTGAGCAACGACGCTGTTCATTTACAAGTTTGGGAATTGTTTTCTGGTAAACAATTGATGGATTGGGTGGTGTAGCAATGATAGACCAGTCCAAATCGAATGTGACAGCACGACTTTCATACAAACACAACTCCGTGTTTCAGCACGTCTAAATTCAAATGATAATGGAAAATCATGACAACCCCAACCGAATGTATGACCGTCATTTTAGACGTTTTGTTCAATTAATTTAATAATCTGAATTAAACGAATGGACATCTCAAAAAGGACACACTCTACCACAACAGCGTGTAATATATTTATTATAACACGTGACCAAATTAACAGACTTGTGATTATGTTTCTCCTTTTTTCTATAATGCATATATTTGTCGGCCTCCCTCCATATATTTCATGTGTCACTATATATATATATATATATATATATATATATATATATATATATATATATATATATATATATAATGTTTTGGTGCAATGCATTATCACAAATGTGATATTATAATTCTAGACATTAAAATGTTGGTACTATGCTTTCTTTCCTCTCATTGCATTTATTGTCGCTAGAAATAGCCAAGTGAAAGTAAATTTCTAAATAAACTGGCGAAGGGGGTGAAGCTGCGTTTAGCAAAATGTTCGCCTGCGATTTTCAGGCTTCATCGCCCAATGTATCCCGAACATCAGTCTCAGCTATAAAGATAAAGTACATTTCAACCACAGTAATGTCATAATTTTTTAATGGATTGATCTAAGACGTGTTCACCTGCGAAGGATACAACAATAAGTTCAATCTATTGTTTCTTGTCACTTCGAAATACCGGTTTCTCTCTATTTATTCGAAGTAAGGCTTAGAAAAAAAGAGAGCAAATATTGATGAGTGAATGAATAATGGGACAACAAAACATTCCACAATAAGGAATATGTTGTACTTTGTTTAATGATATATATGACAAGGAAACGATCACCTGATAAGATTTGTACCGCTATTGACGACATGAGTCTCCTTTTCCTAGATATCCGCTACAAGGATGTTATCATGTAGATTGTGATATAGACCTCACTTCATCTGTTGTGATCGACTAAAATGTGTTCCTGATTTATCCACGTCCATGTAAGTTAAATTCATTACTTTGGACTCTTTGTGTCACCATTTCAGCCGTAGAATTAGCTTAGGGTTATAAATGGTTTAACCAAATTCCACTTAGTAATGCCACTGAATTGCACATTGATTTTAAATAAATTAACCGATTCAGCAAAATCTATCAAAATTGAGGAAATTATAACAAAGAAGTTATTATGTTGAAGACAAACGGCAACGAATATAACGTAATTGATTTAAAACAAATTGTTCATAGGAAAATAATAACTTAGTATTAAGAAACAAATTATACGTAAAGGAATGTCTTGAAAATCCGTCCCAGCAACAAGCTGACAAGTTGGGTAGAGGACGATAAAGTAGGTGTGTAACAACCTATTGCAAAATTAGAAACATGAAGTAAGTTGCAGTACTGTTGAAAGGTAACACTTCAATATTATAACAACATTTGTATTTGTATGTCTCTAAACGATACATAGTACATAAGTTTTTTTTCGGGTTTAAAAGCTCATATAGGTCACTGAGTGGGTATACATGCCAACATGTATAAATCATATTTTCATATGCAGTTAGAATACAAATGTGGGATATTTTGTACTCTTTATGATTAACAATTTCCAAGAGCAAAAGATAATGTTATTTGTGACACAAATTGCAATTTCGACCAAAGACAACAGGTGATCCAACATTCACATAAATGCGTATGGATGTGCAGGATGACACGAAGCGTTCACTATATATATATATATATATATATATATATATATATATATATATATATATATATATATATATATATACATACCTTTTGCTGAAACTCCATTTTTGAAAAATAATAATTTCTAAAAAATGAAAAATATATGCGTAAAACTCTAAACGGAGTCCTCTTACTTTAAAGAGAGTTTCTCTAATTTGAATTTTGTGGGTTACTTTATCTTTGTCGTTCGAGTTCTTCCTAGACTTGTATGTGTGTTTAGTTTACCGCGAGACATTTCATTGACGTCGTTATGCTGTTAAAACTATTTTCAATGTATCTTTGCTGTCGCCTCACAAAGTGAAATAAATTTGTTGACTCTTTTAGAAGCAGAATATAAATAGTAAGCATACATCAGGATATATCCTAAACTATGAATATGCTTGTGACTATTGCCCTTAGCAAATGTTTCCGCGAAGACGTAATAATAACATGTAAAAAGATATGGAGCAAAGTGACCAAGCAAATGGTCCAGAAAGAATATATATATATATATATATATATATATATATATATATATATATATATATATATATATATATATATATATTATTTTTTATGAGCAATAAATAGTTTAGGTCACAACAACAAATTATCACTGATAAAAAAAAAAAATATATATATGTTTATAAAGGTCCCACTTCTCAAAACTGCCAGCTAAAGCTTTGCCAAATTTTTCATTGTATTTGCGATGCATGGTGTTATGATATAATAAAATATATATTTACTTTGTATTTACTTATTATTTCTATGCCAAGATCGTGCACACCTTATCAAATTGATCAAAACCATTATATTAAGAAGAACTAAGTTGCCCAAATTTGGAGACTTCTCAATCAATAGTCGATCGGTCGACAATTATTGATAGCTTATAAAGGATTTGTTTAGTGTGATAAAAAAAAAAGTTCCGTGACTAGAGTGAAGTCTGAGAAAGAATCATAATAGTTATATTGCGTTTTATTTATCCTGCATTGTGTTCATGAGGAGTCACCCATATTCTGATTTTCTGTTTTTGCAGCTACACGATTAGCTCGACGAGAGGCAGCAGGTCAGACATGTCAAAGACTTCCTTTCAAAGTCAATTTCAGGTCCATAGACTGGGTAATTTCTCAATATCTATCACTTGTATTTATGTATTTAATTACCAGACATTCATGGATCTATTTAGTATAGTTTAATAAAACACAAAGTACTGTTCTAAATAACAACGATGGGTGAATAGGAAACGGCCATTTCCTCTAAAATGTCCATCATATGTCTTTAATAGTGAAACATGAGAGACACTGAGTTCACCAAATGATATGCTATCCAGCTTTTTCAAGTCTTCAATGTTGCACCAATATAATTAATATCCGACTAAAATATATAACATTAGACGGCAATGGTCATATATAACGTCATTAAGTCCATAACAGCTGCAACCAGGTGTATAAAACGCTGATCACATCAACTTGCATCGAAATGTGTGAATTGAGTCTTGGTTTGTGATGATTATACGCAACGTTCAATATGACCGTTTGGAGAACAAAAGCTTGCACGAACAGGACTACAAGTCTATCCGAATGAATGGCACACATAAGTCTAATGTAATGTTAATGCAAACTATATATATATATAAAGAGAGAGAGAGAGAGAGAGAGAGAGAGAGAGAGAAAGAGAGAGAGAGAAAGATATATAGAGAGAGGGAGATAGCGGAAGAGAGAAAGAGAGAGATAGATATATAGATTTATAGATAGATAGATACATAGATAGATAAATGGATAGGTATATATATATATATATATATATATATATATATATATATATATATATATATATAGAGAGAGAGAGAGAGAGAGAGAGAGAGAGAGAGAGAGATATTGATAGATATATAAATAGATAGATGGATAGATATATTGATAGATAGATAGATAGATAGATAGATAGATAGACAGGTATAGCTACATGAAGCTGGACAATATTTCCCTATTTGCAAACTGATGCATCCAATGTAACTTTTTTCAAATATATAATTTTTCAGAAATGGGTGCACTCACCTATAGACTACAATGCGTATGTCTGTGGAGGCGGATGCGGTTTTCCACTGATCGGTTCGGATATTCCATTACACACACAAATCCAGGCTTTGATTCATAATATGCACCCAAGTGATATCAACAGCCCCTGTTGTGTGCCAACAAAAATGTCCAGTTTAG
This sequence comes from Sinohyriopsis cumingii, assembly GCA_028554795.2. Taxonomy (NCBI): domain Eukaryota; kingdom Metazoa; phylum Mollusca; class Bivalvia; order Unionida; family Unionidae; genus Sinohyriopsis; species Sinohyriopsis cumingii. The sequence continues at coordinate 83,139,931 of CM068837.1, forward strand.
ATGTCGAGTATTATGTTGGGAGAGAAAAACGTAACTTAACGCTGCAAAACATGGTAGTGGAAACGTGTGGTTGTCGCTGACAAATAAACATAATACTTGCAAAAATACTTTGAAACAGTGGTCCTTTATTTTGTACAACCTAACATATCTAGAACGATTTTATTTGGTCCAAGTGGTAATAACTCATAAAATGTGTCTTGGTTTCCAGTATGTTCTATTTAATATCTGCGTAAAATGTTGCAATCTATGAATTGTCACATAAGTTATATTCGATAAACAGAGCACATTATATCATTACATCCATGGAAATGACACTAACATAAAGTGTGATATGATAATTATTTACATTACCTAATGAGATAGTTTTCATGAATAATAAGTATGTGTAAGAGATTTTGAATTTCCCACGTATGTAAATTCTAGATTGAAATATGTTGATACATACTTCTTGGCAAGAAATACTTAATTTTGAAACAAAATATGCCTCCGTTTTTTTATATCATGGTTAATTAAAGGGATCAGATAGATAAAACAATAAATAAAGACATCTGTATAGCTTTAATAAACTTATGGTTAGATAATGTGCATTGAACGTTCAATGTCATCAGTTTTAACTAACATCTTGATCATATATTATGCTAGGCTTAAGAATAATTGGGTTTTCCGAGACCATACATTTAGAATGTTAAAAAAATGGTCACTTTAAATAACAAATGGGAGTGATATGTATGTATATGCAATGTATATCTGACAATGCAGCGAGAACATTCATGCAGTGACATCAGTGTACTTTTACTTCCAACCGAACTGTTGCGTTGAACTGTCGTAAAACGATACTCTATGCATACATAAATGAAACCGTTCATAATTTTAGTAATGGATACGGATTTATCAGACAAAATGAGGTCACGTTGATGTACGTTTCATGATCGAGTAAGTTACTGGGTATACTTCATATATTTGAATGGCTGGCTCGGTAGTAAATAAGACTGCTGTGGGAATTGATATGTGGAGTCAAATTTCAATGATGAATGTAATGATCTCCGTTCTGTTTAAAATAATTGTCAAGGCCTATGACGTATACCATGGGGGAAAATGTTAAACAGTCAGAAAAATAGATCTTATGCATTTAAATTCATGCTTTGCCCGATTCATTTTGATTATTGGATCATGTAAAGCGGAAGGTTACCAGTCAGGACATATCACCCACTTTGCAGGTACCCACATTGCAGGTATATGGTTAACAATATTGCTGCAACTTTAGATGTTTAAAAATATTGGCACACCATATCTTAATTGCAGTTCACGGTCGTTTACTATGTTTCCCCACAAATCCGGAATACAATTCAAGCAACCATTTGAATTAACTCCTGCCAACACTTTATTTGTATTGTGATGATTTGCAACTGGGCAATGTATATGATTGCACAGTCATTGATATATAAACACCAAAAATAGGTTTCTGTGCAACACACTATAAGATATTGATAATGTTCTTAAGACATATTTTTCCTTGCTTTATTTTGGGATGGCAACATAAAAAGATAAGGTATGGAGAAAAAACATGTGTCCAGGTTGTAAATTGGTTTGAGAAAATGCCCAATATAGGCAAAACTGTTCATAAATTTCTCTAACAAAAATTCCAACTGTCAAGTGCACCAGCACAAATACAATGTACATTCTTTCCCGTGAATGACCTAGTTTCTTTCCAATCTCTACCCTCAAACAAAATTGATTTGCATACTCAGGTAATTCAGTTTCTCGTCCGTAGTTTCCAAGTATATTTAAAATGGATTGACTTAAAGCATGTTTGAAATTCTTGTATAAATATCACACTTGTTTAGAAGGTGTGACATTTTGAACTTAGAAACGTCTAATAACGATCATTCAATAAATTTTCACTCCATAATAGATAGTAACGCATCAAAAGGCATATCACATGGAACCTCCGATCTACCAATCCTTGAATTTTTTACTCAAGTCAGTTGAATAAATGTAAAAATATTGTTATTGAATAAAGGAACAGTTTAATTTATATCTTTTGTTTCATACTGTTATGACGCTGACATTCCAAGCATATCCAGTTTAGACATATTCACTGTATCAAATATGGTAATTAGAAACAAATGTAAACAAAACACAAAACTGATTGTTCTTTAAAACTCTTGTCATCGTTATCTCCAATTTCGGGGCATTGTACTTATTCACCCAGTAGATACTGCCTCGTCTAGAATTGTGTCTATATATAATATAAACGTCAATTCTGGATAAACGCATATTGTGAAAGTTGTGGATTCTTCTAGAAATGTACACCATTCACAGAAGAAGTCTACACCTTAGCACTTTGGAATATATTTGGATTTCTGTTATTAAAACCTGAATGACCCGAAATACATATGTGATCATAATCAAATATTGTTTTAATGACATTATCCTTACAAATCATAACACAACAAATAAGACGTTTTGAGCAAACAAATGTTCTTCATGTCATAAATAAATGAGAGAACAACAAGAACATCCATCTCGTATACATCACATACGAAATACATATGAAGTCTCCTGCATACTACTTGAAAATCTGTCTTACAGCTTTAGCCATTTATTTTCAATTAAAACAAATAATTTTGTAGTATGTAACAATGAAATCTATTTGAAATTCCAATCTTAGAACAAAATATGTATAATCCTTTAGCAAGTCAGGAGTGTAAAAGGACATCAGACCCAACTCAAAATAAATAGCGAATAAATGCATATATAGTCTTAATGTAATTTAATATCATGCCTCAGGTTTCCTCATGTTTATAACACACACTGATATTACACTTCAACGAAGAGGCTCATTACATTATATATCAGGTGAATGTCTAACATAACTGTGGTATCGACGTTGTGGCACCTCGAAGATAATCCATCTGTATATTTTGATCCACAGGGACAAAATCAAAAGAAGTCAACATAGTATTATGACATGAAAGATGAACAGGTCATGTGGTAAAAACAAAATAAAATCCCTATGGTGCACAGTTGGTGAAAACTCAAACAGATTACAACTCTACACAGCTATGTCTACCATCTCAGTCTCATGACTACCACTGATGGCATCACAGCTTAAATTAATATGCACCTATGAAGATATTCTGACAATATTATATGCGATATGATATCACATACATTATGATATGAAATGATGTCAGGCCAACCTAAGCTGATATTATTGAAGACATCTTAATGCCAACTGCTTACAGCCCGGAATTGATGGTGGTATCAGCTGAATATGATGCAATGTTCAGGTATAGATTTAAACCTTTCTTTGAATGTATTACATGGTTGATACGAAGTCGCACACAGTCACTATAATTTCACTGTTATTACAAGTGGCACCACTGTTTTCTGAAAACACAAACTATCTATATGCAACAATACAACGAAACAGTCATGAATGAAAGTTCGGCCAACTCAAATAAACTTTCAATTATATTGATGCAATTTTGATACTATTTATTTCACTATTGATAACAGTGGTATAATAATTTCTCACTAAATTCCGATATCAGTGATGAAATAGAAAAAGAACATCGACATCGATGTAAATCTCGGGATTATATTGACAATAATCTGTTGCATTACATCATTGATATTTGGTCTCGTTTCTAAATACGATTCATTGGACGTGATAATCATTGCAAAAATTTAAATTTGTCATACTTACGTAACCCAATCATATATATGACATAGTGAAAACAAACCATAATGCATGCACAATGAACCCATCTAAGTGAAGCACTTTTTTCGATCTCCAACGTACAGTGAGTTCTACAATGCTAAACATTAAAAATAGCTATTGTATACATCATGTAAGACTTTTATTTTATCTTTCTAGATGGAATTTAAATTGTATGCGAAACATGTTATGTGTGTGCAATCTAAGTTATCTTGAGTGTTCACTTAATAAACATTCATATAGATAATTGCCTAATTTATTTATCATTATAATGTTACCCTTTGCAAGAACAATTGTATCTCACATTATTTGGAAACCCTCAAATTTTACCATATAATCATTGCACTTTTTTAAATTAATCTTTTTGTGGTGTTATATAGTTATACAATGCTGATGCGCGGTAAGATCATTCGAACTTAATCTCTTAATCTTTCATTTATCCTACATCAAAATTCATCTGGTAGAAATGTCTAAATATCTGGATTGAATATGCATCAAGGCAATCACAGCATGAGGGTACTAGCTGAAAGGTGATGATGTGGCTTTAAGTGTCATTAGTGAGATAATAGGTTGATACTGGGTCGATCGTGCATGGATCAGCTTGCAGATCATACCTCATTATGTATGATACATTGCTCACTGCGGGACTACGCCTATGCCTGAGAATATTGAAAAGTGTCCCATCACAAATCATTTGCATCATGGCAAAGAAACAGTACTTTATATTCAGAAGAATTAAATCGACTATTTACTGTACTACCAAACAGTCTTCTAATTTTAATGACCATGAATATGACGTGTGTAGGCCTAAATACTTAGTCTTGAACATTCGCAAACCTAACGTCACTCCTACTACTTCCATGCCAAGTTGTCTCTATTTGGTAAAATAAAATTCAAATATGTCGGCATTCTGAAATTATACATTACCTAATCACCAGCATAGTTGACAGAATCTCCTCAAATAAATATCCGTTTTCTTTTTCAGATTAAATTTAATGAAATTAAAGCCTAGTTCAGCGTACGTCCCTGTATACAGACGGTTCAAAAATGGATACAAAGATATTCACTTTTAATCACCAATGTTCTGATTGTTTTATGTTACAACTTGTCAGAAATGCCGAATAATCCCTCTCTAAATTAACTACACATCCATAGGATCGGCCCCGGTCAATGTGGCTACGTTATAATCCTTAACAACAGTTTCCGTAGGTAGGCGGTTCATTCCAGGGATTCCCCGGGTTCTTCCTTCACCATTTATACTGGCCACAAAATAGGCCTATATTGTGCTGTAAAAATGGCATTAAACGCTACAACAACCACAATAAAACCTGATTGGTGCAATAATTGTAAACTTACTTGAAAAAGTCTTAAAGTACTGAAGGGCATGACGTAACAATTTAAAGTCTTTATAATCTTGTAAACTATACAGTCCTGGCGCATAATTATAAAAAAAAAACTAACACCATATGTAAAAGACTAGTGAATTTAACATGGGTAATTACTGGTGAACTGTGAAAATTTCACATTAATACTCTCGCGTAATGATGCGACTCAAATAATATGCCAGTCAAGTAATTTCTCCATGTGTTATTAGATATATTAAACAAACCATGTCAATAAGAACGTGTACTGGCATTTAACTCCGGCACAAGATTGTATATATGAATATTATGATTATTAATGATAACAAATTAAAATTTGTTTTGCGCTATCACAACACTCCAACACTGACGAAGATGGTGTATGATAAGACAATGCTATAGAATAAATTCCTTGTAAAAATATTTGTATGAAAACTGTTTGTTAATGTTACACTTAAAATCTTATTGCTATAATGAAATATGCGGGTGAAAATGCTGACATTATCACAGTAAATGAAATTCAACAAATGAACGCCATTTTATTTTAATAGTACACACCAATTTACCAGCATTGTCATCTGATTAGCATCCTGTTTCCATGGGAATGGCCCTATGACATTAAATTGATAATTAACAAATGAAATGAGCAAAGCTTTCTTGTCTATTTTAACCTTGCTCCGCGGTAGTATCGAACCGATGCATACCAACTAATATTCAGTTCCGCTTAATGGAAAGGGCAAATCATTATTGCAGTTAGTATTGGCTCTTTGGTCACCTACTATCGACTATTGGAGCTATCGTAACTTACACAAATATTAAAATAATAGGATGGTCGTTTACATACAATGTATGTGAGAAGATTATTTCCTTATCGTTAAATATACAATACCAACTTGAAGGATAGAATCACATGATTCAGAAATTAACTTGCCATTCTATTGAACGTAATCAAATACTGACGTAAATTTTATACGAACTAATGTAAGTAATTATTTACGGATTTCAAAATTTTAAAAGCAAAATAGCACATTATAAATTTGCGGAGTTTCATCCTAATTGGTTCGCGCAGGTAACGCCTTCTTTGGGTGATTTAATAATTAACAATTTTCTTGTAAAGTCATATTGGAAAATTTGCATAATTTACATATGTTTTCAGACATAGACTTAATAATTAGGGTTATCAACTTCAGAAGTTCTTTAAATTTATGTACAATTGTAATTTACTCTCTCCTCATATATATAATGTAAAACATGTACAAGTTTTATTTCAACGTCTGACACCAGAGTCTGCAGTGTCATTGGTATGGGTTTCACCTGACTATGACATTAAGATAAAAGAAAACTAAAATCAAAATGGGAGTTTTATTTAATATGTTATCCGATTTTTTGTCAGGATGATTTGTAAATATAATGATTTTGTTGAACAACCTTTTCTAATGAATTTTAAGTACAGACATATTCCTTTTGCTACAACCAACGGGGGCTCGATTATTTTTAAACCGTATCTTAAATGACTATGACTCAGCTTATTTGTTATTAATATAGGCATGTTATTTTTCCCATTTTCAATTATTAACCAAAATAGCTAACACGAGATTCGCGTATAAACTATTAATGTTCTACTCAGAGTTCCAAGTATTGGTTCCAACTTGTTCATCACAATTTCAAATATAAAAATTACCATTTCATATGTTCGGATCTATTAATATTGGCTCGATCTTTAAAGTCACTAAACTATGCATTCTGCATCTCTACATGACATCTCCATTCCCGGATTTGGTTTCTTTGACTAAGGACGCTGTTTATTTGTAAGTTTGGGAATTTTATTCTGGTAAACAATGCATGAATTGGTTGGTATTGCAGTCGATAGACGAGTCCAAATCGAACGTGACAGCATGACTTTCATGCAAACACATCTTTGTGGTTCAAAATGTTTACATTCTCATGATAACCAAAGATGATCAGTCATCTTAAATGCTAACCGAATGTATGTCCGTCATCGTTGACTGTTTGTGCATTTTATTTAATAATATGGTATTGTTGCACAAACTACGTGAATTTGTAATGAGCATTTACGAAAGGACATTTCGATATGGACACACTCTACAACAACAGCGTGTTGTGACTAAAATCAATTGGCAGAATAATAAATAGGGTATCAAATATAAATTTTAACACGAGTGATCAAATTAGCAGACATGTGATCTTTTTTTCTCTTTGCTGATATACGGCATCTGTTTGACGGTCTCCATCTGTTTATCTCACTCTTTCACTGTATATATATATATATATATATATATATATATATATATATATATATATATATATATATATATATATGCAGGACAAAGTACCCAACACAGAGGTTCTAGAACGCGCCAAAATGAAAAGCTTGTTCTCCATTCTCAGCAAGAGACGCCTTCGCTGGCTTGGCCATGTCATGAGAATGGACCCAGGCCGCATTCCCAAGGACCTGTTATATGAGGAGTTAGCAAAAGGTGCACGACCCACTAGACGACCACATCAGCGCTACAGATATGTTTGCAAGAAGGATATGAAGACGACATACATCAATGTCAACGACTGGGAGAGATGTGCAAACAACCGTTCCAGCTGGGGTCTAGCTGTCAGGCAGGGAGTATAACATGCAGAGAAAGAGACAAAAATGAAACAAACTGAAAAGAGAGCTAGAAAGAAGGAAAACAAAAGCTTACTTTAGAGCTACGCCATCGTCTCCCGTAGACGGACGGATGCCTATATATATATATATATATATATATATATATATATATATATATATATACAGATGTGTGTGTGCGTGTATATATGTATATAAATGTGTGTCCATATATGTATGTATATATATGTATATACATGTATATGTATATAAATCTATATGTATATAAATGTATATATGTAATGTCTAAGTTTAATGTATTATTACAATTGTAATATTACAATTCAAGACATCAGAAAGTTATACAATGCTTTTTTCCTCTCACTGCATTTACTGTCGCTAGAAATTGCAAAGTGAAAGTAAGTGCCTTTAGCAAAATGTTAGCCTACGGTTTTCAGACTGCATCGCCAAATGTATCTCAAACATCAGTCTCGTCAATAAAGTACATTTCAACCACAGTAATGTTTTAATTTGCTAACGGAGGGATCTTCGACGTGTTCACTCGCAAATGGTACAACAAAAATATCGATCTATTGTGTCTTGTCACTTCTAAAGCCCGGTTTCTCCCCAACTTTTTACATAAGGCTTTGTAAAAAAGAATGCAAACTTTGTTGAGTGAATGAATTATGGGACAACAAAATAGTCCACAATAAGGAATATTTTGTAATTTGTTTAATGATGTACATGACATAGAAACGAACAACTGAGACGTTTTTTACTGCTATTGACTACTTGAGTCTCTTTCTTTTCCTAGATATCAGGTACATGGATGTTATCAATTACATATTGATATATACTTCGCTGCATCAGTTGTGATCGACTTGTATCGTCGCTATATTTCTTGCTTTTAAATTTTAAGATACAATGTGTTCCCGGTTTCTCCACGGTATCGATTAAAGCGGGGTAGGGTCCGTGATTGACTTTTAAATTGACTCAAGTATTCTCCTTGATTCCACCTTCACCGACAATCGTTTTCAACCCCCCTGTTTGAGTTGTTAACCGTTGACTCAGAACAAGACACGATGAAAAACGTTATGATAAACACAAAACGTATGAGAATTACCCAAAATATGTATCAAGTCGCTTTCATATTGACGTCGTTTAAATTGATTGCATTTTATTATCGGACAAAACGAAACGGAACTGTACAATCATTTTACATATTTGAAATGTCTGATTTCCAGCAACCTCAATATTAACATGGGACACAAAACACAAAATGATCCGTGAAACTAAATAGGGTAGTGACCAATAATATACCTACATCTTTAAAAATAAAATATATAAACTGTTATTATTAAAAGTCGCGAGGAATCCCTAGTTTCCACAAATTGTAATATATACTCTAGATGTAAAATACAATGATCAGTACAGTGTGACAGGGGAGTGTGACACGGGAGTGACGGATTTCACGCCTACATTTCATCACTAACATAAAAAAAAACATATTATGCAATAGGCAAAGGACGTCAGAATAAACTGGATTAACACATCTGACTATTTGAAAGACAAAATAATATATATATCTTAAAATGTGTACCATTTTCTGAAAAAGCCGATATTATATCGATTGCATGCATTTTACCTGAAAAAAAGATATGCTGGGTTATTGTAATCAAATTTGTTATATGTATTCTAACTCAGTTAACTCAGCCATGTATTTATAACACATACAACACCTACAACATCAAACTTAATGTAAACTTAAGTATACCTGAAATATTTGATTGTCAGGCATTTCCTTGCCATCAATAATTTGGAATTAACACATGTAGAGCATTAACTGCAGTGTCAATGTTCCATATTGGGGTCATATATGAAAATAGTTCATTCACCTAAACTGTGAGTCAGGCAATTTAAAACAATCTTACTGTATGAAAGTCACCTCTGCTAATGTTCCCTTACAATGTTATTTAATTCTCATATTTGTAATGTTGCTTTTATACTCGCGCGGTTTTCTTTTGTAACGTGTAAACGGGGCAGGGACGAATACACTATACACATAATACATACATTTAAAATAACATGGTATTTGAAGTGTTGGTATAAAGTATTTTGATATAAAAAACAGTATTGGTATATCAAATTGTGATTTGCCCATGGCGTATGAATACGCATAATGAACATGGTTTTATAGTTGTATAATCTCTAAACATGCATATGAATTTCTTTGAATAATACATTTAAAAAGGAAAGTTTGACAAGAAAATAATTTTCATGTACAATATTTGTATAGAAACTAAGATTTTATTTTAAAAATACAACCACACTCAATCACCCTATGTCTTCTCTGTCAAAATTGATGTTTTCAGTCTCACCCTCTGGCAAAAATCAACACTGCAGCTCTGTGGAAAAAAACAAACAAACAATGACACCAGATAATGAGCAAGACGATGAAACAACATGTATTCTAGCTGTAAGTTAATTGCAAAGTTTGATAGAGACATTGCTGGTACATTTGTAAATGAAAATGATAAATGCGTTAGGGATGACAGATGTGTACACCATGAGCCTGATGATATACAGGACTGCAAAGAATATAGGCAGAATGCAAACACAATAAAACAAGACAAGGTTTGATGAAGGTTAATGTCAGGTTTCTTGTAGTCAAATAATGAATTCAGAAATATACTCATGATACACCCATCTGAATTGGGTCAGTACATGGCTGGAATTGTACTTAATGTTAGGAACAAAGACTGATCTGAGTTTGAGCAGAACAGGTTAAGAATCATCATCAGCTCCATTTATCGCCACCGAAATATTAATACATATGCAAGTACAATCATGACATGAACATACACAATTTTTGCATTAACAAGAGAAGATATTCGGTCTAAGCAAGAATATTTAAAATCTAAAGAGAAAGGAAATAAAACCAATCGGAATCAACCGAGCAAAATTTTAATGGGAATGGAAACACCTGAAGCCATTGTTTACACATTTTGGTTTAACAACTTTATGCATTTTGGTTTGAGGGGGAGTACCTGAACATTACAATATGAAATGGGGGTGAGTGTTACACTAAAGAAAGATGTGAATAGCCTCAAGTATCTTGAACTCATTGACAGGCTGACAAAAACAAGAACAGGAGACAATGTCAAGGACATCGGGGATATTAATCAGAAGATGTATGAAAACAAAAACAACAGATATATCCACATGCTATCTACAAACGGTATGCTGAGCTAAGACCTGTATACATTTGTTAAAGTGAATATCCATTCTATATTGCGCCATCACTATGACAATCTCAGCGACAAACCCGAAATGGTTTAGGCAACAAGTCGTTGGAATTAACAAACATGGATACGTCATGAAAAAATGAAAGGAAAGGCACATACTACAGAAATAAAGAAATTAACCAACACTATTAGCCTACAGGACCTAATTCAGAACTTAAGAGACAAAAACATTCCCCCAACTGATATCATGCAAATTGCAGGCCACAAACATGTACAGTCTATAAACATATAGTCAAAAATTAGTGACAAAGAACAACATATGTACTCCAATCAATTGAGCAACACAGGCCACCCAAGCAACAATGTTATAAACCCCCACCCCAACAACACATACATATACAACTGAACAGCAACAGACTGTATTATATAATCTTCCCAAATGTGTAATATTCAATAGAATCAAATTATCATCAACCCATTCTACGGATCAAACATCATCGTACAAAATATGTTTGCTATGAACCTCCAGCAAAACGTGAACGAGATCTCTAACTGGGTCAACTTAATTCAACAGGCGAATTCTCAAACAAGGCCCACCCAGCGGAAACGTAGGAGAATTATTGAAAGTGACACTGACAGTCAGTAGGAATAGCGAAATATGGACATAAACAATATCAATGAAATGTGATTACCGTTAGATTGCTTAATTACCTCTTGTTCCTTCATTATTTTATGTTTGGGCTCGAATCGTTCTTTTTCTATAAATGCAAACGACCGCCCTATTAATATACTGTTCAATGGCAACAAACACTCCAAATTCAAAGTATGAATCACTACAGAACTTCCTTGAGCGTACATACATACGAGGGGATGTTAAGAGTGCACTGTTTCTGGCGGTCAATAGTACCTCCTATATAAAATGAAATCGTGTATGTGGTAGCAACAAAATATAGGCATAGTAAGTACGCTGTATAACTGATATATCACTCGTTGTGTAATGTTTTCATTAAAAGGAAACTCGGGTAAGAAGCATGCATACATCTAGTGGTAAATCAATGACACAGCGTACATACTATATATATATATATATATATATATATATATATATATATATATATATATATATATATATATATATATATATATATATATAATGATCCATAGTATTCATTCATAGCTCTATATCATATTTGCATTATCATCAAACGCTTTCATATATGCGAGCTTATATGGGTCTTAGTCAATAGTTTACTGTGCATCAATAATTCAAGACGTCTCTGCCAAAAATCCATCGCCACTAAGTTATGCCTTTAGCAACATTGTAAAGTTCTTAATAACTGTGTCATGCAGATTTGTGTCTGACATTGTTGTATTCGATCATTACTAAAACTGACTTGTGCAGTTAAACAATTAAGCACGACAGTCTGCCTAGTACACGTAAAAATAACAGTTAACACTAATAATAAGGCGATATTAATCACGTAAATTACTGTGAGTTTGACAAGGATGTTTAACGTAGCTTTAACAATTGTTTCACTATTATAGCTACGCGTCTGCAGTGTGGCAGTTTAAAGTGATGTCTAGCACTGGGGCATCACGCCACAGACATGTAGCATGATGTCCCACCCATGCGCATTATCCTGAAACTAGGGCGACCAGTTCTAGCACTAACCTCATAATGCTAAGTGCCTAGTGAAGCAGTTGTTAGTACCCACGACATTGTGCTTCCGAGGCAGACCCTTTAACCACTAGGCCGCCAGAGCGGACCGTAATGTACTAACTTTGCTTTTGACTTTAGTATCATTATTTCACACGCAATATATTGAATTACAGACAAGCGAACAACATTATTCCCTTGTTACCTAAATGAAACACTCATTAACATTCCTACTAAACTATGTCAGAAGATTAAATGACAATTTATTAACGCGTGACTTTGGAAATATATAATGTTTATTAATCGGTCATGTAAGTGAAATGCATTACTTTGGACTATTTGTGTCACCGTTTCAGCCGTAGAACTAGGTCAGGTTTATATGTGGTTTAACAAAATTCAACGAAACAATGCCACTGAACGGTGCACTAATTTTAATCGAATTAACCGACCCAGTAAAATATATCAAAAATTAGAAAATTTATAACAAAGAATTTATTATGTTGAATACAAACAGCAACGAATATAATGTATTTGATTTGCAACAAATCGTTCATAGGAAACAAATACTTTAGTATTACGTTACAGATTTTAAGACCGGGAATGTCTTGAAAATCCGTTCGGGCTACAAGCTCTTAAGTTGGATAGAGGACGATAACTTATTGCAAAATTAGAAACATGTACAAAGATGCAGTACTGTTTAAAGGTAACATTTCAATCTTATAGTAATATTTGTATTTGTAAAGCTCTAAATGACACATATTAAATAAGTTTTCCAGGTATACGAGCTGGTCACTGAGCGGGTCTACATCCCAACATTTAGAAATCGATTTTCATATGTAGTTAGAATACAAATGTGGGATATTTGTGTACTCTTTATGATTAACAATTTATATAAGCAAAAGATGATAGTGGTCGAGTGGTCTAAAGCGCTCTTTATAGTTCTTTATGTGACACAAATTGCAATTTCGACCAAGGAAAGGCACATACTACAGAAAGAAAGAAATTAACCAATTAAACATACTAGAACGTTCTAAAATCGATTAACCAATATTGTTGTGTAGAATGATACGAAGCGCAGATTATATATATATATATATATATATATATATATATATATATATATATATATATATATATATATATATATATATATATAATAGAGAGAGAGAGAGAGAGAGAGAGCAGGAGAGAGGGTGAACAGACCTTTTGCTGAAACGTCATTTTTGAAAAATAATGCTTCGTAAACAAAAATGAAAAATAAAAGCAGAATAATGCCAAATCAAAGCTTCTAACTTTTATGGAGAGTTTCTCTAATTGGGTTAAAACAAAATGTGTTACTTGATATTTGTCGTTCGAGTTTTTCCTAAATTTATATGTGTGTTCAGTTTACCGCGGGACGTTTAACTGACGTCGTTAAACCACTCTGCTGATTTAATTAAGTCATTATTGTTTAATATTGTACTCATTTTCATCACAATCCTTTTTAATTTATATTTGCTCCTCCCTTCTCATGGGTAACATACAAACTACTCAATGTGGAGTGAAATAGACAAATAATATCGACTGGATTAAAACATTGAACTAGATATTACATCAAGTAACCAACAATAATATCGTTCGTCGTAATGATAAGTGTGTCCTTTCCTTAGGATTTATCTACTGTGTTTATCAATGACAATATTGTTAACCATGTCGACATTATACGGTCAATTTCTCGGTTACGTCATACACATACTGTCTTATATTTAATGTTTCATGTTGTTGTTTCATACACATACTATAACGTTCTAAAATCGATTATTAGTAATTAAATATGAAAATTTCCAAAGTCCCCTCTCTCTGTGACTCTCTGTCTCTTTCTATGTAACTGTCTCAGTCTCTTTAAGCATCTTTTTTTTCTCTCTTTCTCGCACACCCACTCTCTCTCACACTCTCTCTCACTCTATATCTGTCTCTGTCTCTATTGCTTATCGTAGAAAATGCGGGCTACGATCGCTGAAGTGACGAACGTCGATGATTTTCGTTCATGTTAATCCACGATTTCTCTACATTTATGAATTTTGGTTAAAAACGACCAAAGAGAGAGAGAGTGTGTGTGTATGTATATTAGTGCGAGAGTAAGGGTGTTTTAAAGTAAAAACCGACTAGACAGAGAGAGTGAGAGCCAGTTTTCAAGTTACACTGACCAGAGAGAGAGTTGTTGTTGTTGTTGTTGTGGGGCTTAACGCCATTTTTCAGCACACGATAGGCTAAACATGGCGGCCAGCATTAATGGTGGACGAAGAACCCGGAAAACTCCGGAAAGAACCACCGACCCACGAGAAGCTACTGGCAAGCTTTCTCACATGCCCTCATTGGCTGAATCTTAGACTCGAACCGCCGCAGACATAGGTGAGATGGCTGTGATCCGTAACGAAGAGCGCTTTAGACCACTCGACCACTCGGGGCCCCCAAAAAAGAGAGAAAAACATATGGATGATTCGTACTGTTACTGAATCAGAATCTCGGATTAAATATTTTGAAATATTTTAGTTATCTTCTGTAAGCTCGTCATTACGCTAAGTTTCTATTCGACATTAATTTCATGAGCAGGTTGGTTAATGGTTTAGTGTTGATATGAATGGCGTAGCTAACTAAGTGTTTGTAGAGCTTTACTTTTTTATTAAAGCCATCTTTCATGTTTAACTCATAAGTATGTATTACATTGATTCAATCAATGTGAAGAAAAATAGAAACTAAAGAAAGAAAACAATCAACTTCCCGATATTCAAATGTGACTGAATAGCTACAACTGGCATATAACTTCATTTTATAGCGGTCACACTCTGGGATGTGAGGACTTCATTCACTCCGTCAATACAGAGCTGGCTGTAGTAAATCTGAACTCCGTTCAAAGGTCAAATATATGTGTTCGTAGGTGACACAAATATAATACAAGTACAGTATGTTCACTGTATCAACGATTTGCCACGAGATGTATATGTCACGGAATGGTGTAAATGTTAATTAAATACATGTACTCGGGTTTCGTTTCTTTTCGCTGTACAACGATACCCGAGGGTGATTATAATATGGTCTATGTATTTCGAAATCGTGAGTATGATTCGTCCTATGCCACACGTGCAAGGTGCTTTCGATACAGCAAAACGAAAATTCTAAAGGTATAAATACGTTACTGCATGTAAAGGACCTTTACAATACTAATGGTTTTGTCAGCAAGCGGCCTGCTTAAAGGATTCGCACAACTCCAGCTGTAGGGGTAGGTAATTTTTCGGTTTTAAGTGATAACTAGTGTATTTCCATATTTACCTTTGCATGTTTGTTATATAGTTTCCTTTATACAGCATAATGCGTGCATTTCTTTTTATTCTTGTTGCAACGTAGTACAGGATTTATGTTGGTAATATAAAGCTACATTATTTTTATAAAGAATTGTTTACTATTGTCTTATCGAGCGGGGTTAGGTTACTATTGAACCTGTTTTGTAATTGCCATAATAATATAATCTTTATAACTTACCATGTATAACATCCTTACGTTATGTCTGTATCAAGTTTAGTACACTGTATCGGGTATATTTTCAGCTGTTTTTGATGGTAGGAATATCCGGGGTGTCCGGTGTTTGAGTGTAGAAACGTCCGTGTGTCCGGAGCGTTTAAGGTGCCGGAGCGTCTAACGTCTAGCGTCCGGAGTGTCCAGAGTGACTAAGGTGACCCAGCTGTAGAGCCGTCAAAGGACCAGGGTGTCCGGAGGGTCTAATATTTCAAATGTCCGGAGGGTTTAATGTTCAAGTGATCATAGTATTCCGAGGGTCCTGAGTCTATAGCAGTTGTGAAATTGATTCGGAGGAGCTGTGGAGCGGATATGGTGCACGGGTGACGGAGTGAATCTCCACACATGTATCTTATTAGCTGTATGCTAATTTTGGGTTAGTAAGACCCAGTGTCTTATTCAGGACTGGGAGGATAGATTGTATATCCGTCCTTATGTTTAGTGACATAATTTCCCTACCTGAGCGAATACATTTTTTACTATGTGTAAAGACTTACATCGTTTACTATTTGAGTGAACTATATTCATCTCTCCATTATTGAATCATTTGTGAAATCATTTATCCTGTGTTTTCGGGTCACTGAACTAATATATTTGTATTTGTTCCATCTTTGAAACTGTGCGTTTTTATGTTAAATAGATCCAATAGTTGGATTATAAATACGCACACATCTTCATAATCCACTATTCATATAAATCGCCACATTAAATCATATATCGTCAAAACGTGTTCTGTTGTTAATCCGAAATATCCCACCCGGTTATCTTGTTACAGTATAAACGGTTCATTTTAAGGAAACGAGGCTTTCCGAGTTTCATTTTAATGCAAATTTATTCAACCAGTGGTATATCATTGATAAAGAGTAGGTACTATATATAGTATGATGACGATGGATATTCGGGAGTGTGCATCTAAAATGAAATGTAGCTTGTTATTAAGATTTCAAAAGCGACAAGTCAAACAGCACATGTAGAAGACAAACGCTTTTAGAAATCCTACCATCTACAAATATTTCAATAATACCTTAACTTTCATGTCTCAAGTATCGCCATTTTGCATATAGGTCGTTGACTCAGTTGAATAAGTAGAAATACATTTTGCTAAATTATCATAACTTATAAATGTAAATGTATTACATATATTTTGCATAACATTTATGTCATATTAGCTTGCTTAAAACAATGATGTATTTATTCTCGAATTCAAAAATTGAACTTAATATCTTTCATTTTACAAATATTTTAATATATCAACATTTATATACACAGTATATATTCAAGTATTGTGTCCAGATAATTATATGATTAAGTTTATTCATAACGATTAAATAGGTGTAGAATGGTCATTACCCTATCTTATGTCACAGATCATCTGCGTTCCACACCATATGTATCATGTGTTTGGGTATATTCGGGCAATGTATACTTAGTCAGGGTCAGTAATGTGACCCTGTGTAGTTTTGCTCGCAATTGTGTAGAACTGATTGTGTTCGATATTAGGACATGATTGTTTTGAAACATGCCAGTATTCTAACTCGGTCTATAAGGTCGAGGATTATACTGATTCTCATAAGTGTAGCATTTATCATAGCGCTCAACAAAGGATATACCTTTTAATCAACAGTTAAAGAAGCTGAGAATGGATTGGATCAGAGTGTAACTAAGAGAATAAAAATCAGTCACTTTAAGGATCCACTAAATGCACTACCCCGTCGAAGTGTGTTTGTGTGTGCGTGTCTGTGTGTGTAGTGTAGATTTTTAATGTACCTTCAACAATGTTCTGGTCATATAGTACATTTCTGCACTTTGCAGTTTATAGTGATGTCTATCACTGGGGCATCATAATGAAGACTTGTAGCATGACGTCCCCCAATTCGCATTATCCTAAAACCAGGCCGACCAGTCATAACACTAACCTGTTAATGTTGAGTTCCTAATGAGGCAGCTGTTAGTAATATTTGTTTTAAAAGTATTTGGTATGTCCTGGCCGGGGTTAGAACCCATGACCTGCAGCATCCGGGACCGACACACAATGATGAAAAAATGTTGAGAAGTCTGAAGGAAAGGTAAAGTTAGAGCGCAATAATACATTAAGAAGTGATGATGCATATCGAAAACCGCAGTCACTCCGATGTTAACAAAATTCCTATACAAAATATAAACCGCTCCGGTGGCTTAGTGGCTAGAGGGTCCGCCTCAGATGCGGGAGGTCATGGATTCGATCCCAGAGTCTTACCAACGACTTACAAAAATGGTATTAACAGCTTCCTCGCTTGGCGCTCAGCATCAGGAGGTTAGTGTTAGGACTGGTCGACCTGATGTCAGGATAACGTGACTGGGTGGGACATCATGCTACATGTCTGCGGCATAATGACCCAGTGATAGACATCACTATAAACTGTCCCATTGCGGACATTGTAGCGATATGACTGAACAATTGTTAAAGCTACTTTAAAAATCGAAATAACACATACACATACCAAATATCCATGAACCTGATGGGAATTGTCATTATTAACCTCGTCCATGTCTGTTAATAATACATTGATTGCATACTGGTCTGTCTTACAAATGGTGTAGCAAACAATGGGATGGTACCCAAGCACTAAAATTTCTGATGTTCACGGTAGCTTGGGATACACCCAAAGACAATGTATAAGTTGACATATTAACAACTGGAACTTACCACAACACGCAACAGCGTGGTTGGTTGGTTGTTGTAGGGTTTAACGCCATTTTTCAGCACATGCTATGCATTGCGGCCATTATTAATGGTGGAGTATGAACCCGGGAAAACCCCCGGAAAGAAACACCGACCCACGAGAAGATACTTGCAGGCGTTGTCCCATAGCCGAATCTGAGACTGGAACCCACGCAGACAGAGGTAAGATGGCAGTGATCAGTAACGGAGAGCGCTTCATACCACTCGGCCACAGCAGCGTGGAAAATATTGATTAACTAACGAAATTGAAAGAAATTATGACAAAAATCAGATTGGCACTATAATTACACGATTCTTTCATAAAAGCGAATTAACACAAGGCTTCATAATATATGATACGGTACAGTCATGGCACAAGGAACAATTGGACACTATTTAAATTGTTTGTTAATTCGACATGGATAATTGCTAGCACAATACCATACATTTCACGTTAAAACTCTCGTTAACATGAAAGGTTATTACTAAAATACAGTTGAAGATTTGTGTTTATAGGTAAAAATCAAAATATTAAATAATCCCCGTCCATTAATAGGGCGTACGAATAATTTACTCCAGCTCTCGATTACAGATATAACAATAATGAAATGAAATAAAAACAATAAATAATACGAATACAATTTATATTGCGCTATCACAACACTCCAACACTATCGTAAATAAGGTGGGAAAACGTCAATAACATAAAAACAATTCAGACATTTTGAATTAAACATGTTAGTAGTAGATAAATATAAATTGTAACTGCTACAGTGCAAATTACGGATGGACATTTTGAAATTGTATGTATAAATCACAATGAAATGGAACAAAGGAACACTTGTTTCTTTTAACATTAACCGTATACATATCCTCGACATTGAAAGACTAAGCCATTTACCAACATTGGTCTCTGTGTCTCGCCCTGCTACCCTGTGAAAGGCCCCCGAATCCTAACTTCAAAGCTGAAATATTTGTACAATTCTATGACATTAAAATTCTAATTAGTGTATTCAGTAAGCAAATATTGATCGGTCTGTCTTTATCCTTCCCCTGCGGTAGTAGCATGGATCCATTTCGATGCACACACAACAATGATATACACACTTCCTCTTCATGGAAACTATTGTATGCAGGTATTTTTAGCCCTTATGTCTCCTATTAACGCCAACGGGATCTCCAAATGGGTCGTAACTTAGAAACTGATTCTATTGAGGCCATAATGTATTTATACACTTACTTTGCTAGAGAAGGTGAACCTACTTGTATTAATCAACTGTAAGGTTTAGTCTCGGATGGCTTAAATATAGCATGGCATGTTATGACTGTTTTCGACTCACTAATGTCTGACGTGCTTTCTGAAATAGTTCTCATTTGACCGAACTTTTTTTGTATGCCTTAATGAGTAAACGCATAGCAAAATATGTTTTAAACATACTTTGAAATTAGAACCAACAATTGCAATACATTTCCTTTACTCAAATGCCCCAATACAACTACCACATTTCAAAATATTCTAATGACAATGACCAAATAATATGTAGTACCGACATGATACAAATTTGTGTAATGCATTTGCTCTGTAAAACTTTATAACCCGTGTATCCCACGAGGTCCGCCTTTATCTAAAGTCTGTTTACAATTATTGTATTGATCCCTATTTTGTCAAATCGGGTACTTACATCCAAACGAAAGCGAACCATATATCGAAGTTGCGTAATCACAATGTTAAATTGCTCACCCCGCTTCTAGAATTTGAAGATAAATGTGCAATTTGCTTTTCTAAAAATGTCCAACCATGTTTTCTCAAACACTTCACTGGCTTTAATAAAAATCCGATTCACTATCATTGACAACTTGTCGCAATATATCGATGAAATGCGATCCTTCATAATGACACAACATTTAAGCTGTGATTTCACGAATAAAAGAAAGTAACCGATTCAGGTCACATCGATTTTGGAAAGAAGAAACTGAAGGAGAAAATAAATTCAAGAGCGATTGTCGCAGAATTGCAACCGAGTGGGTATTTGGACTAAATGAACAAGACAAACACAAAGTGAGAAAGATGGAAATTTATGAATGAATTAATAATGATAAATATATGATGAAAAAATACAATGATTCTCTCACGCTCTCAACATACGATTTACTCAAATCACATTACACAACATTCACACATCGAAAATAAACAAAACAAATATTAAATCAAAATGAAGTACAGATCCAAGAACCCTCATGGACTGCACATATACCCCAAACAGTATTTTACACAATAAGTGATTCACATAATCTCGAACAAAAATTATATTAAGTTTCAAATAATCTTGACACAACTAAGATTCAAAATAATCTTGACACAACTAAGATTCACAATAATCTTACCACAACTAAGATTCACAATAATCTTACCACAACTAAGATTCACGATAATCTTATGAATATAAACAACAACAACAAAACATGCAATGGAACAACAATTGATCCAATCGTATGCTGC
Organism: Sinohyriopsis cumingii; assembly: GCA_028554795.2. NCBI lineage: Eukaryota > Metazoa > Mollusca > Bivalvia > Unionida > Unionidae > Sinohyriopsis > Sinohyriopsis cumingii. The sequence goes on from CM068837.1 coordinate 83,161,288, forward strand.
TCCTTAGGTTGGTCCACACTCTTATCGACCGCTCGCACCCTTTATGAATCCACTACGAGTACAGTCATACGTTACACGTACAGACAGCATACAGCACTTTCTCAATTTTGCTACATCTACGTCCGTGGCACAGACATACATATATACGTATCGACAGCACGTAGCATTAATTGTTCTGGAAACTCCAGATAGCTCCAGGCAACTTTAGACGGCTTCGGACAGCTTCAGACCGCTCTAGTCATATTCACAATCACATTTCATAGACAATCACAGCTACAAGCACGGTCAGCTACCATAACAGTCAGCTGCAAACACGGTCAGCTACGAACACAAGTCAGAATCAGCTATAATAAAATCAAATTGGACATAAATAGTTTCCGCATAATCTCTAGATATATGATAATACTTTAAATCTGCGTTGTAATAAACACATTATTACGCGATAAGACATTACAAACCGAATAAGCTTCGCATATCAAATAAAAATGTAAATTTAACACTTACCCCTATGGCTGGAGAACAATGGAGAGTGTATACTCCTTGAAGTGATCCTAAAAAGACCAGTGTGGTTTTTAGAAATTGGTCTTACTTAAATCCACAGGAGAGTGAGTACAAGTCAGGGTAGAATACCCGTGCATATCATGTTAGTCATGATACCTGTCGCAAGTAAGCTGTGGCTAGGTACATGTTAATACAGTCGCTTACCTGGAAAAACACATTCACCCTAGATAACGTTGTACATATGTACAACGAGAAATAGTCGAATTGTTTTAAGACAAAGCCAAGTTATTTCTTTGCCTAATTCTGTGACAGCGATTTCCGTCTTGAACATTGGTAGGTCGAATAGTTAATATGCTCGAATATTAAACCAGTCGCTAAATATGCATTATATGTCACAAACAAGGATATATCACAAGACTTTCGTTTTAATGGGTGCCTCCTAATATGTTTTAAACACATACAAGGCTGCTCAAAGTTATCTACCTTAGACAAGTTTCACGTTAGATATATCGTTAAACGTTGTTAGCTAGTTGAGCCGATGTTACAAAGTAAGTAAGTATACAGATATATACGGGACATGGAATCTGAAATGTTTGCCTTTTCCCCGTAAGTTTATTCGCATCCTGAAAGTGCAACTAAGATGGGTGACAGTAATGGCGGCTATAGGTGGAAGCTAGTAAAGTGGGCTCTGTAGATTTTGGCGGTTAAAAGTGGTTATTTTTACAGTTAAACGGTTCATCCTTGGTGGGATGATGTGTGAATATTCAAGGAATGCAGGGCATATAATGTTACTGGTAGATCATAATCAATTTTGAAGAAAAAAATGTGTTTTTCCACTCAAAATTTGATGATGATGGAGTAGAGATGGCAGTTTAGTGGTGAAGTTTTGAGACATTCCCTACCTGATTCGTTTGACTCATTTACTTATTTCAGTGTAGTTTGCCTTCAATTGTAATAATTGTTTGGCACATGGTGAGTAATAAATGTCAGTGTCACAATTGAGAAGCGAGAAAAAACTTAGTCCAAACAAGATTATCTACAAGCATGAGTGGAAAGAAGAATCAAGGCAAGCAACAAATAAAAACCAGATTACGGAGTGGCACCCTAATGGAGACATCCGACACAAGTATGAGTGAATCATCCTTGTGTACAATTCAGCTGGACTTGGATTAAATATAGCAAAGTCTCATAGGGAGCGTTTCAAAAGCAGATTTCACATCTGCTATTGCTGACTTGGTGAAAAAAGATGACCTAACATAAATTGTCTCAACTATTGTGAGGAAATTGCTGGAGAATGTGAAGGAAGATCTGAGAAATGAGATAGTTGTAGAAAGTGAAAGGGTAGTAAAGGAGAGGACAGGAGAGTTGATGGATAGGGTGGATTCACTGGAATTCGAAAACCACCAATTGCGCGAAAAAATACAAGAGGCAAAGAAGGGGAAAATGATAAAATGAGGAGTGACGTGAAAGATTCTGACAGGAGATCGAAGCATGCAAATACGGCTACAAACCAAATTGAACAATGTTCAAGGAAGATAAACATTAAAGTTTTAGGACTGGAGGAGGAGGAAAATGAAAGTCTGATATTGAGAATTCGGAAATTGGTGAAGGAAGTCACAAAGATTAATTTGGACAACAGGGACATAGTGGCTGTGCATAGGATCTCAGGTAGATATGGACAACCAAGGCCAGTGATTGTAAAATGTTTGGAGTCTGGATTGTAAACTTCCAATTATCAAGAAGCGGGAGGATTTTAAACAGTACAAAGGAATTAGACTGGTAGAGGATGTGACCAGGATGAATACTGAACTTATCAATAAATTATCCAGGCATCAATAAATTGACAGTGCATGGTACTTTAATGGATCTGTGTATGGTAAATCCAAATCAGGAAAAATGATAAAATTTAACATATATGATGAAACTGATGATAAAATTAGATTATATGTGTAATATGCAACTATGAAATTTACCAAAGAGGTATGTGAACTTTATTTTTGATACACCTTTTTCTACTCTAATTTGTTTTCATATTTTGCTTATAAGACACTTCTTTCCCTCACCAGTTGTGTCCTTAATTAATATATTTGTTTATTCGCTCTTCCACTGTGTCATATCTTCCCCTAATCAATTCTCTCACTAGTTCATAAATCATCTTTCACTCATATACACTCATGTACACATTTGCTCAGTCGTTTACTCACCTTTTCAACACTACTCGTCCACGTTCAATTTCTCAGTCTCACATTCGTGTTCATACATTCAATCACCCACCACTTCCATGTATGCGCTCATTCACACTCTTTTTTTCCTTTTACCCCTTATTTCATTCATTAATTTGTAATTTATACTCTTATTAATATGTGCCTTTTGGTTTAAAAAACTGTCTTAACTCCGGAAAGGTCTGTCATAGGTGCATAAGAGTTATTGCAAATGGAGTTGTTTCACTTGCTGTCCATCGTATACTGTATCAATGTTAAATGCAGCCAAATATACAGCTTGCTCTGTAACACCATGGATGATTTTATTATGGACGTATGTATTCTGTGTGAGTGTGAACGTGAAAGCCATGCATATGATAACCTCACGGTGATAATTGCTTCATAAATTCCTGTACAAGAACATGGATATGTAACATTTCAGCTGTTTTCATGGATAATGACATAACAATTATATATATTAATATTAGAGGCCTGCAGGATTCAGTCTTAAAACGAATATATATTTTCCACTAGGTAAAACAAAAGAATGTATATATAGTATGCTTGCAAAAAACTCAAAGTACAAAGAGAGATGAAATATATTGGCCAGCTGAATGGGGATACAAATGTATATTTAGACACTGCTCTAGTAATAGTGCTGGGGTTGCAATATTTTTTAGAAATACTTTTAATTTATAATTTATAGCGAAAGATGTGACGGTCAAGAGAGATTTATTATCTTAGATATTACAATCATTGCAACAGAATAACCCTCGTAAATTTGTATGGTTATAATGATGACAATCCTAGCTTTTTTAGAAAGTTAAAGGAGGAGATTTCATTTTTTTGAGAACTCATCAATTCTAATGTGCGGAAACTGGAATACTGTTCAAGACTTAGATTTGGATACGTATAATATTTTACATGACAAACACCAACACTCTAGGGCAGCGATTCAAGACCTGAAAAACGAATTGGAATTAACTGATGCCTGGCGAATTTCCAATCAAGACTTAAAGATGTATACTTGGAGGCAAAAATCTTCCTTGAAACAAAGTAGATTATATTATTTTCTTGTATCGGATGACATTCATAAGAATACAGTTGATGTGTGTATCTTACCAGGGTATAAGACTGATCATTCAGCTATTGTTCTGAGTGGCATTTCAACATTTCCAAAGGGAAAAGGATATTGGAAATGTAATGCCCAACTGTTGAGGAACATTGAGTATACTGATTTGTTCAAAACGTTTATAACTGACACTGACTCTTTCCTGCAATGACCAAATGTTATATGAAATTTTTAAAATGAAAATAAGATCTGAAACTATATCTTATTCTATTAGGAAAACAAATGAGAAACGGACAAATTAAAGACAATTGAGCAGGAAATAATATAAATTCGGTGGGGGGGGGGGGACTGTCGAATAACATAGATGGGGAAACTCTGGAAAATTTCGAGAGAAAAAAAAGCAGAATTAGAGGAATAAATACATAGAATGTGTTTTATTCAGATATAAAGCTAGATGGTATGACTTTGGGGAGAAAAGCACAAAGTACTTTTTAAATCTTGAAAAAACAAACTATGTCAATAAGACAATACAATAAATTATTTTAGTTGATGGAACAAATATATCTGAAAAGTATATATTTTAGAAGCTACAGTTACTCATCCATCTGCTACAAATATATCAGCTTCTGCTAGTAACACTGCTACTTCTAAGGTGCCACAAGCCAATATTGGTTCGATGGATGCAAATCGACGGCAGTGAACTGTATTATACGAAACAGATAATGCATAAGTGGAAATTAAAGTTGGAGCAATGCCGGATTCATATGTGCATAACATCCCGAGTGTGACGATTACGCACACGTTTTGCAAATTCGGAGAGTCAGAGCTAATCAATAGTATTAATTCGGGGACTCTAATGAACGTAGACATATAATTACAAGTGTAGGATATGTCAACACATTATTTTCTCCTGGGAGGCCTTCTTAGAGATAGATGGTAAGCTTGTATGTGCCGAAAACGGTAACAGTGACGATAGCAGTATCATGGTGGCTTTTTCAACAACTGTATGATGTGATTGTTCAACAGCGCACAATGTCTGTTCGTCGGAATGGTCATCGAAGCATGATTGGGAAACCTCGACATAAGTTCGATAATTCTAAGACTAGTGATGACTATGCTATATCCGCTGTAACAACTAACATATATGTCAGGCTTACAGCGAATAATGCATATCACACATATCATACCTTATAGTAATTTATGTGTGATGCTTTCGTCACCCAAAACATGTTGATATGCTTGCGAGAGTTGGTGTTGCCCAAGCCGCTACGTTATTTCACGGCAATGCGAATTGAATACTTGAATCGGCAATGTGTCGAGGAAATCCTCAAGGAAATGAAATGTTGTATTTGTATGCAATTAATCTCAGACATATATTTGGGCTTTGTAAATCTCTATGCATGGTTCATTTCGGAATCGAATCAACATTCTTAATATCCATGATGCGCAACTACGACGATGCCGTTTGTCATAGAGTCCCTGAAGAAGTTTTGTTGTCAAAATGATAGTGTGGATGTTTAAGATTTCCCCATCATAGGAGCCCGCTGCCTGATCAAATTTAGCGTTTCTAGCTCTCAACACATATAATCGATACAAATTTATGTTATTGGACAGTCGTTGATGCAAATGGGTATCTGAAAAGGGACACATGTTCATGGAGTTTTAAGATATGAATTGACTGGCCGACGAACAAGCCTGTAGTGTGTTTTTATATGACAAACTATGAGCATTTCAAGTATCTCTACATCAAACCGTTCATCAGATGCTCTCAAATGAAAATTAGCTTGATTAACATACCAATCACGTCCCACGTGTACATAACAAAGTATGGTAGTGTATGAACCGAAATCAAAATACCGACACAGATCTGCAGATTGCCAACGGGGCCGCTTCGTTGTTGTTATACTTTTCCCTGGAAGACCTAAACTTGTTCATGCAGTCCATGACCGACACAGACTTCAATAAACGTGTTAATCTGGTTGGTGTCAATGATATTTACCTTATGTGATACACTCTGGCAAGATAATGATGTCGGGTGATTCAGTACACAGGAAGGAAGGGTATTCGTGCCACAAAAGGATCGTCAATCTCAACCTTGTAAAACTTTGATTCGTCGCCTGTTGTGTGACATGTTTGTTTTTTTCCATGAGAAACGTTGTTGATGGTAAATACTAGCATGCCCACTCCTTGCAATCATGCTCACTACACCCCCTTCACCACAAAACGTATGTGGCGCAACAAATGACGTTTAATGTACTCGAATATGCACTCACACGCACTCAGCCAATATCATTACATTACATACTGGTATCGATTCGAGTGAGAATTCGCGCCAGTTTCAACACACTAACCTTAAATCTTAATTTCTCAAATATCTAGAAGTAGTATCTTAAACTTTACATGTTCGCAAAAAATATTCGCGTTTGCCGTTCATAACAAACTTAATGGGGTAATACCTGTGGGAAATGAGCAATCTAGCAATAACAAACAAAAACAAATAAAGTGTTACATTTATAGCTCCATGATTCGCGAAATGGTGTTAATGTCAAAGCTTAGAACAATGCTGTTGTCCATTGCATGGTTGGGTGAACAACACGTGCAATATCTTGACAATTTCTGCCGCGTAAATGATTGAAAGAGCATGATTATATTCAACTTTGTCATACTATATTGGATCTCAGAAGATTTTGGAATGATTAATAGCAAAATAATTTTGAAATTCTGTTTTACACGAAAGTCTATATATATATATATATATATATATATATATATATATATATATATATATATATATATATATATATATAATATTAAACCACGAAAAATGAAGAGACTACAATGTATCTAACTCGAAAGAAAGACTTGTACTTTCGTAATGTGCTGACGTGCGTGTTTTCTTTCTTTTAAAATGATATGTGCCACTGAAAAACAAGTATCCAAATTAATGTTTGCACTTTGAATTTTATTGCAATCTCTTAAATGTCTTGAACTTTCAAAATTCTGCATATTATCTCCATACAGTACTAGCTTCAGTTATAAATATAGTGAATGCTAGCTAAATTTGTATGATTTTACTCATTATTCTATTAATTTTGTTTAAGTGTTCCTTTTTAGTTTTGGTGCGTTTGTTTGTTCATTTGATTTGTTTTTAGACATGGGGTGTGGTTTTTCTTTTTCTTTTTTACTTTCCGTCGTTGCAGTTTACATGTCATTACTTCGTATATGCATTGTTATAATTCGCATTGGTCCTTTTTGACATTACAAAAACATTGCAAATAATTCAAAATAACAGATCAGTTGCAACTTTATATCCCGTCGGCATCATGATATTACATAGAGACTTATTTTTTCAAATGCAACTTACTTTTGTTATGCTTTTAATGCTGGCTTACATGACAAAACACACAATTTACGACATCGTTGCTCCAATCGCGCGAATCTGATTGATTACATTGCTTGAAATATTATTATGTTCCTCTCATAAAAAAAAATGTTCCGAGGAATAGCTGAACTGTTGTTGAAACATTTTCAGATGGAGATTTTAAGTGATAATCAAACATATATAGGTGTGTTTCATTAACGGTATGCCTGACTCGTTTGATGTCATGAACATAGCAGCCGTCATGTCTTGTTGATCTGACACGAATTATGTCTCGCGTAAGTGCAATTTACATCTAAGAAATGATTGTCGATTTTACCTTTCTACTACTGACAATAGGACAGATTACAAGTGGTATAATCTGGCAATTATACATGTGATAATCTAGTTTCTGTTTTGTTTGGGGTTGAGGCATTTGAAGAAAATAATTAGTACGACTCTTTACCTGTATTTATTTCAAACAGACCGTGTTGAGTGCGTTGTGACTTTCTGATTTTTTTTAAATAGAAATGCTCGCTTTCAACAATTCTTCCGCGTATTCTGACGTATTATTGCTGACTGAGTAAATTATGGATTTCCTAAACTCGTTTATTGTATTATCGTTTACTTTTCTTTCTTTCGTTTCTTGTTCTAAGTGGTTAGAACACTCGAATCACAGCCGAGTCACACAAAAGACTTATATAAATGGTACCAACGGCTACAAAGTAGCGATATTACTCGGATTGTTATATCTACCTTAAAAATCCCAAACACACATATGCTTTACTTATTTCCTTTTCATTTATTTAATTTTTTACGCAAATTTGTATATATTATTGTCAATTATTATAAGAAATCTCTAGCAAGTGTGATCTAATTGCAATTCTCTTCAGAAGCACGACTAAAGTACGTGTAATGAAATATTTGCTTGGTTGGAGCTCAGCACATTTCCAAGATACCGGTTCATCGTTATTATAAAGCTACAGCATTTGGCATCGGTAATCTGGTTTATTATAACATAAAATAAAATAGTAATAACTACTTTCTGATCTTGGTTGGTTTGAGATATATATATACCATTACATGGAGGTCATGTAAATAGTATATGGAGAGGTTAGACACTCGAATACATGTACACATATATTGGTTTGCTGACAGGCCCATAACATGACAGGAAGTTCTTCAGCATCATGCTATATATTAGCTGGTATATTATAACATAACATAAAATAACTAGCTACTGATATTGTTTGGTTTGATATATATATATATATATATATATATATATATATATATATATACGTGTATATTCAGCATCATGCTATATTTAAGAGTTTACCCAGAGGGATTGTCGATGTGTTCTTGTGATATGAAGCACTTTGACCAGAATTATTAGTGTACTAAGTGTTACTATTATGCAGGCATAAACCACCTGATAACGAACCAGATCAGATGGTCCCTATCACATGTAATGCACCGGTGAACTTACTGGCAATAATGCAGCTGTTATCCATTTGTACACAGTCCCTAAACATCGATACAATTCGAAATGAGCACTTTCTGATTAATTTGACCAAGAAAATGCAATTTTTAAATCAGCTTTGGTAATAGCCTTGGTGGCATGACATAAATCTAATATCAAAGAATTAGCAGTCGTTGATTGCCTGAGAATAATTACAGGAAAAAGGGACATCTGGGCTCGGTATTCGGAATAGAAGGAGATAACTTAAAAACATTTACAGCTCATTGCTGTCGCTGCGCACGCAATATAGATGTAACTGAGATACCACAATGGACACTAAAAAGGAAACATTTCTCAAACACTGGCCTCGCAGGATATCATCTTCAAAATATTAAAGGTTGTGTCTATTTATTTGCACAAAATATTTAATTTTTTAAATATGCACACTAGGGTATATGGATATTGTGTATGGCCTCCGATGTGTCGTTTGGAATGAGTGTATATACCTATGTGAATAATCTGCATTTACTTAATATAGTTTGAGTTTTTGTTCTAGTTTAATTATATACCGTAATTTGTAAACTAACTTCTGAGGATTACATGTTAGCATCATCAGTAAATAAGTGGACGAACGAAAACATCAAAACAGATACTGCTAATTATAGTATTACCACTGCTTCTACATCCACTACAATTACTACTAATACTACTAATAATAATAATAAAAATGATAACAATATTAATACTAATGATAATAATAACAATAACAACAATACTGTGATGTTCGTGATGTCATGCCTTTAAAATATTTTTTTATTATACGAGTACAACCAGTGAAATGTAGTTTTGTTTCCTTAACGGTGAATAACACTGAATTAGAAATAGTTTTTATATCCAACATTAGCCCGTTATTCTATAGAAAGTACGTGACAACGATTATCACAATGGGTGATCACTCATAATCAGCTGTTCGTTCAGTAAGAAACATAAATATGATACATGCATATAAAATGATGGCAACAAACAACATAATCACACAAACATACACACATGCACACACACTTTGTCCCTCTCTATATATCCGTCTCTGTCTCTCATTCTCTCTGTCTCTGTCTCTCTCTATATCTCTGTCTATGTCTCTCTCTCGCTCTGTCTCTGTCTCTGTCTCTCTCTCTCTTCAGATTGAACGTCTGAGTACGAATGACTAGAGTTTAGTTATAGAAGGTGTTAAGGCGTATGATGCTTTGACAGGTCATCATACTTTTCAGTAGCATTGATGGATAATACAGTTTCGATATCACTGCGCGATCACATACATTAATTTATGAGCATGTCGTACAATAATGGATACAATTAAACTCGTCCTGCACCTTGTCATAAACAATCATATCATGATTCATCAAAAATTTCTCCTGAAACTAGAGAGCAATATAATCCTCGAAAATATTTTTTTCAACATATAACATGTTTTTCGTTTCTGATTCAATGATTTGCTCTTCTTACAGGAATCTTCTTCAGTACAGTATTTGCCAAGCACTTATTTTTATGAAACAAGATGGCAATGCCTCAACAATAATGTATGCGATTTGGTTCGTATTTTGTGCATATTATGTATATTTCATGTAAAACATATGGCAATTAAACATACACATGCATACCCGTACATCAATTTCCCGAGTAATCTTCAGAAATATGTCACGAGTCATATTTTGTCACGCGTAATTTTAAAAGCACATTCATGAAACACTTGTTGGCCCAGAAGTCCAGGCTGAATTTATACTGTTAACTACATTGTTTGATCATGAGCACTTATAAACTTAAATTGCTGTGTTTTAATTTAATGATGTTTGCATAGTTTAACCATGGGAAATTGGTTAGCAATGTGAGACGTACATGGACAGACGGAAACGTCCACTTTCACTGCATCTTGGATTTAGACCAGGTGAATGTATGGTGCAAAACGGGAATGAAATATTTACAATATGTATGAAAGCTTAGTATGTGGGCCGGTATGGGAACCACTGTGACTATAATACAAGAACAAAATATCACCACAAAAAGTACGTTTTGGTTTTGGGTGATTTGTTAATTTTTTATACAAACTACGCTATGAAATCTAACCCATACATAGTTGAAATCGATACAAACCCAAATGGGAATTGAGACATGGAGGGGGCCCCGAGTGGCCGAGTGGTCTAAAGCGCTCTCCGTTACAGATCACTGCCATCTCATCTCTGTCTGCGTAGGTTCGAGTCTCGAATTCGGCCAATGTAGGTATGTGAGAAAGCTTGCCAGTACCTTCTCGAGGGTCGGTGGTTCTTTCCGGGGATTTCCCGGGTTCTTCCTCCACTATTAATACTGGCCGCCATGCATAGCATATCGTGTGCTAAAAAATGGCGTTAAACACTACAACAACAACAACTGCGACATGGAAAATTACACGTACAATTATCAGACCCACTTTCATCAACATCTAACATTACTGACTAGCAAACAAGCTGACCGAAACCCGTCGTTACTGACCAGAATAAACTTTAAGAGATCTTCACCCACTCTATATGTTCCTCTGTTTAAAGCACAAGCTATATTTACCTTATTTCATATTTTTCTTATAATTTTGAATTATATGATTTGTAAGTTAGGAACATATATGGTTTCTAACACCTTTCATCTGATATTATCTTATTTTTATTCTTGAGAGCGCTATATTCTGGAGATTTTGAGCTAATGTGTATGTGTTCCTCGTTTCTGTGCAATCAGGTGAAGTTGTTCAAATTCTTCAGAAAATGGTTTCCCCAAAGTTATTATCACTGTCATTAAATGACCAGTATGTATTGTTTCTTTACATCTCGACGGAATATAATAGATGTGAAATAAATAGGCTTATAATTAAATGTTTCATATCATAGATTACAACAAACTTGCGAATCTCAACGAGTTGGTTGGTACCTGAATGCAATTGTCCTGATAAAAGGCTTGTATATGAACATTAATATACACGTACAACAAAAATTAAATCATATACTATTTTTAAATAGTCATGGTTGCGTACCTTGTCAAATTCAGCGTTTTCCTTTGGTACAACTTTGTATGATAAATTATAATCATCAAGGGGCTACACAGACCTTCTTGTATTAGCAAACTATGTTCATGTTGGTATTATAAGTAAACGTAAAACACGTAATATAATTAATAAGAACAAATGAATTGCAGTGGGTTAGTCGACTTGGAGAATGAGAGATTGTTTGCATTGCAAATTAAACGAAATGCCATATTGATGGCAAAGCTACCGCCTAATTAACTTCCAACCCAACCACATTAACCCTATCATAAATTTGAAATAAGTACAGTGATTTGTTAAGACAATTCCTTCGCTACACTTCTATTTCTAAACAAACTAACTACCCAATGTGCACAGTGTATCATTTAAAAGAAGAGTATACATACAAATAACTAACCTACCCTCATTCCCCCATCATATGTAAGTTTTCTTATAAAACAGTAAAACAATCGGTTTCCAATAATTAATAATCCAAACCGCCTTACTTTCCTTAATATCAATTATAAAGTTAAAATAACTACCCTATACAATTACTACCTGATATGTGATATACCTTCTCTTAAACAATACTACCAATATCATATTCCTTACGTGCAAACACACTCGCGTAATGGCCGCACACATGTTTCTGTAAAAAGGCGGATGGAATACATTTCTGAATCTCTCATGATACATAAATAACTTTATAAGCTACTTTGCCACACAAAATGAGCCATGATAAAGTACAAATATCTACCGCGATGTAATATCCGTATCCAAATATACTCTAGGGCTGTAGTTATTATAAAAGTAACCCCTTATGATTACCCGCCCCCATACTTATTTCCACAATACATATTTTGTTCCACATTTACGAGGCTAATATATCAGTATATACCCATTATTGCATGTCCATGTACTTATAACAGTTCATGAGTAATCCGAAATATAAAGAACTTAAAGTACCAACGTTTTCATTCGATGAGTGAGGTACTTGAGTCGAACAAATGAATACAGACACCTGTAACTTAACAAGTGTGTAATACAATTGAAAAAAGTTTCATTTCAAATGCATCAAAGATATTCACTCCATACAAATTGTATTTCGCTGGCATGTTGCTTGGGTCTTACTGTTTTATCCAAGGAATTGTTAAGGACCATATTACTAATAGCAGTAAGTATTATAACAACCCCCCTATTGAAAATAGCTCAAGCCCGAGTGTCTATTAGGTTAAATGTGGTCTTTATAATCAAAACAGCGATCCCGTTCCCACAAGCTGCAATGTCGCAAATCTAATAGTTATACCAACCACTACTCATCCAAGCCCTCTTGTTTATCATGTTGGGTTTTTCTTTTGGAGAGGGAGTGTTCTTTGTTTGTTAGCGTAGTTTGAGGCTAACGTTCCATTCATCAAAGATAATGCAGTAACATAATTTGCGGTATTTAGTGGACGTATTTAATCTCAACTACGTGTACCACCTGGAAATTGTGTTTGTTGTATTTAGGGCAGAATGTCCTCTAGCAAAAATGCAATTTACTTAAGTTGTGTGAGTGTGCGTTTTGTATGGTATTTTTTATGGTATTGAGAGAGAGAGAGAGAGAGAGAGAGAGAGAGAGAGACGGGGGGTTGGGTATGAATAGGATGACTGTTTCGCAAGTCAAAACTGACACGGTGCAGTTCTATTCGGCAGAATTATCTGACTAATACATATTTTGTTTTCATAATTTAGTTAAATATTTATGCAGCTGATCGAATAATGTATTATATTATGTTCATTTCCATCTGCGTCAAAATCACATCTGACTGCTCACTTTGGGAAATACGTATTTTTAGTGAAGTTGATGTTTGGAAAAAGGCAAAATACACAAAATTGAGACTGTAGTTTCGTTTTGAGAATAGTTGTAATTCGAGCACCAAGCAAAACAGGAAACGCACTGCCGCTACTGCAGCAAAGGTCGATGTGGTCATGTAAGCACATTTACTTACACAATTGTAAATGCTAATTTTAGTTCTAAAATTTAATTGTTATGCAGTTATAACAAAATGTGTTCAATATGGGGTTTGGATTGATCTTCATATCACATGATCATTAATTGACATATGTATATCACACGCATATTAATTGACATAACATCATTTCCAGACGAAATTTGTCGTTAGCTAAATAGTTTTACAAAGGCAGTTCGGCATGAGACGACTTAATCAAGAAAGTCGATAATGGATTTAACTAATACTAGTGCAAGGAATTCAATGAACGATTTCAGGAACAAAAGGTAAAGTGCATTTTCATTCAACTCCTGTTTGGATTTTCAAATATGAATAGGATAGAGGAATGCCATACAATGATCCGAGAAAGGTGTGTCAATTGGTGTGTCCATACAGTTTAAAATATAACAGCATTTGTGGTTGTCTTTGGTTTAGACACACAGTACATATTTATACCTTGACATGTTTTGATCCGACCGAAATTTATCGAACATACGAAGTAAATATTGTTACCAGAACTTTCTTGATACAAAGTTTAGAAATTTGTAAATTGTATGATCTGCAACTTTAAAATTAGAATAACTGTATTTGAAAAAAGCAGCCAATGCACATCCCTTACTCAGTTACAATAACGTCTGTTCATCCCCTACTCAGTTAAAATAACGATCAATATAATTTCAATATACGAATTGAAGAAGACTAGTTTAATACAATGACTATTAAAACTAACTGGAAAAGCTTAACTGGATGAACATATTTAATGTTCCTTTTTTTAACACAATAATACACTATTAGGAAAATACGATAAAACTATTATAATAACCACGCCTAGTACAACTGCAATTTTACAGCAACTTCTAATATGATTATACAAATGTATTATTTATAATATGTTAGCTGAAACATAAAATTGAACTGTTTCCAGATCATAATATGATACCGTTCATACAGACAAACAGCCAGGCTGAGACAGGTAATGAAATGGAAACAAACTTTAAATAGTATTGTGTTTAAAAAGTTTTACTGTTCTGTTATTGCGCCTTTTTGAGTGAATTGTAAATATCAATAAAAAATAATGCTATTAAACTCAAAGTTCATTTGACTAGTTATGTTGTTAAATTCAATAATAAGGTTTTCTTTTATTTTTAATTAACAAAGAATGGTCCAAAAAGAACGTTATGCAAACGCTTTTTCATCAGCTTTGCGGATCCTGCTGTTTGGTTCTTTTACGTATCATAATCATTGAATTAAAAAATGAATATACATTCAATTGATAATGTTAATTTAACAGGTGAAATTTAGGCAATATAAACTAATTTTACAAATGTGTAGAATTATTAATAAAAGAGGAAAATAGATGGAATAAGACGGCGCATTTATTCCTCCCGTGCGAAAAATAAGAATAATTATAGGCGAGCGTTAAACTACAAATACATATATATTATTTTTTTTATCTGTACAGTACTTGGCTATTTATATCTATATTGTTTGTATTGCCTGGTACTTAATTTCATCTAAATTGTGTTATTGGCTGTACGTATGATCTTTAAATTTCATCAGTGCGAATAAGGTTCGTTTTAGGGATAATAAAGTACGCAGAACTACGTAAATTGTTAAGTATATGTTTATATAGGTCTTGCTACTAGAATAATTTTGAGTAAACATGTTTACGACTTTTGTCATTTATTAATTGGACAGATCGATCAGCTGGTATATTAGAAGAATTACAATAATTCCTACTCGATGAGCTAGGCCATATAAACAACGATTTGAAATGTAATGAGTAGTATGCACTGTCACCTTTGGTCATGTTGTGAAATACAGTCGTAATATATGGTGTATGTAAGGATATACGATTAATCGAATACATAGGTGTGAGGGAACTGTTGACTTCGCCTAGTTATTCTACAAACTGTTAAACATCCAGTCTAACATATGGTCAAATCACTAAGTTGCCACGCATTCATTAGGCCCATCCAATACTTTATAACAGTTACCTGTCCGTAGGTCACTGCCCCTGGTTTCGGAAAATTCTTCATATTAGTCTTCATGCTAGTAACAGTTATATGTACTTACATCTTGCCCAGCAGTTGTCAAACATGCAGATTAGCCGACGACAAAATTTCCGCAGAAGTGTTAGCATTGTTTTAGCAATTTTAATACGAGACATTCAATACACAGTGTTTGCAATCCGTTAGATGTCCTGAATTTAAAAAACAACATTCAAACTACTATATTTTAAAGCAAGTTCTCGATAACCTTATTTTCAAGCTAAGTGTTTCTGGTATAGATTGAAATATTAGAGGGAAATATTAAGCAATGCAAACACATGCTATATAGAACTAAATATAATATAGAGCCATTCGACAATCATTGCACTGGTTTTGAAAAGCGTCTTATGTAAAATATTTATTTAATGAAAATGCCATAATGGAGAGCAACCGACACCTAATTTATTTCATTAAGCATAGTAGCAGACATGAGCGTATAGATTTGTTATTCTCTATTTAAATGATTATTTAATACATTCTGAAGACATTATGATAGACTTTGATCATTAATTTTCAGAGTATCATTAAACGATGACTTTAAAATGAAACAAAACATTGTAAGTCCCTTATCTATCTGTCCATATTTGTAATAGACCCTCAACAAATGATAGTAGTTCCTTGATTGTATTTTCAAAGATTATAATGTTTAGAGTGAAATGTTCATATAAAATATGATAAGGCTGAATAGATTAAGGAGTATGTTTGATGCAAGTGGAACTAATGACTGTCAAATATATGTAGAAAGTTATGTACAATAATACATCGTCAGTTTAAGTTACATTGTTCTCAAAATATATTGTGCTAGCTGACAATCGGGCCTCGATGAGTCAGTCACGCCGTGCTCTTCGCTGATGGGTTCTCATGTGACTGATCAGTCCGATATGAGATGTGTATGTCCTGGAGCAATATTTACACTGGAGGTTTTGCTTCTTGACGTTGAGGCCTTCCTGTGTGACTTTTGTTCTGCGGGCATCCTCGAAGGTTTTGAACACATTACAAACATATGCACGCCAGCCCTTTCTATCCTTGGCTGACTCGAGGTTTGTCACATATATCGTGCAGCATCTCATACTGTCCTTGATTTTGTCTTTGAATATGTTCTTCGGGCGACTAATTTGTTCGAGTCCACTAGATAGAGCTCCATACAAAATCCGACGTGGCATTCGAGACTTTTCCATACGGGTGTCATGATCCTTCCACCGGAGTTGGGATATCAAAACCATTGCTTCTATACTCGTTCAGCCTGCGTTATCCAGTAGGTGTAGGTTCGTCACTCTGTCTTGCCATATGTCGCTCATAATCCAGCGCAGGGCTCTCGTACAGATACTTTCAAGTAGCTTGGTGTGCCCCGTATAAGTTGTTCAGGTCTCACATCCTTATAGGAGGCTTCTTAACACAAGTGCTATATATAACTTTATCTTAGTGGACAGTTTGATATTCCGGTGACGGATACGTCCTAGTGATTGACTGGCACAGCTATCCGTGCTGTTATCTCTTTGTCATGCGATCAATCGAAAGAGCTGGGTGTCTTCGATATACACAATCGAGGGTAAACCATAGTGCATGGGAAAGGTTGGTGAAGTATCAATACCTAGTTTGGACTGTTAGTGAGTCTGAAAAGTATTGAGGCTTCCGCGAAGCGAGTAACGATGATCTAGAAATCTGCTTCCGTGTATGAGACGAGAGCACAGTCCTCCGCGAAAAGTGCATAAATATTTTTTTTTTCCCGTGATTCCGAGCATTTAGTCGGCGAAACTCCTAGAGAGAACCATCCACTCTGTGCTTTATGTACACTGCTTTTGGGAGATAACGTGTATCATTGTTCAGGACATATGTGAATAAGTATTTGAATAATACTTGGACGAGAACGCAACGCTGCTTCACTCCGTTAGAAAAGTTGAATGGCTTAATGATATCCTCGTTGTAGGGAACGAGTCCCGTCATACCGTCGTGGAAAAAATAGAGCATCTGTATGCAACTCCTATGGCATCAGAGTCGTGCTAAGATGACACATATTGCATCTATGTTGAAGGCCTTTCTGAGGTCTACGAAGACACTGTATGGGTTCATGTTTTGTTCAATGCTCTTGTTCTGTATTTGTCTCACTGTGAAGATCAGGTCAGTCGTGCTCCGATCTGGACTGAAGCCACACTGCGCCTCCGGCTTATGGCTACGGAAACATTACCGTCTAAATATATCATCATAATCAACACCGCAAAAAGGATGTTCATTAATGTAATCAAAATCATCTTCATCAGCCAAATCATCATAATCATAATCATCGTCATCATTATCATCCTCATCATCCCCATCGTCATCAAAATCATCATCATCCAATGCAACTCTAACAACGACAATGTATGACACGTATATGTTGAATTCAGCGAGAAAGAAGCCTTTGTAATCTCAAAACAATAAAATAAAGATTTAAAGCTGTCGTCATCGAAAAAGGATGAATTAAAGTTCCATTCAAATATATCTTAAACATGTTCGGGGGGGGGGAAGAAGTACAATAAAAACAAATAATTATATAACCTATTTCGAATGTATTTAAGATTTTATAATAATGAACATACGTCCACACCAATATAGACAGAGAGAGTGACACACACATATATGTTGTTTATGACCTTTATGAATTGGACCATTAGGATCATCAAATCACGGCTAAAAATGACAATGGACACACAAACAATTTTGTTGTCTAGTCTTTTTTATTCGATCATTTGGTTGGTAAAATCAACGATTGCACTTAATATATGTCACAGACACAGTGGTTAACTGGCCACGTCCGGTGCTGGCGTTCTATGCAATGCGTCTGACTTGTTTGAATGTGACATTTACTAAGAAAACAAGAAAGATATGCAGTTTGACCAGAGTTTTGATTGATAGCTACCAATGGATCATTTCTCACACGAAAATAATTTCATAGTAAAGCTCCCATATTTAATTAGAGAAAGACATACCTATGTATATAAATATATGCCATTACTATATAGCTGAAGATACAGCTAATAAACAAAATTAGTTTGTTGTTTTGTATTGTTGTTTTAAGTTAAATGATAAATGATATGAAATTTAGCTTTTGTCGTTAGGCTATAGAGTTCATTAATAATGTAATTTAGTTGTACATGATTGTGTTCGTTGAATTTTTGCTTGGATGTTAAGTCGGCTAAATCTTTTCCTAGTATGTTGATGTGAGATGGTATCCACATGAACTCTATTTGTTGTGTATTGATGTTGTTTTTCATAGCATTAAGTTGGTGTGCCTAAGGAAGTTTTCTCTAGAATTGCTGTTATTGTTGAGTATTGAAGAAATGACGCTGAGCGAGTCACATTATCACCGCCATGGATATGTTGTTTTCTTCAATCCATGTAAGCACCTCTATAATGACACATACCTCTGATTTGTAGATATAGCTGTTGTCAGGTAATCTTTGTCATAGTATAATGTTTACTTCTGGTTCTGGAATGATGAATACGGCTGCTGTTCTAGGTGGATCTGTTATTTTGGAGCGTTCTGTATAGGTTTTGTTAAAGTTTGGGTATTAAGTGTTAATGTATGCTGTTATAACTTTATCTAGCTGGTGTTCGTGTTCGTGGTCATTTTTATTTCCATATTTGGTGATGGAGGTATTTAGTGTAGGCCAGATGATATGCCATTGCTCTGTGTCATAGTTGTTGATTATTTGCGCTTGGAAGTTTTCAATGGTGAGTTGTCCCGTTAGTTGGTGTACAAATTTCCTTGCAGGAATATTGAGTTTCAGTTTGGTGCTGAATGGGTTTTTGCATTTATCTATTTCTATACGTGTGGTGGGTGTAACTGGGTGCGTTGTTAATCTGACTGCATATCTTTGAGTAAGTTTTTGCCTTGTAAGATAGAGTGGCAGTTCTCCAGCTATTATTTTAAGTTCCCCTGGCGATGTTGATGGTAGTGTGCTAGTGCATATAGTTAAAGCTTTCCTTTGTATGTTATATAACTTTTTAGGTGTGGTTTAGATGCTTCTTTATACGCTTGGCACCCGTAGTCAGTTTGGATCTAATTAGTGCTCTGTATAATGCTAGTAGGGTTTCTTGATTGGATCACCATTTTTTTCCTTTAAGATTTCTAATTAAATTAACATCCTTCTTACATATTTTGACTAATTCATCAATGTGATGCCCAAATTGTAGAGATTGATCATAATACATACCCGAAAATCGTGCAACCTTGACATATTTAATTTCTTTATTTTATATTGTTATTGGTGTATTGTTGATTTAATTTACATTTGGTGGTAAATAGTACTGCAACATTTTTTATGAGATAGTTTCAAACCTAATCTATCAGCCCATTTACTTATATTATTTAAACTTTCTTGAAGTGCTTCAATTACTTGGTAGTCGTAGGGGTTTCCTGCTATCTATAGTCCACTGACATTCAGTGGGGCTGAATACACTCCATTTTGGTGTACCATTTTCAAGGGGGTGTAACTCAGAGCACGTTTCACCAGCTTTAGTTACTATTTTGCTGTCTGAGATAAAGTTTTCAATACAGTTTTACATACGTCCTGTGATGGCGTTGTGATTGAATTAGGCTAATAAGCCTTTGGTCCAGACGAGGTCAAATGCTGTTTCACTAGCAGTGAATAGTACAGTTAAGTTCCTGTCTACTTTACGCTTAGAGTTAAATGCTAATTGCATTGCAGTTTTTAATCATATAAGCTAATCCGTGGTGGATCATTTGCTTCTAAAACCGCATTGGTTTTCTGAGATTAGATTGTTACTTTCTAGATGATGTTTCAATCGATTGGTAATTATATTTTCCATGATCTTGCAGATCATCTTGCAGCTGTTGTTCGTTAAGAAAATGGGTTTATATGAGCTGATGTCATTGTGGTCTTTACATTGTTTGGGAATATGTATTACTTTTGCGTTTTTACATTTATCAGGTAGCTTTCTTAAGGTCCATACTTTGTTTAGCAATTTAATAGTGGAAAGTTCGATGTTATTTGGCAGGATTTAATGCATAATGTATCCAATCTGGTAATCCCCTGAGGATGTTTCCTTTTGGGATTTTAATGCTTGGTCCCATTCATAAGCTGTTATTTCCTTATCTAGGTTTGATTCTTTGAGGGCAATGTCACTGAATAGGTTGTTGTAAGCTTATTCTACTTTACCCCTATGTTGGTGAACTGCTGGGGTGTGGCTTGTATTACTGCTCATGCCTGATAATTATTTTGCTAATTGGTCCGCTATTTCATTGTTAGTATTTGCACCAGCTTTTTTACGGGGTGCTGTTAATTGCTTTGCCAGCAATCGTTCTAATTTTGTCAACGACTTTTTTGGTGCTGGTCGTTTATATTAATGCTAGAGCAGTAGTTTTGCCACGTTGTTTCTTTAGCCTGTTTGATTATAATTTTTTAAGATTTTTCCCTGTGTTTATACGTGTTTAAGTCATCATATGTTCATGTGCGCCTAAATTTTGTAAGTCCTTGTCTTTTCTCGTTGAATGCTGATTGCATTTGGCTCTAACAACGAACGCTTTGACTTTATATTTTTCAAGCACTGACGTGAAGGAAAAATTATATTGCACTCACTTCACATATTATCTTCTATTCAAACAGTAGGAAAGATAAAAAGCAAATTATTATATAGCATTAAAAACCACACATATACTATCAACACAGAGGTGAGGAGGTACAACAAAGCCATAATAATACTAACCACACACGAGAGGATAACGACAAACCTCTAACATACTATACCTTAAGTCAAAATATGCTATCCCCACACGCGAAGGATAAACAAAAAACCCAAATATACGATCCACACTAGGGAATGAGAAAGAAAAAAATATTAGATACTATCCACGAAACCCTTAGTACATTATTCAAACACGGGAAGGAGAAAAAACAAATATACTATCCAAAAACGGAAAGGACAAATAACCTTACCGTACTCTCCAAAAACCCAAATATACTACTTAAACAGGGGTTGGATGAAAACAAACTAAAACATAATATCCAACACAGGAAGGAGAAAAAAACTAACCAAAATATAATATCGAAACACGCGAACGAGAAAAGCAAATCCCTAATAAATAATCCACCAAAACAAAACTATACTATCCTCACACGGCAAGGAAAAGTAACAAATAATTACTATAATATCCATATAACCCAACTATAGTAAATATTGTATCTACACACTGCAAATAGAAAAACACACCCAAACATAATACCCATACACTAAAATGCGACAAAAAAAATTAAAATAATATCCAGACACGGGAAGGAGAAAAACTAACCCTTGATATATTATCCGCAAAACCAAAATATACTATCAGCACACGGGAAGGGGACAAGCAGATCCTTAATATATCAGCCACGAACCAAAATAGAATATGCACACACAGGAAAGAGATACAAAATACTATACTATCCACAAACCTAAATATCATATCCACACACCAGAATGAGAAAAACAAATCCTTAATATAGCATCCACACACGGAGATTAGAAAAGCTAACCCTTTATACTTTCCACAACCCACATGCACTATCCCAACACGCGAATGAGAAAAGAAAAAAAAAAAAAAAAAAAAAATGTACTATCCACACACACGAACGATAATAAAATAAACCCAAATATACTATCCACACACCGGAAGGGGAAACACTACTTTTTACTTTCCACAAACTCCTTAATATAATATCCCCACACGAGAAGGAGAATAAACAAACCCAAATATACGATCGACACTCGCGAATGAGAGAAACCGAACCCCTTGATATACTATCCAAATACGGGAAGGATACAAAACCACCAATATATACTATAAAAAATCCCAATATATAATATTAATACACGGGATGGAGAAACAAAAAAACAAAAAATACACTATCCACACACGGCAAGAGTGAAAATCAAACCTCATATATACTAACGACACAGGGGAAGAAGACAAAACAAAGCCAAACTATAATATCCACGCAGTGGTGATAATTACAAGCACATTATACACTCTCCGTACAGAGGTAGAATAAACATTAACCCATTATACACTAACAACACATAGGGAAGAAGGAAACATATATACTGAGCACACAGTGGGAAGAGAAAGCCATTATATACTATCCACAGAGAGAGAAGAAATAAACATTATATATATTATGAACACAAAATGAAGAAAATAACCCTATGTATATGCTATCAGAACAGAGTGAAAGATAAAGATTATTTGAAAACAGCTTTAGTCTTCACCTATAAATGTCAAATTTACCACCACCACCCAACAGACACACTACGAAACTTATTTAATAATTTATTATATAGTAACAGTGTGTGATGTTAGAAACAATTAAAACACAAAATAATGGATGAACATACATACTATATTTTACCAATTTGTATGCCTAAAGTGTGAACGTGAAGATAAACTCCCCTTCCATTTTAATTCTAATTAAGAAAAAATGACACATAGTAATATAGGGAGGCGAAATAGCTCATATTCATGCAGCATCAATAAAAACAAAACATGCCATCCTTAGTAATTCAGTACTTGAAACAGTTATCACTGTGGACCAGGCTAGAGACAGTTTAACAGTACTACTTGTGATCTAAAGTTTAATAAATTTAAAGGCTTTTCATTTGAAAAGTGGCTGAGAAAAGTAGAACATGGTGATAAAATATGCATTGACTTTACACGGATAAGCGTGAGGAATATAGGCATGATACATATAATTTGTATATGGAACCTGAAGTACGGATGGATCATTGTGTAAATGGGATTTAGGAATTTACAAAATGAAACGTGTTGAGTAATGATAAATGTGTAAAGTACTTTGCTTTGGGATATACAGATGAATATGTACATAACTTGTAAATATGTTTGTTACGTGTCAAATTGTTACGCATTAAGTGGATAATGCTTAGTCCAAAGCACAGGACGTATAGCTCGTGTATGTAATTGAATAAATGTTTTGTACCTATACAAAATCATTTTCTTTTTTGGAGTCACTACTCTTTCAGTGAGTCTTTCTTCGAAATATCTGTTTCATTTTATGTGTCTTTCTATCTTCTTTGAACTGGAAGTTGACAACCATTCGAGTCAAAACCTTCCACAAGAGAGGAAGATTGCAAGAAAAAAAAAAAAAAAACGTTGGTGTCATCCAGAGTGCTAGAGCCGGTATTATGCCGTTATGACACGTACTTACATCAGAAAAACAAGCTACTCGGATATGATGTCTCATTTTCTCTGTCACTGTCAATTTTACTTTGTCGTAGACCACGATGTCTACCAGCCCTGAATTAACGCACGGTTTTCTTTATTTGATTACAAAAATACTAAACCCATTTTTTTAAAGAAATGTTCTCTTAGAAAGCAGCTTTGATGTTTTGCCAATGTGGCTGCACCTACAAAGGTGATCTTTTATAAGACCAAATTATGAGACAGAGCAAGTACGATGTGAAATTTAGTGGATGTAAATAAACAACAACTGTAAATCCCCTATGTTCCAGTTATGTTTGTTATAATAACTTAGGACACTTCACATTTTACAAAGTGGAAGCATACAAACCGTACACATTTATATGACTCTTGCTTTTGTCACTTTAACATACTCTTCGCTTTATAAGTTTCACGAAAATAACATGTATCCAACGTTTTACCATTTTCCAACACACACTTACTTGCAACTTTAATAAAAATCTTAATTTATTTTATGTTTGGATATCCCACAGACCCATCCAAGCATACAGAGCTAGTTAAGAAAGTTAAGAATATCCGCTCATTTTTTTCAGAAATGTCAAAGCTTGTATGTTTATTTTCCCTGTTCCATCCTTGATTAGTGTTGAGGTAAAATCCAAAGAAGAAAAAATAAACATTTTTTTGTTAAAACAATAACTATTAATTGAGGTTTCTCTCTGTTTATACAACATTGTTTTCAAGTCGTTGGTGCATGGCAAATTACATCCGCATACCTTATCAACGTTAGAGACATTTATATACAAACCATAACATTTCTTAAATCTGGTTAAATTGGTTAGTCTTCGTTAATCTTTTATTTTTATTTTTTTTATTAAATTGTTTATAGAAGATTTAAGGCTTTCTATTGTTGTAATATTATATATGCTGTTTAGTCTGTTGCTGAAAGTATAGCAACTTGCATACGTTTAATCAGTTGTATCTATGTCAAGACCCAAAAAGACTACAAGATGGCTTGAAATAGGTTTGAAACTCTAAGTTACATGGACATGAAGGAAAACACCTGCTCTTTATAATCATGTTTGCCGTATATCTTTGTGTTTTATAGGTCAGTTTGATTATGTAGTAAATGCACGTATCAATCACATACAGCGTGGGTCATAATATTTGAGGTGAACTGTACCTTCGCTTATTTACTTCATAAAAAATCCCGAGTCACAACTTGCAATAACAAACAAACAAACAAAAACAGTCCACTAAATACTGTAACACTTCTGACTCTACCGATGTGAGAGTGTATGTCAAAATGTTTAAGTTACATAGAACCAATGCTGCGACATTTAAGTGTTGATGTGATACAAATACATGGTACATACACAACATAGCTATTTAAATGTATATTCCAGTCTGTTGGCAATGCAATGGTAACAACGCAAGAGCGTATACATTATGATGCCACATTATCTTCTAATAAAACAATCACTCATAAACGATTTAATTGGCTAGAGATATTTTCGTACCACATTCGCTTCGAATTAACTTCAATAGCTATTCACACAGCATCGTGATTGGTTGTGTCTCACTGCTAGGTGCTTTATAAAATAATTAAAAAAGTAAAACTAATGCGAAAACAATTGTACATTGGGCAATCTCACGGAGATTTGGTCGGTTTTTTAGTCAGATACATCACATCATACTTAGATGAACTATTCTGTGAGATGTGTTTACATCCACGTTATCAAAAGAGGGGACATTTTAGTTGCCAAAGTGTTAAGTTTACTCTGACGATATTTAATAATGGTGTATCATTTCAATAGCTGAGAATATCTAAGTGGAATGTGTGTTTCTTTGAATCTTTTTTAAGGAAAAATATAATGCAAAAACAAACGTAAGTGTCATGATATTTTCTATACAAACATCACATCTTTCTCGCTCTCTCTCTCTCTCTCCGTCATTTCAGTTTTGATTGAAATCATGATACTATTTGTTCCTGTTAGAAGATACCTCTCCAAAATTGTAATCAGTGATCACCATCATTATGTGAACTGTTCCATTTGTCATGTAAGTATTTTTTTTCTTCAAATACTTATACCCTTACAAACTGTAAATCAGTAAATGGTTGGATGAGAAAGAATCTTGAGTTGACGAGCTTGAACAATTCAGGTAGCGTTGCTTTATTCTTTGTTGACACTGCAATGTGTGAAGGAAAAAAACTTCTAACATTAGAACTACCGTCTTTTTAAAGAAATGGAATAAACAAAGGGTTTTTCAAGAATGACCTGAGTGACACTGCACTATATAGCTCTGCCTATGGTTCCCTCTGAATTTGAAAACCAAAACACACGTTAGGAAAAAATGTAACAGGGTTCAAGAATGACGTGAGTGACATTGCAATGTATAACCATGGCTATTGTAAACTCTGAATTATAAAACCAAAGCATATGTTCGGAATTTTTTAAAACAATTTATATATATTTTCTCTGTTTAGTCTGTCGATATAACAAGAAGCCTTTTGAGTTATTTTCTTGCCACTCTTAGATTTGTGAACATGTGTCAACATTGGTTGTAGCGTGTGCTGTGAAACACATGACATGTCTTAAATCTGGGATATGTTAAGCAAATGTTACGCAGTCAGTCGACAATAAATATCATGATTGAATGAAAACAATGAACATTTTCAGAACTAAAAATGGTGTCCTACGTTTATTATTTTTTCTTTATCATGCCTGTTTTCTGCTCCAATTTAATGTTAAGCCTATATGTCTATCTCTCAAAACACTAAAGACTAAATTACTGCCCCTTCTGCTGTCACCGATTCAGTAATACATGTGTGCATGTGTTTGTTAGCTTTCGCTTGCACACATATCGTTTGTATGAAAATGAAATAACAAAGAAATAGCAACCGTTGACGTAAAATATGTAAATTAACCGCGAAAGTATATGTAATCGTTCTAAATCGTTCTACAAATCACTTTTGTGGCTACTAGGTTGTGACAGAAGATCATCATTAGGTACCAAACAAATGTATTTCTTCCCTGGTCTTGTTGGTTATGTCACCCTACTGGATTTACCAGCATTGCTCTCAACCTCTTGACCTGTGGTGGACACAGATGATTTTTAATATTATATAATTATATTATCTTTAAGATTGTTATCACAAACCACTACCAACACATTGTGGAAAGTGGTGTGTGACACAAATCGCCATTGTCGATTGGTTTCTCCTTGGAAAATATTTCGTTTCGTCTTGATCATAAAACAATTGACTAAGTTGTATATACTGCTTGAACTCTGAACATTTCACGTTGTAGGTGTAAGCTATCTTTTTTTCAATATTCTGGAAGATTGTTTTTGCGTTACTCAGATGTGGTAATATTTCCTATGGACTGAACTAATGTATTTTGGCGTGAATCAATACTACTCTTGTGATACAAGTGGAAACCTTTGTGTAGTATAGTTTGATCTTATTGCATAATTTCAGTTGACTAAGTTTCACATTCAGCATGTCCCTGTATATGGGGAGAGCGTCTTAGACTGAGAAGAGTATGCATCACCCTCTCAAGGGACGAATAAGATGGAATATTCAGCTCAGATCGACCTGCTGGTCAAATATGTGCTAAGATTCATAAGAAAGCTTATTGCACAGGCGAAAGTGGCAGCAAAACATACCCTTCTGGTCGTTGATTTGATGAGTCATACGAAAGTGTATAAGTGATGATAAAGTTTGCTATATATGCAATGTAAAAGGGTATTTGTCTTCATAGTACCTGCTCCGTTCAAGAAAGAGAGACAACATTCAAGATACATGTTAGCATTGTAAGGAGAAACGATGCAGGGCTTCAGCGTGGCTATAAGAGAAAAGAAAATAAACATAACAAAGATGAGGGAGAGGCGATGGGTTCAGGAGAAGAAGAAATTGAAGATGAGTATGAACTTGCGCCAGTGAAGAAATGAAAATAGAACAAGTCACAATCTGAGCCGATGAGTTGGCACTGGTGTGAAAGTTTATACAAATTTCTAAAAGAAAATGAAAAAACAATCGGTTGGTATTTTTTTAAATCTTTTTTGCGATTTTAAGTGAATATATTTTAAAATAATGATTTTGTTTATGTGGTACCGTCATATTGCAGCCCGGATACAATATAATCTTGGTCAGTTTGCACGTTTTAACTTATCCTGCAAGAATGGCAGATTCGATCAAGCAATCGGGTGATATGTTCATTTCGTTTGCGATTTTTGTTTGACATAAGCGATACACAATACAGTAAGGATGCATGCGCAAGCATACATTTGCTACATATCGTCGATATAATATTTTGTTTAATCAATTTCGCATGATTGAAAAATAAGTAATACATGATAACAAAGCAACGTTAGTTTATTTCATTTTATTTTCAAGCAAATGTTATTGCACTGTTGTTGGGGGCACACATTCAATACAATAATGTTCCCCCTCTTATTTGTATGGAATAATGGAGCAGATATGATTGACGATATTGACTTTTAATGAAAAGCTTTTAATTTACGAGCGCACACACTAAGACAAATTGAAAAATAAAAACAAACAATACATATATCTGGTAAGAGCTTCATATTGCATCAACTACACACTGACACAATGCATACACTGATTATCTTTCGATTTCATTTGTGGTCGAGTGTGTATTTTATGCAGGAGTTTTACAACCTGAAATCTAAACTGAAAGAAATTTGTTTTAATGACTGAGGTAAACTACCTTTAAAGAAATGCATCTGTATTCTACATAAATTATCTGTTAAGTATTATTGTTTTATAAATCAATATTTATAATTTGACCGGAACCCTTAAATGGAACATGTGGTACAGATGCTTATATTTTGTGGCATACAAAATGTATATACATATTATAATTAAAACAAGCATAATGTGTCAGTTTCTGTTTTATATCATGAATATTTTCTTTTAAAGAATATCAAGAAAGTTTAGTTTGTTTTAATTTAGTTTTTGTTTCTTTATTTGGCTTATCTTCCATAGTATATACTTGTGTTGTTTGAAGAAAAATAACTTGTTCAAGCTATGTTAAGTCTGGGCGAATTGTCGTTTGGCCAAAGTGCCTATCATCCGGCATACATGATACAACATTCCCATCCCTCACCATGTTCGATCCAACAGCATCAATAATCTTTATTTTCTCGTAAACAGGGTATTTTGGAAAAGAAGCAAAAAAAAAAACCTTTTGTCCCATCAACGCTCTTTTGGTTAAATCCAGATGCAACACAGTACAACATATTTAGTACAAAAGCATGATCGTGAGATATATCACATTGATATTTACTTGGGGAAGTGAAAAACTTGAATGCCTAGGTTGAATAGAAGGGAAAAATGGATCAGTTTTTGATATGTGGAAACTACCAAGAATTTCTGCAGATTGCGAAGAAAGATCTTATTGAAAAAACATAAATATGATAAACTCTCTTGTGGTACGTTACTGAACAGTGATGTCCTAATTTACATCGGTGTTGGTTTCGTCTGTCGACTCATGGACCTGGTTTTCACAGCACTTAGCGGCCTCGGAGGAATGTTTCGGGATTCGTTTGTGGCATCACATAAGGACATACCAGTATGACGTCGAGTGATAATACATACATGCACGCAGCTTATATTTTCCCCTTCAGGTAAGGTGAATCGCGATCAGATACAGCCACTTGCAACGGGTATCATGCGCTGTTCATGAACTGGACCTCAATTACCTCCCTTGTGTAGTCCTCAGGCTTAACATATTTCTTGTCTACAAGGACAGGAACGCTACACAAGAGGAGTGCACCTTTTGTCTCTGACCATTGCGGAGGCGATGTATTCTGGTTTATAGCCTGCCTCCTGCTATCACTCATTTCTAGTCTGCCTGCCTTTGGGTCAGTTCCTTGCAAATCGCGACAGGAATTATTCAGGTTCGCTCTTTGAGTAAAACTTGGCATAGCCCGTCGTACGATCGTTCGACTTTTGCCATATATATCCACTTCTCAAATAACCCTCGGACACGGGTGTGGAATTGGAGTTGGTTTCCGTTGCCTTTTTCGTGGATGCCCTACAACGTTTACGATACGTTTAGGACGGTCAGCCGATAAACTCAAATAACCGCCCTCTTGATCGTGTTTAGCCGTCAGCTTCTTCTATGTCTAAATTATGGCAACTACGCATGTTGCACCTTGCAAAAAGGCTGAAACGTTATTCGCCTAAGGTTTCTCAAATTGCACGAGGAAATTGTCAATTGACTCTTGTTTTGTCGTTGAACAGCGGCATCATTATCTGTACCATTCGCATGTCCATAAATGGTCTTACGCTTCCTGCAAAACTCGTACTGTAGTCGTCCATATCGGTGGTCCTAGTTTCTACCATTAATATATCCATTTCGAGAGCGTGAGTCAGTGCCTCTCTTTCGGTTGCCTTATAGGCCATCCTGTCCAGCTACCTTTCTTTCTTAAATGATTGAATATACAATTAAGTGAAATTCAACGAATGCCAATTTAAAAACATTTGAATAGTCAAGTAGTCCTAATATCCTAAGTACTCTCCTTCCGCTCTACCCTGTGATAGCTCATTGCATAATTGGATTAGTACGAATGGATTTCTCAGAGTCACCCTATATTGCTCAGCATCCTTGCTAAACGGCTAAAAGAAATCGCTTGCTAGTTATAATCTATAAATCGGATCGAAATTGGTATCACACCTTCTACATCAATTTCGATCACATTGAACTTAGCTGACAATGTCTTCTCGCTGTCTGTCCATGTGTCCACGTGTGAACAGAATTAAAACACTCCCCGTTCCCCCTCGCGTGTTCATCTGACCATAGGACAAAGCTGTAGCACTTAGGTGGGGATTTAAGATGCCTGCTCTTCTCTCAGGTTACGGTAACCATGCGTAATATATAAATTTTAGCCCTTGGCACTTTATATACATCAAACAATGACTTGTAATACTACCTTAGTTTTTACAGTACTTACTAACCGAGGATAAGCAAACATGACAGTGATGGTGGATCGAAACGTAATGTGAAGTTTAAAGTTGTTCTTTCCTATACGATGTAGCTAATTTAGGACTTATTTGCACTGAAATTCAAAGTCGTCCTTCGCTTCGTTTCTAAATGAAGTGTTTACTTAACCTCTGTTTCTGTCAGACCATTTGTAAAGGTCAGCACATTCTATGTTATCCTCTATTAGTATAGAGGAGACCAACACAGGGAGCATTAAGCAGGGAAGCAACCTAATTATTCATGCACTTAGCATGCATTCCGTCCTTAACGAATATCATATGTACGAGTAGGACAGTATCGGTAAAACATAGACTCCACTGACCTATAAGTAATAAATCATTAAAACGATCGCTTCATTATTAACAACTGTCTGACAAAAAATTTAAAAAAACATAAAAGGAATAATTTAAAGATATAGTCCGTATGACAGGCTAAAGTACATAACATGGAATGCCATTGTAGTGCTGAAATTGACGTAGTGGTCGTATGTATTGTTTGTGTTTATAGTTAAGCTGTATTGCCTGGATGGTGAAAACGGTTATTGTTTATTAAACCAACAAGATAGAAATGCGTGCGGAATTTGACTGATAATGTTCAAGACTTGTGATATTCGTTGTTTTTCACCCGATGTTAAATAATTACATCTCAATCATAAAGCTTTCGCCTATTCAAGTTGTTGCGACCGGGTTAAACACTTTGTTTATATATAAAAAATCCCTGTATCTCTTCTTTGAATGAAGCCGTTGGATTTTGTATCTGAATAAATTGTTCTCTTTCTTTCTTTGTATTTAATTAATTGTTCTATATACAATGCAGAATTTTCCAATTTTGCCCAACGCCCATTCGATACCATCCTTACCTTCGATATTACAACTGAACACTAATAATGGTAACACCTGTAACCTTAATAACACTGGACGAATCTCCAAATACAAATTGATCAATTTAAGTCTAGATAAGAAAGAAATTCGTAACTAAAATACTAGAGCAGACCAAATCGCAAAATATCGGTTAAACTTCGGCAACAATAATTGAGGTTGTCATAAAGGAAAATTGGTAAACATGAAATGAATTCATACGCTAAATATGTACTATTCAAATATAAATGTGACTGCATGTTTAAGGATAAAAGTATATACTTATTGCGATATAATTTGGTTCTTAAATGAATACATCAAATAGGTTAGCAAGAACTAATAATACAACAAATAACATATGTACATTGATTGTGGTCATGTTTCTGTAATTTGTTCTTAAACTGGACCTTGTAAACTAGTAGTTTAGTATAAACATGCAATGATAGACCACCTGTATTGCGAGACCACTTCTTTTTGACAGAAGGGACCTCCTCTGATAATAGGATTTACTGTACATGATGCATTAATTAGGTCAGATATTATCGTATATGAACTTACAACAAAGCAGTTCAACTTTACATTTAATGTAATTTCATTTTGATCGGGTAATCGTGTAGCCGATCATTAAAATAGATGGGTGCCCGGTTGACTTTTCTGGAAATGTAGACATTCTATAAATTCAGCCTTTGGCCACTTATAGTCCTTAGAGCAATGTCAAACGAGTTGGTCACATGGTCCCTTGGGAATTTTTGACCATCTTTGTTCCATTGCTCAATGTCAAATTAAGTGTTCGCATTGGTACCTTGGGAGCTCAGTTCATAATTTGATCACATCTTTATCTTTGAGAAAAGTCAATTAAGGTTATAATATTTGCATTCATTTATTATTAGATCAGGTGTAACAATGGTAAGCAAACTGTATATCTTTTTTTTCAAACCACACGTGACGCAAATAGCTGGCATAGGCCTATTCACGGTAATTACATCCACTTGAAAACGCAAGAATACGCCTTGGTGCAACTCACTTCCGGATAGTTTAATCAATAAAGACGGCATATGTAAATCACGAAAATGACACTGACAGCTCACGTTCCGCAAGCAAGATTGATATCTCACTGTCTTAAAAAACAATTACATCAACATTTGATCAATTATTTTTACATCTTTTACTTTTTTCTCACTAATTTGCACTGTTCCTAGGTTTCAAACAAATATTCTCTGCCCATTTGAGAACTTCATTTTCTTTATGTTACTACCTCATGATCTAGTTCGTATTATTGTATTGTTCGAAAGGGTGTCGATGCGTAAAGGGTGTGTTATTGAAACTTATCTCGCTTGAAGAATAATGAAAATATGATTTTTCGTTTTACAGCTGTAATCATTGCAGTTAAGGGGGGTTGAATGACAAGGATTTTCAAATCTAACTTCTTAAAGTTATTTTATTATTGACTAAGACTGTTGCATTTATATTAATGTTCATTATATTTGTCATGACATAACTTGAGTTATATCTAGGAAGGATATTTTTTCTTCACAGAAGCACAACAGTCATCCATGATTGAACAGACAGGCGCACGTACGAGTCTCTTTGACGATTATTTTAATTTTTTTTCCTTGAACGGTTGGAATTTTTTGAGCATTTAATATGGAGAAAATTAAATTTTAGACACACTATACACGTATGGGACATTCTTGGCTCTCACCTATCTGCATATATGTATGTATGTCTGTCTGTCGCATTCCATCTGGTTCATATACATGCATATTATTGAATGAATGTATTTGCATACGTATATAACATAGCCGTAATTCTGGTTAAACGAGTATATAATGGTGCTAAAAAAGAGTGGCTGATTGATAAAGATTACAAATATGAATATTTGGGAGTATCCATTTAGTATTGACTTTAAGACCATGTTTTTACAAACAGTTTCTTTTTAAATCATAATTTCTGCAATTTTGTATCCGGTCAGGTGGATCAATATTGATTAAGAAGGCAATCAAAATGAATATGACGGAATCTGTGAAATAATTGTATCTTTTAAACTTATACATTTGATGCAAGGAAAGTGAAACATAATTCAACTTATTTTAAAAAGGCTGTTCCAGATGCATTTGATGGTGGAAATCATGACTTTTGTCGAATAACCCGTCAGAAGAAAAAATCATGATGAAAGATATTGTATGTACTACCGGATACTTGATGTTTCAAAAGTGAAAAAAAAAATAATGTATTTACAGCCACATTTGAATAAATGGTCCATCTGCATAAGTTACACTCCTTTATAGTTGTGATTGGTAATGCAATTTTTGTTTTATTAAGTTCAACTGAATATATTAACACTCTGTGTTCAATTTTTTATTTAAATTATACAAATTCTGGTTTACAATATTAAACAATTACTGATCAGCTGACGTATCGAAATCGTGTTATAACTTTCTTATCAAACTCGTGTTATAAATGTATTATTTCATGTTATAAACAATATATTAGCCTTGAGAAGAAAAAAAAACTTGAGAAAGAAGGCTTTATAAACGTATGAATAATGCAAATTGTTGAGATGGTTTTCGTTAAAGTTATGCAGCTAAAATGTGCAATAAATGTTTGAAATCGGAGAGCAAAGTGAAATATTAGTACAAATGTATCTGACATTATGGATAATGAATGTATATTATCTGGTATAATATAGTTATGGAGAGTGTATTTAGTTTAATTATTTGATATCATTTAAGTATGGACATTACGACGTATTTAGTTATCTGATATAATGTAATTATGGATACCTTACCTAATTATCTGATTTAATCTATATAACTATTATCCTATTAAAAAACAAAAGATGTTAGACATATATATGTATTCATTGATTTAACCATAATGATATATAGTACAGATAAGATTCCTTCCTTTGCTGAATTTATGTTTCACTAACCAAGCGAAAAATGGTGCGAAATTCTGAACTATCCGGATCTGAAAAAATTGTGTGGGCATGCACGTTGGAGCGAAGGATAGTGATTTTAAGCGCAACGATAAGTTAATCCGTTGTAACCGTGCAACCCTCTATAAACTAGCGAATAACCTAATTATCAACCATATTCGCGTATTATTAATTAAGTGGAGGATTTATAAATTGCACTACGCTTTCAGGCTTTATCATTTTTCTGAAGTCATAAGGTGTGAATTTGGTCAAAATATCATTAAGGGTGAGGGGGAAGAATGTTGAATTTACGGTTGAACTTCATTTTTTCTTCCTTAGATACACTTTCAGAATCTATCAACCAAAATTAAATTAACACCTTCTTAATGGTTTACTTACACTAACAACTGTAATAGTTGAAACTACGTTTTTATTCATTTAATTGATTTGGCAAACAGTAAGTGGTGTGTTTACGTTAATACAATATGATACACGTTATTGTGGTTCAGTGCTCAAAGAAATGTTTTATTTGGACACATGACACACAGCTAGGGCTTCTGAAATGTTTGCTTTCATATTTATAATTGTTATACAACAGGTCATGCAGTCAACCATTGTGAAAACTGTTATATAAATGTCCTACGTAATAATTGGATCAGCATTTCTGGTGCTCATTAGCAAATGAAGCATATCTTATACTTTTGATGTTCTTCATTCATGCTTCTTTACGAATTTAACGACTGATGCATGAAACCACTGTAAGTGAGCAAGGAACAGATCAATTATTATTCACTTCACGAGAAGACACATATGTATGTGATGGTAAATTCCATTAGTTAAGGATGTCCCAAATTATTTCAAGAATCTTGTAAAAACTATTGTAATGTTTGATGCGATGTGTGCACATGCAAATTCCTGCCCCCAATTGAACCTTTAATATTTGTAAAAACAACATATGGCCGACTGGCAGGTTACAGTTGGACTAAATGGTATCATTCATGAAGGAAACACTGCGACTATAGTGTCAATATTGTTCTTGTCATTGAGAGTTAGCAAGTAATTAGAGATGGGCCATGATCCCGTTTTGGGGCATTTCATTGGATCATTTGCTTGCAGCTTCCATATGAACCGTACGTTTTTGGATTCCATAATATGTTTGTGAAAATAATATTTTAATGTCTTGTAACTTTCGAATGTTGATTGACTATAACTTATCGCTAGAATTTATGTTTTAGGACACAATCTAATAAAGTTCATGCAAATTATTTATCACTACTAACAACATTAGGTTTCATGAAAGCTGTGCAGTATATAAACGCAAATATGATTCGATAGTGGCTGGCATCCTGTCTGCATTTCATCATGTATTTTCCATATTGGATGGTTATCAAAATGTACTGTATTATTTAGCATCGTCTGTATTATACTAGCTTCATTTTGTCAACATATATGGTATGTTGTCAGTGTAAACATTGTTACATTTGAACCCACTAAAAGCAGGTATGACTTTAAAGGTTTCTGGTATCATATTTCGCATGGAAGGGGAGGAAGACTGGCCCAAATGCATACACTGGCATACGGAGGTATAATGATATGTCCGTATGCATATATGTGGTGGGGTAAATCCTCAAAATAATTTTTCTAAAGTGGATTTAAAATGGACCACAGCTACCAGCAAAAGTAGTACTGTAGGAGAGGTGTCACATATAGCAAACGTACCCATGATCGCGCACCTCAGCAGCGAGTCTGGTGCATTCTAGTCTCTTGCCCCATGGATTACACATCCTTCAGTCTGTGCTCACTGCTGATTGTCGCTGGCTCTAGAATTTAAACCCTGCGGTGTTCAAGCGTATACAGGTGGAGGTGTGTAAAAAAAGTAAACATGTATATAGGAAGGGGGAGTGTTCAATTTTTGCCAGATTTTTTTGTACGTACTAAATGTATGGCCCCTTGTTTGGAAACCATGAACCCTTAAGAACGGCCAACTCTTACGAGTTTGCCATAAGGCTTGCAAGTTTACCCTCACAAAATGAACTTATCGAAATAAAGCACAGAAAGTATGATTGTTGCAGTAGAATCCCAAAACTTGACTTCTCCTTGTGTGATTTGGCTCCAACGCTTGTATTAGATTCTGTGGAGTTAGCCAAATGTCTCATTGGACAGTTTATATGGTGAATTTTCATCCGACAATGACCTATTGCAGAAAAATGAGAATAATTTTACACTGAAGATACAATTAAAAACAATCTAATGATTCTTTAGAAAGCATACATGTGAGATTTTGACTGTGGCAATCAGGTTAATACCTAATACAACTGGTGGCATTTATACTGAACCAACACTGCCACCAACCCCTCTTTTTTACATTCAATTTCGACAGGAATGAGCTATTTTGAATATTTTCCTGTGACAAGGCAGCTAAAATAATCAGCTTGTGCATTATGCATGAATCAAGTTCACTAATACTATAACAAATTAGCATACTTCTCATCACCCCATACAAATCTAGAGTTTTAGATATTTACCTCTTTAGCAGACACATGTAAATACGCAAGCCAAGTCGGCTGCTCATTTGCAGCCCAAGTTACGCATTTGATCTCCAATGCTCGTCTAACTTTGACAGGCAGTCACCAGCAAGCCAACCCATTTCCAAGCCTAACTCAAAGTAAATATCAACCACATTACATATTTAGCTTCTGTGTGAATTTATAAATGCTAGGCTTTTGATATTTAGGTTCATACCTTTTACCTTAACAAGTAGCGGGGTGTCAAAATACGAAACTATCGAGTGACACGAAATAACCAGTCTGACTTAACAATATTATGTCAGACGCATTAAACTGCATACATTTCTCATGCATAGCATATGCAAGATTAAACTGTTGATACTATAAATTCCAAGAAATTGCTATCATCAAGTAATACATGTTGCAAATTAAATGGAATGTAACCTCTTATAAAGTAGTATTAATTAGTACAAAATAATAAAATTAAATAGTCAGATTCTTGTGAATACATTCAAAAGGAGATACGATTTGAGCCTGTCTCGTGATGTGAAATATGATTTCAAGTGAAATCGAAGAGAATTCCAAGCGTTAATCAAGTTGAGAGACAGCAATACAATCATTGAGCTGCATATGGTTTGTCACTGTGCAACTATCACAGAAGTATATATATTGTGCAGCTGTCACTTCTGTATACATTCATTATCCTGTTATACTGAACAGTAATAAAATATTCAATCGCATTTCTTTACCCTACTAATTATGGAGCACCGAGTGGCTGAGTGTTCTAAAGCTCTCGCCGTTACATATCATTGACATCTCAACTTTGTCTGCTCAGGTTCGAGTCTCAGTATTGGCCAATGCTGGCATTTGAGAAAGCTCACCAGTAGCCTATCTTGGGTCAGTGGTTATTTCCGCAAGTTTGCATGGGTTCCTCCTCCAACATAATTACTTTACCAACTTTTCAGTTGAACATAATATTTTTCTTCGATGCTTGTTTCAAATGCTGAACTTGAATTACATTTTCCAGCTTGACAATATCAGTGAAAATCTGTCAAACATGCGGAAAACAATCAACTGCCTTACTGAGACGGACTTGTCAGGGTTAGCAGGCCTACACATTGTTAATAAAATTAACCGACAACAAAAAGGTAATCTGTTTAAAAAGATTTTGTTATGTTGTCATGAATGAGAATATTGGCATACATATGTGTCTGTAATCGGTATTCTGGAAAAAGGAACGGTAAATGACGTAGAAGGACTCCTCTACCCTAACATATATTCTAAGAGTGGAAAGTATATCAAGTTCATATGTATATTGATAATGAATTCCATCATAAGTCGTGTATAATGAATCGTATCGAAGCTCAACACATGTGTATATTCACCCTTACTCACAACATACATGATTATATCCAAAGCTTTGTTTAAATGGGACTGCAGGTGACGTAGTGGCACAAGCGTTACCCTTTACAGGTCAACGACTTCTCACCTCGACTTCAAGTGCAATGGGTGTGTGGTATATTGCCATTAGTTTTCAGTGAGTTGGTGATTCTTTTTACAGATTTCTCTGTTTCTTCCTCCATCAGATATGTAAAATGGCACTAAACCAAAAGCGATAAAGATTTTATGTAAACAAATGCAGATTCAAATATCATACATTACTAATGAAGAACTTTTTTTTTTTCTTTCAAATATGTAAACTACTGTGGTAAGCAAGTCTAAATTGTATTGTCGAGATTGGCCTATTCATTTTAAGAAACGTGATTCTCACACGTTTCACAGCTTTGATTATTACCATAATACATACACATTATTGTTGTAAATGTTGTATATAATAATACCACATTTTAAGCAGAAATCTTAGTTTGGGTATAGCGTTAATCGAGTTGTCTTCTGTGAAATAATAATAATAATAATAATAATAATAACAATAATAATAATAATAATATTATTCTTATTATTATTATTATTATTATTATTATTCACGCCTTACATTTCAGAGTAAAACCCTAAAATCATTAAAGATGTATCACTTGTCTAGACGAGCTTTTAATTATTTTTTAACTATTTGTTTACCAAGTCGCATGCACTTGTACATTCAAGGCTTGAAAACTGCTGAACAGTATCACAATGCGAAACTATACAATTATCCAAGATGGTGTTTGAGACACAGCAACAAAGTGGATACAAAATGCAACCAGCTTATGCAGCCCGTTTTAAGACACAACCAGTGACATTAAAATAGGTAAAAATGTTTTATCATAATTGAAGGTTCTGACAAGATCATATATACACATGGTTCATGACTACAATTTAAAGTTTGGTTAAATTAGGTTAAAAGTGAAATGATGTCGTAAATTCAAGTTTGGTCTTTGGGGATAATATTCTGTTCATAATACATAGTTGTTACTTCTTAAGGTTATAATTAACATCATATAAATCAACGCATGATATTGTTCGTTTTCTGGACGTTTTGAAAAGGAATTATGACATTTGTGTTTAGTTCTAAATTGTCAACATGTTTGACACTACACATTTTATTTTATGTACGAACGATAATTGTTGACTTAACCCAGGCAAGTTTACATGACGGCTGTAGTGAACACAAGACAATACAAGGGCTTAGTGTTTCAAATCCACGAATGTATTTAAGCCCTTATTAATATGTATAGACTGAGAGCACGGGCCGAAAGAGTATATACATTCAGAGAGCTCGACCATGAGGTACATTCATTAGGTACTTTACATAATACTAGGGAATGTTATCTCAAGAGGAATTTCGGTCATATTTGCATTATAAGATAAACTCCCATCGATCATGCAAATGCAATGTTTGATACACTTCTGGTAACAGTGAAATAGCAGACAGTGGATCAGATTGGTTATCGAGTGGTAAGCAGATTTGTCTGTTCATAAAAGCATACAAATGTGTTTGATTTGAAGATACGAGAATATGAAAAGCTTGGAAAACATATTTTTCAATCAAAAATACTCCATTAGAATGATCAGGAAGCAGACGTGATATAATGGTGTTGTCAGTTACATGTACTATATAGAAGATCCAGACCATTCCAAGATAAATTATTGAATGTTTACAAAAAATATGAAACATTTATATATCAATTTCATTAGACACATATTGTTGGAAAATGCACTCGATTACGAAGATCGATACTTATTTGGAGGAAAGAGTGAGAGCAAAATATTAATTAGTGTTATGAGCCATACTCACACAAAAAAGAAATAATAATAAAATAACCTATGACAGTAACGTGTAATGCGAATCAAGATGACCCTTCTTGGTTTGAAGGG
Source organism: Sinohyriopsis cumingii (assembly GCA_028554795.2). Classification (NCBI taxonomy): domain Eukaryota; kingdom Metazoa; phylum Mollusca; class Bivalvia; order Unionida; family Unionidae; genus Sinohyriopsis; species Sinohyriopsis cumingii. The sequence continues at coordinate 83,201,755 of CM068837.1, forward strand.
AGTAGTTCCACGATTATACCACGATAAATATCGCTTGAAATAAGTTACATAAAATCGTATTAATTGTTTTCCCCAAATTTAATAAATCCAGCAAGAAAATGATATTATCGTAAACCAGTGAAACGCAAAATGTAGGTAACGTTATAAATTGTATCTCTGACATCAAAGTGCGACACTGAATGAGATGCAGTCCGTTAATTTAATGATTCTTTTACGAACAAACCTGGAAATTCAGACTTTATTAAAAAAAATTCAAGCACATTCAGTTAATCATATAAGTCGATCAACACGATTTACTATTACCATGAAGATATAATATGCATCCAATTACAAAGCTTCATAGATCCAGACATGACAGTGTTTAAACTAGTGCACACAATTGCTGACCACGATCAACATACAGCGAACAATGTACAGCAATTAAAAAATTTAGCCAATGCAGTGACTTCTGCACTGGACAGATCGTACAAAAACCGCCCACCCCAAAGTACTGGCTTGAACCCATCAAGAAGGAATGGTATTCAGTCAATGATGTGTTGGTATAAAGCAATTTGATATAGCAATATTGTTGTTAAACCGAATTGTGAATCGCCGATGACGCAAAGATACAAATATTCTAGCACCCATGCAACGGAGTGCTGTCAACTTCTTAATCATTAGTGATGTATGCAAAAAATAATGATAAAAACAAATAATAATGCCCGTTTTCTAATTGGTTTTAATACTTTGCACAATTTCATTGCAATTCCCTTTTCTTTACGTCCTTCTCCCATATCATGCATAAAGCTAAAATTTGGAGATATATGGAGTGGGCTTGATATAAATCTTTAAATTAAAATTACACCAAATAACCCTCAATTGTATGGTTTGTTGCAATGGCATGTCTGCACATTCATTGAAAATTTTATACAGTGTTCATAAAATCGATGTTACAAAGTTGCAAATACTGTCGTCATTACATGGTAAGTTTCACGGTTACTTGGTGCACAAACTGTGACGTGTTTAATGGTATATTGTTGTTGTTGTTTCGTAAACAATTTGTACTTTTCTAAAGAGCGAGTATTAGTAACTAAATATGCAAAGTCCAAAGGCCTCTATCTTCCTCTCTGTCTCGATATATCCTTCATGCATTTCGAGATAAAAAAATGCAATGTTAGACAAGTGAATAATGAAACATCTGAATAAAAGACATTATATTTATACATAGATTATGTGCATGAGTAGTCCGATACTATGTCCAATAAATGGATTGTAATGCCAGGTGGAAGTTTCTAAAGAATGACATGAGATTAATAGAACGAGTTTGCAGTATTGAACATTTCTGTTACACGTAAACATACATACACACACACACACACACACACACACACACACACACACACACGCACACACACACAAGGTGAACAGTATTGTAGTCAGTGGTAACCATTATATGCGATTTTTATCTTTTTCATAGTTGATAGTGCATTACAGCCGAACAAGTTTCTACGCATTGTCGTGTTTATTGCTATGCCCAAATCTGAAATACAGGCATGACCACCATGCATGCACTTATAGGCATGACGTCCCAGAGCTTTACTACAGGTATGTCTGTACATGCACATACAGCTATGAGGGTCCAAAACTTTAGCACTGGTATGATTGTACATGTACTTTCTTGATGACCGCCGGAAAGTTTAGTACATGCATGACCGTACAAGTACTTACGCCCACGACGGCTCTGTAGATATACCTATAATATAAGCACCATTGATATTCTAAAAAGGTAAAGTTCACTTACAATGTTGGCTTGAACAACTAATCTTTTTCAAAGTATACAGCTTTTAATCTCCAAATTATTCACATGATATTTAGTGTATTGACCTTTCACTGAATTCCTGTGTCGATCATTTAAGATGTTCTGCGAGAAAAGTGGACAATGAAGAACCAATTTAAGATTAATTCTTTCATTAACAATCGAATACATATAATTCTTATATCGGAAATTGAGAACCAATACGGTTTGTTAAAAATCTAAATTAGCAACTGAATTCTTTAAGGATTCATGTCTATATAAATAATGACAGTTAAACTTAATATTACACCACATTAACGAGTTTCAGGATTTTTCATTCCCAGGCAATGTTTCAGGCACATTCGATATTAAACTTATATTCTAAACCAATAATACATTTCTAAGCAGTGAATTGCTTGATTTTCTAATTAAGATATTATTGATATTTCACTGCAGTGAAACAATAACAATACTTTTAAACAGCATGAACCACTATTTTGTGTCAGAACATACTTACCTCTCTTTGATTTTCTGTCAGTGAACTACTTTTTCCTTATGTACATGAGTAGTGAAGTGGGGCGGTATAGGGTCTATGGGAATTAGCATTTAAAACACCCCTGGGTCACTATAGGGTCTATGTAAATTTAACATGGAGAAAAACCCTGGGTCGATATAGGGTCTATTGGAATAATCATTACAGACTTCCCCTGGGTCTGTATAGGGTCTATGTAAATTTAAAATTAATTACCCTGTTTCACTATAGGGTCTATGTAAATTTAACATAGACAAAACCCCCAAGGTCTGTATAGGGTCTATGTAAAATTGAAACAGGGAGGGGTCTCTATTTTGTTTAAAAAAAAAAATAAAAAAGGGGTAGGCAATTGAAAGTCTATCTCTTTTCGAGAGTTGTGGGTGGCCCTGAAAAGGGCCTTTGGTTTTCTTCTTCTTCTAATTTCTTCTATTTCTCCACCAGCTTCATATTTTCTGTCCTACACTTTTTCTCTTCTTTTCTTTCTTTTCTTCCTCCTTTTTCTTCTTTTTCTCTTCTTTCTGCTTCTCCTCCTCTTCTTTCTACCTCTTCTCATTTTCTTCTTCTTTTTCAATTATTTCGTTCCTTTCTCTCATCCTTATCCTTTCCTCTTCATCCTCCTTCTCCTCCTTTATTTCTTTCATCAGAGCACTGATCATGTCCTTTACTTTTCTTAAATTGTTGATCTCCATCTTCACTCGATAGGGACGATAAGAATAGTGATCCTCGTTTAGCCTAACTAACATTTGCTCCATCATACCCAAACTGTCCAGGACGTCTTGCAATGTTTTCATTTTGTCAATTTGGTTTGAAGCCATCTTCTTTTTTATTCTCTGTAGAATGGTTTGAACGACGAATACTGTGGGTTCTTATACGAAAAGCGCGGACGTGATGGAAAACATCCCCCTAAAGCGCAAAAGTTATATTACCTAGATCATCACTTAAAACGTGCGAACGTGAAGGAAAACATCCCCTACTTTTCTCATTTCATATTATCTACTATCCACATAAGTGAAGCAGCAATTAACAAACCCCAAATCTACTATCCACACACGCAAAGCATTATAATGAAACCCAATAATCTACCATCCACACAAACGTACGTGAGAGCTTAAACACACACACACACACACACACACACACACACACACAAGGACAAAAAGAGTCAGTGTTTATATTCACACTACTCAACATACACACATTGGCAAATTGATTACTATTTCTTTTCTAAAGGTTTGGGTAGGCCTGAAAAGGGCTGTTTGTTTTTAACTCCAGTCACACCTGGTTAATGATGGCACCTTCCAGGCCTGGCACTACACACACATCTTCTTCCCCAATCTCCTTTTACTTTTTTTGTTGGGAGTGCAGAGGCGGGATAAGTCGCATCATAATCCCAATCTTCTGTCTCTGGGATTCTGAAATTTCCTCTCTCCTTTTCCTCCTCTTCTTTTTTTCTTCTTTCCTCCTCTTTCATCCTTCCCTCTTCGAAGATGGCCTCTAAGGCTAGTTCATTTAGTATGCGCCTGGCATATTCCAGGAGCTTCTGGAGTTCTATAAGTTTAGCTAGTCTGGTGTTCATTCTGGTGTTGATAATCAACAAGGGTAGCTAGACTGCCTAGCGATTTTCAATTTATAGTGAATGCGCGGACGTGAAGGAAAACATCCCCTAAAACAAAAGTTATATTACCTAGATCATGACCAAACAACGCGCGGACCTAAAAGAAACACTCACTCACTTTTTTACTAACCGTTACTAATTTAAAAATTGTCATTAAGAAATTCAATATACTATCCACATACGCAAAACAATCCAATCAAACCCCAAATCTACTCTCCACGCACCTCAAACAGCAAAAAAAAAAAACCACGATCATTATCTACTATCCACACCAATACATACACTCACACCACAAAAGAGCCAGTGTTTATATTCACACTACTCTACATACATACATTGGCAAATTCATTGTTATTTCTTTTCTAGAGATTGGGGTAGCCCTGAAAAGGGCTGCTTTTGTCTGCGAAGTTGAAGCTAGGGCGATCTTTAAGTTTCTAAGAATGCGATGTCCTCTGACGATAGACTTTCTGACGATAGGTCTGTTTCTTCGGAAGGAGAAGAAGAACTCTTTGGTGTCGATACGACAATCGACAAAGCCTCTGTCAGGTTCAGGTTGCTGGTGCCGCTGTTGTTACTGTTGCTGCTCTCTCTGCTGTTTCTGAAGTCTGTACTTCTCTGTCCATTCTTCTTTCTCCCTGTTCACTTCTTCTCTGAAGAGCTCTTCTATCAGGTCTTCAGTGACTTTTAACATTCTCACATTCTCTATCTCTTCTGGCTTTGGTATCAGACTGTGTCTGACCCTATGCAAATTCACGTAGGCTTCGTTTAGCTTAGCTAGTTTGGAGGACATCTTCGTAGGAGGATGAGTCGACAATTCATGGTTAGACTGAAGGCTACCCCCGGCGTCAAAGTCAAAGCGCGGACGTGAAGGAAAATATCCCCACACGGTTTTCGAGCCGCAACGTTCAATGAGTGTCATGAGAGGGATAGTAGGAAGTCAAAGAGCATGAATCAAAATTCCAATAGCCAAATAAAAGACAAAGGCATTTTTTTTTTCATAACACAACATTTTTTATTCAAAATCACTTAACACTAACAAACAACTATAATATTTTTAATAATAATTTAACAATATAACATCAAACATTTTTTTTTAAATGACAAACATTTTTTTTTGCAACTCACACATTATTTTGGACAGGGTTGACAACGTTGTGAATGAAATTGTGATTTCCACTATTGGAAGTCATTAGGCCTAGCCTAAAACAAAATATGTGTATAATGGTCACAAAACCATCGATCTACTTTCACATCGTTTCTAGAAGAAGAACTAGGATCAAAATGAGTCACTAAATGTTCTAAGGAATTACCCAGGCTGCGATGATGCAGAAAATGCACACAATATTGTCCGCACACCAAGGAATCTGTGCCTTGTAATTTCACATTATTGAATCGGGTGGTCTGAGCATTTCTTCTCATAAAGACAATGATATCGTCTTCCAAAGGGGGCAATCCATACGAATCGAAATATTCCACACATCCTTCTTGAGAAAAGAAGACGGCTACCCAGTGGGTTCCTGGGAGATGACTGTCGTCCGTGTTGATCATATAATCTTGATGGTCTTGAGGTTTGCGATGAGGGAGTTCATTTTTAGCACAGACGACAGGATTCCAAGAAGCCGTGTACGAACTGTGGTTCAAAAGGTAATAAAGTTCCCAGGTATCCATTGATTTGTGTGGTTTTTTTTTTCTTCACAGGTAATGATAAGTGATCAATTCGATCCTGACTTTTTGCTTGAAAATATCTGACAAGTAAAAGGCGTTTAGATCCGACTTGTTACTCTGGTCCAAGAGAGATTCGATGCGACGGCACTCAAGAGACGATAATGGAGGAGAATAATGTTTATCCAAGCCTCGTTCAACACGAATTCTATCTCGATGTGATCCCAAGCTTTGTCCAGATATTCGTCCAATTTTTCTTCTTGACTCAACATCAGACATTTGTCGTGTTGAATTTGACTGGGATGATCGTTGTGACATCCATAGCACTCTTCCTTGATCAATTCTTTCATTACATCTGTCAGGAATGTAGCAAAACAGGAGACCAAATGGGTTTCTTGTTCTGGCCATCTTGACTTCATCATGATAACTTCTTCGTCTTGGGATTCTTCTTCTTCTTCCCCGGTCTCCTCACATTCCATCTCCAAAGTTTCTCCACTAGGTAAAGAGGGATAACAGTCTTCCATGGCTTCTAATAGTCTAGAATGACTTCTCTCAAACTGTTGATTTCTATGGTATTCTCAAATTCTGCATACAGGAAGACGTTCACTGTGTGATCTGGAGGTGGATTTGCAAACTGAAGTTCCACACGAATCTGACCCGATTTTATAGGGTGGAAATGTCCCTCGTCGCTGCCTTGGTCTGGAGTGAAATCAAAACCCCACAAAGCATAGCCTCCTGCATAATCGTCGTACGAAATACCGTGACTGGTGTTGGTTCCTAACTGTCCAGTGGCTTCGTACAGGGACAAGTACGATCTCAAATAATTCTTCGCGACACCAAAGTTGGGCTCAAAGTGTCGGTACACAAGGTCTTGCCGTCGCGACTGACTTCGATCTTGGACACATTGTAATGTTGAAACTCAAAAGGATTTTGATCGTAGGTTTCATTGAAGGCTGAATTCCTGACGATACCAACAATCAAACGCTTGGGTAACTGTCCTTGGAACAGATGATCTTCGATCATAGATCGCTGTCCAGCGGGAATGATGAACATTTTCACTATTACGCGTCGTATCGGATACTTGGCGGTCGTTCTGCTCAACGTCTGACTGACGTCGTTTCCCACTTTAGGTAACACTTCCACACGACGCACGTAAAGTCGGGCTTCTTGAATGATAGTTTTGTATTCATTGGCATGGGCCATCAAATGGAAAGCGGCACTGCTACGATTCAGTCTCAGACGGATATTCGCGCCGTTCAGCAAATACTTTTCTTGTAAACACATGTCCAAACGCAAACGATCCATCAGTTCTAAACTTCGCCCTTGCAGAATTTTCTTACGACTGTCGTTAAACCCGACATTGTGAGGATTGTCATCTTCTGTCAGGACTGTGTCGCTAAAAGTGGCTACACCTGCCATGTCAGGTTTCCATACAACACAAACATCCAGATGAGTATTCTTGGCTTCTTTTCCGTACGTCAAGAGATTTGCCAGGTAGGCACGATATGGGTAAGTATCCATGCTGCTGCTGACCGGTTTGTTATTCAAGTACAAGTCCACTTCGCTGAACAAGGAATGCATGAAATTATTGACAGGAGCTACTCTAGCATCGCCTCCTGGATTGGTGTTGTCCGTTTTGATCACTTTGACTTTCAAATACAGGTAACTGCTATTCAGATCGATGTAATCTTCTGGCTGACCTTTGATTTCAAACTCGATGGGAGCGGAATCCGTCAAAGAGGAGACGGGGTGAAATTCCACCCACTGGGATTCTTGCATGGTCATCATGGTGGGGGGGGGGGAGCATGGCAAACAGATCCAGTTCCGACTTGGAACAAGCGCAAGACTCTTGGTGCATCATTTTTCTCTGTGTCTTTATAATCGAAAACGTCTAAGTCTCGGACGGTTCTTCTTTTATTTGCCTTTCTAGCTTTAGACGTGTGAAGTCTGGTGAAAGGGTGTTTTCTTCGTCGTCTCTTTCTGCCTTGTCCTTGCTGAATGCCTGACTCGGTATCGTGCAGGGCATTTATAGGTGTTTCTCGTCGGCCCAAAATGTCTTTGCCCGTTTGCAGCAAGACTTTTTTGCCTGCCCTCATGAAGGCATCTTTAGGATTTTGTTTGTCGATGATGACATTTTGGAGAAATTCTTTGCCTTGTGTCAGTGCCGCATCTTTCAAGGCGTGCAATCCGCGTGTCACCATCGGTTTCAACACCGGGGCCACCGAACGAAAGGCCGATTTCAGCATATCTCCTAAGCCGTGTCGTCGCTGTCGAGTAACCCCTCGGTACACTGGATACATGACTTACCAGTCGTGAGAGAACCGTTTTCGAAAATGGAGTTTCACCGTGACTTTTCCTTTGGTGAATGCAATATTTTGTCCCAGATCTCCTTTTATAGTAATGTTAACCGTGTCCAAATACGACTTGCTGCCAGGCAAATAGTGAGGATGTACAAATTCGTGGTGAACGTGATAAGTGTTTCCACTTTCCTCGTCAGTGACCGTGGCAGAATCCACTTTGAAAGGAATGACACGAAGTAACGGCACAGAGGTGTGTCCCACCACGTTGTACTCCACCACATCGGAGTACACAAACATCAAATTCAATTCTTAGTTCAGTTCTACCGGGGCACGAAATAACTTGCTAAAAGACTCGTTGTCGTAAATGCTTGGTAATTCGTTTTTCTTGAGCATGACCATTCTCATGTCCATGTCTCCGCCCAACATGTCAAACAATTCAGGACAAAATAAAATGGACATGATTGTACTCCCGTCAAATTTCATCAAGAAGCGACGAGCTGCTTTGTGGTATTCCATGGTGACACTTTTTTGACACTTTCCAAAGCTTTCAGAAGCACGACATTAAACTTTGAGGCTATGGTGCTCACCAAATGTTGACCACTAAAATAATAGCCTGGGGGAACGAACAAGTGATAGGTGATGTACGTTTGATTTTGTGTGCCAGGGATTTTGATGTTATATTTGCCATGGGTATCCAAGTACAGTTGCATTTGCTCGTGATAAACTTCCACATCAAAAGAATTTTGATTGGGAAGGACATTGAGGACTTGGGTCGGGTGAATGATTTCTACTAAAGCCACTTCCCAATGGGCTTCGTGATCTAAGGGGATGCTCTGAGGTAATTTGGCCGTGTAACAGCACAACGTGTTCTTGGGAAACACCTCCATGGAACTGTCAATGGGTAAGGTTAAGTAAAATTGGTTTTGGTGACTCATAATTCCAGAGTTCTGTGGCTGTCCGAGGGGTTACTGGACGTCAGAGGCGTGTCTCCTCTCAAAATAAGGTTGTTGTTGTTGTTATTGGAGTGGTGACTGACACTGGCACTGGACACAAGGTTCCCGTTGTTCCCGTTTGAAGAGAATTTCAGGGAGTGATTGGGAAGCAGGTAACCGATGCAGCTGCTCAATAAAATGGTCCACAATTGTTTGTCTGGTTGTTGCAAACTTAAATTGGCGATGGCTGCCCCGATGACACAATACACCACGAAGATTTGGCAGAAAAAGACGATTTGCATTTTAGGCACACGTTCTCCACACCACACCCACAAAGGTTGTTTTTGTCAATCTTGCAGAGAAGAACTATGTGAAGGAGTGGTCGACGTAGCTGCGTCTGTGTGAAAGGGCATGATGGTCACTTCTTTTTATAGTCCATGACTTGCGAAGCGTCGATCCAAGAATCAAAACTGGGTGGATATCCTTTCTAACGTACTTTGACTTCTTTGACACGTCGTTTACCCACTTTACGGGTTCTGCGTTCGAGAAAACTTTCGACGTCGTACACGCCGTCTTCTTCTTTTGGTGACACGTTGTAACTCGGGTAAGCAAAACGTTCCTTTGAGCACTTCTCCGTTCATGTCTTTCAATTTATAGACGGCAGGATGACGGCCATGCACTCGTCCAGTGACACGAAACAATTCGGTCGTCCAGTTAGGTAAGTAACCTTTGTCGAAAGTGCACTTTTTTTTGCCAATGCGTACCCAATCTCTTACGGTCAACACTCCATTTTTCTTGGGGACAGCCCTCGTCGGGGACGTACCAACCAGGCGCTCAAACACCAACACTTCATTCTCGGGAGTCCGATGCTTCTATGGTAAGATTGGTTGTACGCTTGCACCAGATGCGGTAAGATGTCGATGTACTTCAGAGTGTGGTGATGCGTAAAATATTTCAACATGCGTTCTTTCAAAGAGCGTTGAAAACGTTCCACGTTGCTGGCTTTGGTTTCGGGATTCTCGGTGGTAAAAAAATGAATGTCACGTTTCTTTAATTCTTTTTGGAAAGCTTGGTTCAGAAATTCGGTGCCTTTGTCCGTTTGCCATCGAAGAGGGTGACGACCGCTTTGTTTCAACACTCGTTTGATTGCTCGCACTAACTCGCAAATTTGGAAAAGACGTCGATGGCACAAAACAAATATTTGTAACCGCGATTGTAGCTGGCCAAATGAGAGACATCGGCTAAATCGGCTTGCCATTGATGATCGATGCCTTCCACTCGGGCGACTTCAGGAAAACTTGCGTCGAATGGGTTTGTGTAAAATGTAAGTAGCTTGATCTTGTAACCATCGTTGCACTTGAGGTAAACGGAGACTTTTCAGTCGCGTTTTGGCAGCACGATACAATTTTTTCACTCCTTCGTAACCTACGGGATGCGAGGGATCGTAGGAAATGCTGGCTAACACTTTTTCCATTTTTTTTTTGTCTTTGTGCGTTAATAAGGCACCCACTCTTGGAAGATACTACTCTTTTTCTCTTGGGGTACTTTATTGGATTGTAATGCTTTGCGTGTGTGACCGGCAACATGTGTCGCTGAGGAGGATGACTGAACAGGGGATATCGGTTCTTGATTCACTTCTGTCTTCACTTCTGTCTTCACTTTCTTTTTCTCTTGTGATGAAGAAGGAATGGTCATCATCTTTTTAATCCATTGAATTCTGGAGGTAGGTGGTGTTGTTAACTTGCGTACTTTTTCTGCAGGAGTTTGAAACCCTTCTTCTTCTTCTTCTCCTTTTTCTGTCTTGGTCACTGGCAGTGGTGGTAGTGGTACTGGTGATGGTGCTGGACGTTTCATCAGGGTCTTAAAATCTTTCAGAGTGGGAAGAGCTGTTTCGTCTGAGGCTTTCTGGTGAAATAGTTGCAGTCGTTGCAAGAGTTGGCCGTACTTTTGCGATTTTTCTGTTTCCGATAAATCTTGGCGATCCATCAAGGACTGTAATTCGTGTTGTAACTGGGACATTTCGCTCAAATGGGGATTTGGAGGTAAATGCGGGGTGCTTTGTTCTTGCCAACGATGGTATTCCATCCATCGTTTGTAAGGCACTAAAGCTAGATTTCGTCCTTCTATGGGATGTCAGCGGTCGATTCTGAGATCTTGGCACTTCAGAGGGCCTTTTCATCTTGCTCCCACCAGTCCTCCCAACATTGTTCCCAAGACTCCTTTCAGCAATGGGCCTAGCAAGAGGGGTAAAATTCCTCCGCGGTGGACCAACATCTTCTTCTTTTGACGAATGGGAATTTTCTTTTGAACCATTTGACGAAGAACGTGACAATGTTTGCCTAAGCATTGTTTCTGGTGTTTCGACAAAGGGATCGTACCTTTCAAGACGTTCAAACAACATTCGCACACGGTATCGATGACCTCTTTGGAGGCTGATTGAATGAGTTATTTTTCGTAGCGGTGGAGAAGCTTTGGACAGGACAGATAACATGTCCCCATGTTTGACTAAACGTGGCGGCAGTCCTCTTTTTAGAAGAGGGATGTTTTCTGGAGGGTGACATCTTTGAGTCTTCAGGAGCACCAAAAAACACTGATACCCCGTCTTGGTCACACACACCTTTTTATACTGGAACGCGTCGCCACTGATTGTCTTTACGTCGTATCAACTTCAGGACAGGCATGACACGTCGTGCAGGGGTACGTAACGGACTAAATCGAGCCAGTTCTCGCTTGGACAAATCCAGTAAACTTTGTAACATACCCGATCTTTCTTGGACTTTGATTTTGGGACCAGGTAATTTGTGAACAGCGGCCACTGCCGCTAAATTGAAGGGACCTGCCACTGGGGAAGTTCTTGGGGTCATCAACGGAGATGTTCTTGGTGTGATCAACGTCTCCAAGTACTCTTCAGTTCTTCGTGACATGAACGGAGAAGTGAATGAACCTGAGGCTACCGGAGGCGCGGTTACCGCCGTTGCTGGTCGTGGTTTGCGAGTGTAAGGTTGCGTCCTGGCCGAAGTGCCTCTCTTACGACTAGTTTTCTTCTGTGGACTTTTCTTTTTCTGGGGACTTTTTCTCTGTTTTTTTTTTCTGGGGGTTTCATTTTTTCCCGGGTGGTGTCTGGTAAGAGGAGGGTCCCGCTACTGGAGAAGTTCCTGGAGACACGGGTCTCCTTGGGGACCTGGTCTTTTTCTTCTTCTTGGAGATTTGTTTGACTTTTTTCTTGGGGAGAACTTTGGGCGCATTAGGATCCCATCTTAAGAGAGAGCGAATGATGACCCCTCCTAGAGTACTGCTCCCTCCAGGTTTCAAAATGATTTGTTTTTGGTTTGAGTGTCGATGCGAGGATCGGCTAGTTTGGTCAAAGCGACTTTGTTTCGATCAAAAAAGCGTTTGGTTTGATGAGGAATCTGAATGATCCCTTGTAGTAATTGACGTGCCGTCACCGTGAAACATCGTAAGACTTCTCTGAGACTAGCTTCTAAGACACGAGCCCGTATTTGTGGATTTTTTCTCGATTGATGCCATACAAGGCACGAATCAATTTGACGGGAAGATGCTACTGAAGGGACGTCATGTTCAAACTCTGTGTGAGACAGACGAAAAGTGTCTGAGGTTATTATAGATTTTTTTTTTGTTGAGTGAAGTTAAGTCGAGGACGGAGACGTGTACAGGACAGGCCCTCCCTCTTGGCACCAGTGGTGAAACAAGTGGGTAAGAAATCGCAAATCATCGGGGGTCGTAGATTTCGAATCGACCTGTAAATAGGCGTGTGGAGTTTGAGTGGCATCGTCGTACGCCTGAGTCAGCCAAGGTGTTCCTAACTGTTTAGTTAAGACTTGCACTTGCGATTTATCTCGAGGGCTTTTAAACAAGACCACGTAATGCGCACTAAGACTGATGGTGCGATGGGCTTTACTTTGTTGAAACAAATTTTGGGTGATGTAAACGACACTGGCATTACGATGATGCCCTTTGCGCGTGAACCACAGTTTAATTTCTTCTTCGTCTTCTCCTAACATGTCGTCGAAAATGGCCAAATGGGTTTGACGAGAGTTAGAGACGATGCCGTCGTCTTCTTTAGGAATGCCTTCCACAAACACGATGGAATCGCCTTGACTTTCTCGCAAGAGGCTTTACGCCGATTGCCACTCTTTGTTACATCACACGATGCGTTGAGGTGGACGATCGATGAAATGATGTTTATGTTCGATCAAACGTTTGATGAACTCGGTTTTGCCTGAACCGCTAGGTCCAGCAATGAGCATGTTAAAGGGATGGCGAAGATACAAAGCCTCCCAACTGGCACGATCTAAGTGTTCGTCGATGCCTTTGACAGTGAAGGAAGATGGAGCAGAGAGAGCAGAGGTAGCCATAGTGTTAGGAATGTCACTTGTGACACGAAAAGAGACAATACAAGAGTTTATATACCTTTTTCAGGACACGTTTATTGAATGTTTCAAATATGAACAACACGAAAGACAAACATATATAAAAGGCAATTAGTTATGTACAAGAATAAAAAAAAAACACATCAAAACGATCAAAGTGGAATATAAACAAGTCTCTGTACAACATGTTTTGGGTAACCAAGATGTCCTAGGGACAGTGTGTAATGTTCTTACAGTCTCTACATGAGGTATTGTCACACAAGTGTCCCCCCAGAATGACCTTTCAGGAACGTCCATGACAGTCCTCTCCTGAAGCGAGTGGTTGTTCTCGGTGACGGGCTCTTCTGGCATTGTCACTAACACAGGTTGAAAAGTAACTTTTTTTCCATGAACAACTCTTGTGCATACTGGGCCACTTCTTGGGTCCAAGCCTCAAAACCCTCCTTTTTCCAGTCACGAACATCTGTCCAGTGGGGGTGTAACTCACAAGCTACACACACATCGTCATACACGTGTTCGGTAGCTAAAAGTTGACGAATCTTTTTTTCCTGTTGAGGTTGAGAAGTATCCAGATGAAAACACAAGGCTTTAAGCAAAAGGAGTCTTTCGTGACTATTTAAGGCCATTGGGGTGGCAAGTACTGATCGTAAAGAGCCCACAAAGAATCGGCTGGTAAACGAAATCCCAGAAAACAAGTCACTAAGAAACACACTATGCGTCGTCCCAAATTGGATGGATACAGTTTTTGTAATAATTGATGGTAATGATCCCCGGTTTGAATATGGTCATTGAGTTCCTTCCACGGAATCTGTTCAATCACTTGTGACATAAGCCGTGGCATGGATTCCTCATTTTATAGTCTCCTTGTTTCGGAAGCAATAAAGGTACTTTCTAACTAGACATCTTCGTTCTCCAGTAGGGCATCTAAATGCTCCAAACTGTAACCTAAACTTCAGAGTTTGTCTAGATGTTTCGTCTTCCGCTAAGCAGATTCCACGTAAAATTTGTTCGTAATCCTTTAACTCGTCTTCCTCAATACGTTGTTCTAGGTGAATCTCGAAGTAACCAAAATTACGAACATTTAGATCATTCACTAACTGAAAGTGTTGAACAAGGTCTGACCACTGAAACAATTTCTGACGAATCAGTCCTCTTATACCATTCAGGTACCAGTGGTTAAAGATCTGGTGACGTAACGGATGCAACTGTTCTTTACGTTTGACTTGTATTTTGACCAGCTCTCGGTAAATGCGTTCTCTCAACTCCACAGGCAAAGCACGAATGTTCTCTTGTAAAGTTTCCATGAATAGGTCAGTCCGTACAATTCACAATCTTCTCCTAGATCAAAAGTAATCCAACTAGTGAATAATTTCTAACCACTGCCATTCACGGTAACGTCCAAGAATGTCACTGAACTCTTTTGATGTAAACGGTCTAGAGTAATATAATAGGACGAATGCACACTTAACCCAGAGAAATCTAAGACACTGGTTGATTTTTTTCACTTTCCTCTTGTGGATTTCTCGGCACAAAAGTTGTACAGTCACCCATTGAGATTTCACTCTGCAAACCCCTGTCAAACTTCCTTGTAAATCTTCTCTTGAGGTTCTTTAGGCAATGATTCAATATCGTTTTTGAAATGAAGTTTAAATACTGGTCTCGGTGATGTCCAACATTTGATTCCTAGCCAATCTGGTTTCTTCTTCGTCAACGACATGATAAGTTACTTCAATGTCTCCGTCCCACTAAGGGTAAGTAATGACAATTCGGTGACCATCGAGCATCTTCTACGTAGACGGAATCTTGCGGTTCCCAGTGGTGAAGTGACACACCGAAACTGAAGCACTTGACTTTATCCCCTTCACCCAAGTAGAAAAATCCGGCTCTGGCTAATTCTTCCGGGGTCGGTCCTCCCAGATACTTAGGCCATTTTCCTTTGAACGATTGAAAACGATTTTCAAAGTTGCAGTATTCCGACAAACGTACAGGGAACGAATATTCGTCTTTCACAGGTTCGTTTCGATGAGGGTTGGGTGACATGGACCGGAGTTTGCTCACTGCTGGATGACATCCGTACGGTGGCAGACGTGAAGGTGGACATTCACATTTAAAACGAAACCCAGTAAAGTGTCCAAGAGGACGAGCGGCATCGCTTTCGCATCCCTCAGGTTTGACACGCACAGCATCACTTTCCATGATAGGGGTAGTGAGAACAAAGATCGCATGATGCTTTACGGCATCGCTAAGGTCACAACGTACAGCATCGTTCCCATCGCAAGGCTCACAATCGCATTCCACTTCAGAAGCCCCCAAACTTGAATTGTGCCTTTCTGAACTTGTTTTGTGTTTCTCTGAAAGTACTCATCTTGTTCGCTTGGTCTTAGTAGTTACAATGAACTATCGATCTTGACCATAACCCCTTTTTATACTAGTCGCAATGCAATCTCAAGCTTCTACATCGTTCCTTTTTTGTGTCTAGTTTTGGAAGGTAGCGTCTCTAAGGTGCCGTCATCATTGTACCGTAATGTCATGGGTGGAAAGGCCATAGAAAGGTAAGGGCAGTGCGGAAACCATCGAGTATGTTCCAGAATAGCTGAATCTTTATAGAAACACTGTACTTCGTATCCCAATCCAGACTCAGGTCTCAAGTAGACAAATCCTGTTCAAGCTAAAACATGCGAAGAAGGTAATCCTTCCCTATCCGTATGCCATGCTTGAAACGTGTCCAATCGACGGGCACAATCACAATAGTCAGGTAAGAAGACCGGAAAATGGTACGGTTTGAACTTGGAGTTCCCACTGGATTCTTGCTGTGGTGAATCCTTCTGGTGGCTATCCTCTTACAGCCAATGTTTTATACCGACATGTCCATACGGTAAGGTAAAATGATTGGGAAGTCGCACTCGCTTCTGGTACACGATTTGATACACTTTTCCAGGGATCGACTGACGATGTGGTGAGTGGGTAAACGTTCAATCTTGTTCGGTTGGTGAGTGGTCACTTTAAAGTTTCCATCCTCTCCAGATTGCAAGGCTTATTTCAATACTCCAAAGTTGACCACACGACTGGTACGATAATTCAGAGTCAATCCTTTCACTTTACACGTCGTGTGTACTTCTCCTTGTTTGTCCCGGTATTCGTAGCCGTACTTTTTTGGACCGCCACTGACAAAACTTAGAATCTTATCGTCGGGATGCTCGTCTGTCCAGGCTCCTAAACGGTCTCCTTCGATGTCAGGGTGATGTTGACTCGGGTGATGGATGTAAATGCAACTATCCGTGTCAAAGTACAGGACACGTTCCCCTAACAGTTATAAAGCTTCGTACAATTTTAAGCGAGCATGAGCTGTCACGTAAGCCGCAATGATGACATTTCCAAAACAGTCGTCTTGTACAAAGTCCAGATCTTCTTCGTAATTCACTCAGATGGAATTTTCGCGAATGACGTCCACGTGTTTCATGAATTTGGTTTTGTCGTGAATCATCTGGAAGTAGCGGGAAGGTTCTGTCAAATATTCCGAATTGGGTAAACACGGTCGTTGTGCCATTTTGCCCCACAAGCAATTTAACATCACCTTGGCAATCGATTGCCTGCCTTCGTTTTTCTCGATGTGATCTAAAGTGATGCCTTCTTGTGCCCATTATTTCTCTTTGAAATGTATTTGGTCTTCGGGAGTGTGACACCAGGAAGGATAGCCACTGGCTTTCTTGCTTCAGTTTCAAAAGGCATCCACGTAGTCTGCGAAAATGACTTTCTGCGTGGGGTCACCCTTGTGGTATTGTTGTATCTTGGGAAAGTGGCAAATTTTGTACACTTCTAACAGTTGGTATCCCATGTCCAAAGCTTTGAACAATTCTACGCTGACCCACGTCCCCGTCAAGGCCCGTTATTCCTGGGTGTGATGACAAGGTTCATCTTGGTTGCACGTTTCCGCACAAGTACGGCACAAAGGAAACATCAGTTTGCCATGGCAATGGTGAGTTAAGACGGGATGGTACAGGTTCGTGGGAGGCAAAACTTTGCACTTGATCAAGTCTTCGTATTGTCGAATGTTTTTCAGGTCGATGTGTTCGGTGAACAATTGTGGGTGACCTGCAGGAAAGCTACAATATTTGCACACGTAGGGATACAGCGAACACACGTCCAAGTATTTGATTTCTTCTCCTTTCTCTTCGTCGGCTTGGTACAGCAAACAGGTGGCATTGGTCCTTCCTCCGTACAAACTATCCCTCGGGTTCAGAGGGTCCATGAACTGATAACTTTCCACGAGCATTTCTTCATGAAAGTCGAAAGGTTCCGAGGCGTGAGCCTGGTACCAAGCGTAGAAAGCTTCTCGTTGTTCGGTACGCATGTTGTCGGGGTCGTAATAGTGAGCCTCAGGTAAATGGGGTAGAACGGCGTGTTGATTGGCTTCCGTATTGAAAAAGTGTGGAAAGTACCCTTTAGCCATTTCTGTCATTCCAAACGTTTAAGGCATTCGACTCAAAGGCATGTCCAAATAGCTCGTCGAATTTTTAAACTGTACTTGTCCCACTTGCATGAAAATGATTTTGGCTCCGTTCAAAGTGACTTTAGGACGTTTGGTGCCATGTTCTGCATAGTACCTCAAAATAAACTGTCCATCGCATCCGGAGAAATTGTGAGCCATCACTGTGGCATGACGATGACAATCTCCGTAACGTTCGATGTCCTCTTGGCTCCACGTCTTGTCGATGGGGTCTAAGACCCATTGAGCGAAATCGGCTAGCGTGTTCGGCCCTCGAAAGACTTTTTCACGTCCTCCAGGAATCTTACTGCAGTGAGGGCAATAACTTAAGATAGGTTCTTGAATGCACTTTTCGCACGCTCGATGAGCCACTCAGAAATTAGGAATGTGAATACCGGTCTCTTGCATGCATTCGAAAACGAGAAAGATGAAATTGCCTTTCTTCTTGTGACTGTCCTGTTACGTTGGTTGGGGCTGGTATTTTTGCACGTAGCATTGATGTTCCAGGTCCACGATTCGGTGACAAATGTGACATGTTTTCTTTCCTCGACATACGTGGCATTATTAGTACGTATGCCTTGGCCACACGTAGGGCACAATCTCAGGAGTTGACAAGCACATTTCTTCTGTGAACCTTGCGTCTTCAGATGTTGTTGGTAACAGGCAGGGCTGACAAACGTGCGCTGACAAGTTCAATAATGCACTGGTTCTTGCCCTTCGTTTTGATAGGGTGGAGAGGCCAAAGATGCTGATCATTTCGATCCACAATGCTTGTGTTGCTCTCGATTCTTATAGCCATAGTCACATTTCTCGCAATAATAAACATATCCCAGAAATCCGGTGATAGTATTAATGGTATCGAAATGGTCATCGTGATGACAGACGTGAATGTATTTTCCATCCTTAAAGTCTTTCCCTCGAAACAACAGAGGCTTACGCAGTTCTTGAGGGTGCACTTTCAAGGTTTAGCGTGGAGCTAAAATATCTTGCAATGTTTGCATCTCAGGAATGCCACAGGGTGTGTCTGTAGACAGGGCGGCTTGTTGTAACAGGAGCTCTGCTTCACTTCGTTGTTTGGCTCGGTCCGATTGTCGAATGTTCTCCCAGTTTCTTTTCCATTCTACCGTGTCGTTCTTGTTGCCATAGGTTCGACCCACGACGATAGCCCTGGCTAAACACATCTGGTCTTGAGAATTGTGAATTTGGACGAGGCTACGCTTAATGCTGCGAAGGTCGTTCACCAGTAACATCTTTTTGCGTTGTCCGGTCCCTTGAGGAGGAGAGACGTGGGTCATAAACAGTGTGGCTTTTCCGTCGGTGATGTCAAACTAGTAATTGGATTGTTGTACGTGTTTAATTTTGTCCATGACTTTGGAAGGGGTCAATTCTGCAGGGCTGCTAAACTCGATCCAAACAGGGGATTTCAAGCCGTCGTGTTGTATGGAAAGTCTCAAGCGATCGTCTTCTTTGGCTGGACATTGTCGCTTGAGTGTGGTGAGCAAAGAATCCCACATCTCGGCAATGAACCCTTCTGCTTTCTCCAACGGTACGACGGACTTTTTTTTTAACTTCACCGTGTAGGTGTAAGCCGTGGTTCTATATTTTCTAGAGGAGTGCTTTTCTGTCTCTCGAATGTGATAGTACTTTTCAGGGTTGACTAAGGGTGGTGAACTTTGTCTAGAGGAAGACTCTCTGGGCTTAAATTCTGGTTCACTCATGTCCTTTTCAAAATCACTGGCATTAATTTGTGCCAAGGCTTCAGCCCTGGTACGAGGCGATAGATCACGTTTCTGCCTCTTGCTTTCTTTTTCTTTCTTCTCAAATGAATTGAATCGTTTCATCTTAAGTGAAAAACGTCAAATGACTAAAGTTTAAACACCATGGACTAATGTATAGTCCTAGCAGACCAGCGTATATAAAAGGGTATGTGTCTTGTCCTTTCACTATTCAATTCACTCTCAAACCGAGCACAACGATGAAAGAGACTAGACAGATCGAACATTTCATCAGAGCTTTGCGAGGGGTCATTAGAAAATTCTCTTCAGACCAGCCGACGCACACCTCTCCTTCCTTGCGAGATAAAAGGCAAGATACATGCTATATCTGTCAGAAGAAAGGGCATTGGTCTTCAGAGTGTCCAGACCGTCAAAAAAGAAAAACGGGGTTAAAAGAGACAAAAGTCAAGATACCTGTTATTATTGTCAAAAAAGGGACATTGGTCTCCAGATTACCCAAAAAAGAAACAAGAAGAGTCAGAAGAATAGAGGGATTGTTCAGAGGAAGAGGAGGAAGAAAGCATACAGGTGAAGAAAAAGAAACAGGAAAAGAAAAGAAGAAGGGAAGAAAGTGAGGAGGAAGAGGAGGAAAAGACTGTGATAGTGAAGAAATTCAAAAAACAGAGAGAGTGAACAATGAAACAGAAGTATATGAACTTTTTAACGTGTTATGTTGAGAATTGTTAATTGTGAATTGGATTGTAAATATTTATAAAAGAATAAATTTGGCATGTAAAGGTAAGTGTCTTTGAGTTTTGATTTTAAATCAAGAACGTACACTCACACACTCATACACGTACTATTGGGTAAAATGTTTTTTTTGAGTTATTGGCAATTGAAAGTCTATCTCTTTCCGGGAGACGTGGGTGGCCCTGAAAAGGACCTTTTTTTTGGTGCATGGGTGAGTTTAAGTAATCAACTTTAACTGCCTTAAGCCTTTGCCACGGCCAAGGCCTACTTCTGGACTGCGTACTGTTGATGATGATGATTTGGTTGAAATCACTAAGGGTGGCACGGTAGGCTTAGTCACAGGGTTGGAGTGTTTAGCTCGGGAAGGTCGTATTCTCTTCGGTCGTAATAATGAAGTCTGATACATTTGTTTCAGACTTCTTAACTCCGCTAAAATGTCTAACAGTACCGTGACCGTTTGATTTTCACACCCTTGTTTCTTTGCTGCTGATTCTTCTTGTTGCTGTTTTTTTTTTACCTCTTCTTCTTGCTGTTGTTGCTGTAGGAGAAAAGCTTGTTCCGCTTCCTTTTGCTGTTGTATAAATTTATCCAATTCTTCTTTCTGTCTCTGTCTAAAATTTTCCACGTGCGGTAATGAAGAAGGTGACGAAGGTTCCGGAACAAATTCTTGCGAGGTAAGAAAATCCACAAAATCCCAATTTACCTCTTCTGAAAGTAAGTCTGGGTTCCCTTGAATGGTCTTCACTGTTGGTGCAACCTAATTGATCGTTTTCTGAGTTTCCGTCATGTTGAATAACTGTCGCATGAATTGACTGCGCACAGGCGCTAGCAAATCTATATAGACCACGTAACATCACAGACTGCTCTCTTCGGATTGGATGCGGGTTGACTGAATTTTGTAACGCGTATTTGGATTGGTCAATGAACTCAATCCGTTTCAATCCTTCCTCTACCTATAAATAAACACAGTTCACTGCATTGATTCACCTGTTCTCGACGCCTCAGCATGTGGACTGACGTTGAATCTTCCACCCTTGTGTCAACAATGATGTCCAGGACGGACATACCGATGTATGTCCGATCCGAATGGACAGTTGTCCATAGGACCGCCACCAGCTTCTAGATACGTAGGATTTACGTGGAGAGGCAAGGATGCCTCAAAAGAGTGTTAGTGTATGGTCCTACCATTAGACGAAGCCTAAAGACAAGAATAAGTCACAGATGCCCTTTATGTTAAGGGCATATTGACATAAACCAAAGGCCCTTTTCAGGGCCACCCACATCTCTAGAAAAGAGATAGACTTTCAATTACCTACCCCTTTATTATTTTATTTTTGAATAGAGACCCCTCCCTGTTTCAATTTTACATAGACCCTATACAGACCCAGGTTTTTTTTGTCTATGTTAAATTTACATAGATTCTATAGTAATCCAGGGTAATTTATGTTAAATTTACATAGACCCTATACAGACCAAGGGGAAGTCTGTAATGCTAATTCCCATAGACACTATATCGACCCAGGGCTTTTCTCTATGTTAAATTTACATAGACCCTATAGTGACCCAGGGGTGTTTTTAATGCTAATTCCCATAGACCATATACCGCACCACTTCACTACTTACATGTCTTTGTCTTATTAATTATCCCTGCATATTATCCTTGAAAGTTTGTTATTCTGGAAATAGTTAATTTTTTATCAATCTGATATGGAACTAATTCTGTGCGCAGGCATACATAGAACAGCAGAACATGTACGGTCAACAGCTGACATAACCGTAAACAATCTGCTAATTCACTGTTACAATCTTTAGGTAGCCAAATTATGTGAGCACAAATTTAAAAAAACAAAATATTTGCATGAAACGAGTGAATCACGGATACATTTCATCTCGTGGGTAAAAAACTCTAATATTTTCCATTGTGGCTTCGCCACTCGTGAAAAAACTGAGTTTTTCATCCCCTCGATAAAATATGTCCGTTATTCAATCGTTTCAAGCAAATATCCTCTATATCGTTATGGTGAATGTGCGATTGATTGAAAAGATGACTTTGCACAGGAAATCTAGCGTTTTCACACTAAATATGAAAAAGGTACACAGAATACTCTGAGATCAAAATTCAATAAATTCCAACTTTGCCCAAATAAATTGTATGATATTGTTAATTGATAATCGGTTACGATAGTGCTCAGCCAGATAAACTTATATCAATATTGATTTTATTGTTTTTGTTATCCACATCCTTGCAGTTGATAAAATGCATGACAGGCTTTGGTTACGAATGTACCGAAAACCAAAAACAAGATAATGGCTGCATGATTTAATTGTAGTGAAAACGTGTACCTTGTACAGGCCTACCGGCCGCATAAATAGAGTGATTGTCATTAGACGGGATATTCAAGGTAATCATGTCAACTTTTGGATGTACCAAACATTAGGTATTATATATTTTGAGTGGCGAGGCGTGTCCGCTAGTATAAAATAGGTTAGTATAAGTCATATCGTATTTGCGCGCCCCACCAAGAAACGCAGCGCCGCCTAAGATAAAAGTGGTGCATTTGCCTCATACCTGGTACCGTCCCATCAGCATATTGACCCACGTGGGATTTATTAAATGCAAACCATGGTACGTATTCAGCCAGGACCATGGCAGCTCATTACATTTCAGTCACATGGCTGAACAAAATATAATGAGTTTCCTAATCATTTATTTACTAGATGTTCCAAACCTTTCTCAGTTTAAGCTATGCGTCGACATACCTGTTTCAAAGCCAGGCTGTGTGGAAAGTTTGCGGGCTCCCCAGGAGAACCTTTCTTCCAGGCTGAAAACGGGTAAATTCATATTTTGTTATAGGTGAAACTTAAAACTATCATCCACAAAGCTCCAGATCGCGGTAGCAATCAGCGGGGGCACACTCGTTTCTAATGAGGTCTCACTTTAGAGTTTATGGGGTGAATGTTCATCCGCCAAAGACATATCTAAGAAAACATAATGATTTTTTTAGACAGAATACATGTGAGAGTTTTACAGAGGCAATCAGTTTAATTTTTGACGCAACCTTTGTCTTTTATACTGAACCAACACTGCCACCATCCCCTACATTTTACATTCATTTTTGACAGCAAAGAGCTATTTTGAATATTTTCATGTGACAAGGCAGCTAAAATAATCATTCTGTGCCTTATGCATGAATACTGTTCACTAGTGACATATCAAGTTAGAATACTTTTCATCAAGACTCATCCATCTAGATTTGTAGATATTTACTTCTGTGGCAGACACACGTAAATACGTAAGCCAAATCGACTGGTCATTTGAAGCCACATTTACGAATTTGAAGTCCAATGCTTGTCTAACTGTGATTGGTATTTACTATCAAGAAAACCCAATCCTAACTCAAAGTAAATCTAAATACATATTTAGCTTCTGTGTGAATTTATACATGATTATTAACCAGGCTTATGTATTATAGCGTAAAATAAGGGAGGTGTCAAAATACCAAACTATCCAGTGAGACCTGCGATCCGTAGCGCCAGTGAATCACATGTTTGTTAACGACGAGTTTGAACGGTCATTGACTGAATGACGAACGTAACCATCGGTCAGTTCGTTGTTATATAATAAAGTGACATTATATTGATATATTTCATCTGGTAATTTGAGGAAACAATGAGAAATAACATCTGACGTTTGAATTTGCATATACAATTTTAACCTTGGCGTTTGGCAAACCATATTATATTGTTGAAGTCGTGATCTTGCAACTTTTTCAGAACATACTTATTGGTATAATGACTGTCTTGAATATGGCACGTGAACTCACATGATGTGAGATGGCTCTAACTGTTTTTATACCGCCAATTGCAGTTAGCCAATAAAAGTGATTTTATTCAACAATTTCAGCTTTAGATGTCACTCGCAATGGCTTTCACCAAAAGTCATATACATTTTGTTTTGTTTTTTCTAAATACTCAATATCTGAACATAGATTACAATGATGTATCTAACCAGTGAAATTTATATGTCAAAAGTGGTCGACATCCAAACTCATGTAATCGTAAAACAGATCAACACGAACATCTATTCATTTGGCACCATAATGAAACACCCAACATTTCCATTGACGGAAATTACAGACAGTTATATGATGGGACACCTTTCATTTGCGAGCATTTATAACATGTGCCGCTTTTCTTTGTATGTTATGTCATGCATAAGGACAGTACTGGTTAGTCTTAGTTTTTTAAGTTTGTGCTAGTACGTTTTTGTCTCAAATGATTTGTTTGTAATTCTTGCATTTATCTTTCCTTGATATGGTTTCGCAAGATACCCGTTTGCATTTCTTTCTCTAGTTTATTATATTACTCATTATTACAAACAATTCTGATATATTACGTTTGATGCGGTTTTGAAAGAATGATGTGGATTTGTCTCTGTTCGATCTTAGTAATTATGTAGGTTCGAACTTGATATTACCATACCTGGAAATGTTGTTGTTAGTTATCAAATGATGTAGACATTCAGCAAATTTCATAAACTATTATATTATGTGATTGCATTTGGTCGTGAAATTGAGCGCCAGCCAGACGATAAATTAAGACTGTCAATTAGTTGCAGTTGACGGCGAGGCTCAAGGGGATTTGGCGATGTTCTGTTTATGTCATTGTTCATTAGCGATGTCAAATACACCGCATATATATATCATTTGTCTTCTCAACTAGGGTATGTGTACTAATAGTCAGGCTGATATCTTATCCACATTAACCTCAATGTATAAACTAATTCCTTTTACAAACAACTTAGGGTCCATGACCGTAAAGCGGCCAGAGAGAGAGTGAGATTAAGAATACTTCGACTTTAACATGCTACCAAAGTCGATGTTTAGAAAGACCGGCATGCATCCAATTTACGTAGGCAAAGAGGGGAATGAAATTTGACTTAATTATGAAATTTAATTTATGTTAACAAAATTTATGTTATAAACTTGGTAACCTTTCTAAGAGAGTTGAATTCGTCAAATCTCATTTTCACATTCACTTTGTTTAAATAATGTATTAAATTGTTATGGGATACAAACGGGAGCTCGTGTTGTATATGTCATATCCCTACTCAGATCCCTGATTATTCTGACTACTACTTTCGTATTTTACTATAGTATTTCCTTGATACGGGCGAAAACAACATATGTATGTATGTGGGTGGGTGTGCGTATATGTGTGTATGTATGTATGTATGTATGTATGTATGTATGTATGTGTGTGTGTGTGTATGTATGTACATACGTACATATGTAATTATGCATGCATGCAAGTATGCATACATATATGTATTTAGGCATGTATGTATGTATTTATACATGCATCCATGTAAGTATAGATGCATTCATGCATGCCTGTTGTTTGTATGTAGATATGTATGCATTTGTGGATGCATGTATCTATGTATGTATGCCTGTATGCATGTGTGATGGGATATATGTATATATGTAGCTTCATCCTTGTTTATGTGTAAAAGTGTGAAATGTGTAAGATGTTGGTGCAATACTTAACTGTGTGAATCTTTCCTCCCGTCAAGTTAGCGAGTAGCAATAAAAATCAAATAAATCAACAACAAAAAACGGTATAGTTTCATTTCTTTTGACTAAGAGTGGTAATTTACTTGGTGCGTGCCTTTGTTTCGATCAGAGTCAGTTGATGAAGGTCATAATGAAGGACGAAGCTTGACGAATTTCATAACTTAAGTATGTCAGGAATGAATAATTGTAAAGGATGACTAGACAAGTTAGTTAATCTTTTTTTGGCTAAGTTAACGAAGGAGTATGTTTTCAATAGGAAATGTATTGCATTAAGTGTTTTCCTTCAAAAAATTGGTCAGTTTAAGTTCCTTGTGAAATAACGACTTTTTAAGATACCATATATTATTTCCCAGTTATGATTTCCAATCGGCATGAATCTGGAAGCTGAGGGGCTAGGGACATTCAATATCAATATAGATTATGCTAATATAAAAGCGAGTGAGACTCCAAAACACAAGGTATATGAGACTCTAATTTAATTCGTTTTTAAGAATGAGCTAGTAACATTTTTCAATTGACTTTTTTAAATTGTTACTCGATGTCCCTTTGATATGGCTTCGGAAGATGCTTGTTTGTATCAGTTTGTCCTGCTTACTATATAACTCATTAATACAAGTAATTTCAGATAATACGTATGATACGATTTTGAGAGAAAGGTAGGGATTCGTCTCTCTTCAAAGTTATGAATTAAGTAAACTCAAAATTGACAGTACTATACCTGGAAATGTTCAGACCTTAAATTGTCCGTTATCAAATGATGTAGTTAAGACATGAAGGAAATTTCATGAACTAAGTAATATACAAAGATGTGATTACATTTGGTCGTGAATTCGAAATGACGTATGGTTGAGCAGAATTACACAATGCGCAGATTTGACCGACTCCCTTGTGTATTGATATATAGATGTATTAGATCTCGATAATGCATATGTAATTAGCTAAAAACCTATTTTCCATAGGCGTGGTCTAGTCTCGTTGGTTCTACTACTTTAACAAATACATAAATCCGTAATTTGATAAACAAATTTGATGTGTCTACTTAATTTGTCATCTTCAGGATAGGGTTTATACCTAGATAAGAGACATTCTTTATTCAGCAAACAGAAAAAAACGGTCCAATACAAGGTAAACATATGTTTATTTATAATGACTTTTTAAATGGTTTTCAAAAATGCTCCATTTAATGTCTTGTCCTCAAGTATTGTTTTTTAACCTCTGAACTATGATTGTCTTAGCTTTGTAATTGTTGCATTAAATGGTTTAGAGAAACATGAGCCAATTAGCCATTTATTTTTACAAATGATACTAAGTATACTGATCATATGATGTCTGCACTCAGCACGAGACATTTAAGGCATGGGGGACTAAACAGCAAGCATGCGCTATCTAGAAAGTAAATAAAGGATGCTCTGTCTTGCATGGTGTGCGGGTGTCAATAACTGCGCGATCGTGTTGACAACTTTTAAAGCCTATTTGTGTGGTCAGTAAACGTTTTGGATAGTCAAGGAAAAGATACTTCATGCATATAAGACACATTCAATACATTGTATGTACATGTGGCAGTAGATGTCGTTTTGCGAAATTAACTCAAGAAAATAGCTAAGCTATTGAAACAATAGTAACACTGATACAATCATAAGCATGTATTAAGCATGTCAACCACGATGAAGGGTATGTAATGATAAGATGTTTAAATTAGCTACTAAACCACGTGTTGGAACGACATTCATGCAGTTACAAGCTGAGTCATGCACCAATCCTTGCTGGCTTTTTTGCATATCTAATTAAATAAACGGCCTAGACAAATATATTAATGATATAAGAAGTAAGTCCATATATTTCCGGTTTGTACAAAGTGACAACTCGTCTTCATAAAAGTAACTATTTACGTGACAGCATTATACCCATCGTTTGGTTAGAAACATTAATTAAGATCGATCAGATTCCTTTCGTAATTATATTGGTGCTTTTCGTAAAGGTCATCAATGCCAGACCAATATGATACGTATTTGCATGACTGGAAAAATGCGATGGAGGAAAACAAAATTTTGCTGTCAAGATGGACTTATTCAATGAGTTGTATTGTCGTTCTCATAATATTCTTAAGAACATGCTGCTAAAGGCGTATGGTGTGTCAGATGATAATTACATGGCAGGCAATTTGATTAAAACATTTAACTAATTAATAGGTAGGAATCATTACAGGTATAATGCAAAGATGCCTTCAGTGCCTACACTGTAACAATATATTGATTAATGATACATCAAAATATAAACATCCTGTTTGGCAGGAATTTATCTGAGAATGAAAAGGTAATTTATTTAAGATGTCGTAAAGCGTCGCTAAATCAAAGGCGTTTTATTTATTTTTCCACATTCTTGATATTTGTTCCTATACACGTTACAATAAGGGAGTCGATGCACTAAATAGTGTCTTTTTCTTTTAAGCTCCAATTATTTTCTTTTCTGAATAAGTCTGACATAAACGTGTTTTATTGTAAGTATGAATAAAACTCCATTAATGCAGTTTCGCTACGCATTTATTCAAAACTCTTTAAATATCAAAAATGCGAATATAATTAGGCACCTCTTTCAAGGAAAAGTGTTTGCTTGGCATATTCAATTATCAGCGATTTTTCTTTGATAATTGTAGAGAGAATAACTTAGTTCTACGATATTTCATAATGGCGTATTTTCATGTGCGCATGTGTCGGCTTTTGGGCCGGGAACACATTGTAATGAGCAAATAACTTATTTGATGAGAACATTTTGAATATACCTCACACAACAAAATTATGTAAATGCATATGTCATATAACACTGCGTATATTCTCAATGATACAAAGTGGTATGGAACTGAATGTAACAGATGTGTCATTTCTACGGAATGCCAAAAATATTTTTGACAGCAAAGATAATGCTAACGAAAATAAAAAAATTGTACAAAAACGCAATATGCAAGTGGTAAACTTATTAACTAGATAAATGAAAACGTGACCAACCCATCAATCGCAACTAAATACATATTAAATCGTGATATTTCGGATAAATGTAGAATGCAACAAAGAACTTTATCTGATTCAGATTTATTATTGATAATAGCCTCGCATGTTTTATTAGGCGTAACGTAAATCAGCTGTCATAGACCAATAGTATAAAGTAATAATGTCATCGCTAACATCCATACTTTGATATTTTAGATGCAGTCAATCGAACTTTTATAAATACCAATTTATTTTGGATTTCATGCAAAGAGTAAAACTGAAACGAGACAGAAACCATAAATGACGGATGTGTAATAATCACAAAACCACATGTTTTTGTTTATTCGAGAATGAGAGAAATAAAAAAACTAATTTGGTATAGCATATGAATATACGTGTCTTTTGCTTGGAAGGGGTCACTCTGTCGTTTTATTACTGTGGATTGAATGAGAATGAAATGTCTTGGTCAGAAGTACACACATAAATCTATATTTCTATATTTCAGTCTCTCTATGTCTCTCTCTGTCACTCTATCTGTCTCTGTCTCTGTCTCTCTGTATGTGTGTGTGTGTATATATATATATATATATATATATATAGAGAGAGAGAGAGAGAGAGAGAGAGAGAGAGAGAGAGAGAGAGAGAGAGATACAAAGACATATACAGAGACAAATAGAGATTGAGAGACAGAGTCAGAGAGAGATATTTATGTGTTTACTCACTTCATTAGCACGAACAATATCGCGATCTAATACGTTTCGATATCAGATGAAAAATGAGAAATGACATCAAAATGATACATTTGCATATACAGATTGTGCCTTAGTTTAAGGAAACCATATGATATTGTAGAAATTATTCGCAATAGTTTTTCACCTATCGATCTCTAGCGTGCGATGTTTCGTAATATTCTCAATGTCCTATTGACTGTGTCATAAATATGTCACATGGACGTACACGACGTGGGATGGCCCGAACTGTATTGAACCCGGTCATTGTATGTGGACAAATACATTAACAATTTATTCACCCAAACCGACACAACGTATGTCTTGTTTTGGCAACATTCTCAACTTCCTAAAGTATTTGCAAAGGTCGCAAGGACGTTGCAGTCAGTGTACTAAACCTGACCAGCGAAAGTTTAATTACAAAATGAGGCATTCATCAAAACGCATATGATCATAAAACACCATGCGCAAAATGTATTCATTTGACACCTGAATTAAACGCCCAACGGATTCATGTATTGAAATTGCTGGCAGAGAGTTATATGATGGACACCTTCCATTTGCTAGCAAGAATTAGATGCGCCGCTTTCATTTGTATGTCAATACTACTCGTTGCACGAGGACGATACTCATTAATGTTTCGTTTTAGTTTCGTGCTTTACAGCACAGCAACACAAGTAGGTTATATAGAGCAGAGTTTTTGTTGTGTTCATATGCTAAATGTTAACACAGCGGAAACAATTTTCGAATATTGCTATCAACGTATATTAAAGTTGAAATCAATACAAAGATAAACCATAGTCTTAATATGTAACATTTCTGGTCTAGACCAACAATGTTAGAAACTCATTATCTAACCAATCGTTCATTTCGAATAAAGTATGATTTGATGTAATG
Source organism: Sinohyriopsis cumingii (assembly GCA_028554795.2). Classification (NCBI taxonomy): domain Eukaryota; kingdom Metazoa; phylum Mollusca; class Bivalvia; order Unionida; family Unionidae; genus Sinohyriopsis; species Sinohyriopsis cumingii. The sequence continues at coordinate 83,232,097 of CM068837.1, forward strand.
TATGCCCGTTCGGTCAATTGCATAACACAAATGTGCAAAGCTAACTGAGGTTTAACTTGAAAAACAAAGTCAACATGGCCTGCGATTATGCACCGGTTAGATTTACTGAAATAGTTTCTTGCTGTAGCATGGAATACTTTCATATAAATGTAATTTATTTTTATATATTTAATAACAAAACTATTTATTTCCGTTATGATAATAATGTGATTTAATATAACAATTCGATACTCACCATGAGTAACCTTTTATCGAGTAATTTGTCCAAACAAGCCATCATCCATTAATTATATTAACACTTTCATGATTCCTGCTGAAGTATAGGGTACACGAGAAAACTTGAACATTCGATACATACAGATATTAAATCTGGCTTATATTACCACTATCATCTACATTACATAGAAAAGAGACCATGGATAGCAAAACATGGCTTAGGACTAATCAGTTCTAACGTAAATATGTTTCCAAATCTTCGTAGAAACTTTCAAAAGCTAAATAAAATTTCAGTTAATTTCTTTGTAAATCCGTTGACTGCCGACGTAACTCTTTCTCAAATTAACGCAAAACACTGCGGCATTAAAACAAGTATGTCATACATTGAAACGTTTAATACATGATTAGGTATTAAATGAGATCCTCAGTTAATCATAATATTGCAGAGTAATATCGATGCTATTAGAGACAAACTGAAAGATGTTATTAGTGAAATTCCTGATATCGTTAAAGAAATTAATCTGAATAAAATTCCTCACAAGCAGATTATAAATTTGGTATATACAGTAGCGCCTGAAAAAGCAATATGGTCACCACTGATTAAAACCATTGAAAAACGCGCTGTGGTTACCGTTATATGCAGGCTGTCATTAATTGGTCTTGTAACGATTTAACGGCGTTATACATTGATCTATGTTCGTGATGTTAAGTCTAAACGACGAGGAAGTATTAACTGTGGAACCCGAAGAAAAATAAAAGTCGGCTTGAAGTATTATTGGTGACCTGAATTAGTAGCTAAATGCCAACCTAATTAAAATTGTATGAGCATTCCGATTCACTTCCAACGTTTTAGATATAATCAAGCACGTGAATAGCAACAAAAGTAAAAAAAATTATCGTTGACGAGCATAAAGTAAAATATAAAATTTATCACAGACGTGTCGTTGTCGTTGACATAATTGTTTATTCAGCGTCTGCTTTTATTGATGGAACCCCTGTATTATTATCAACAATAACACCATCGCTAGTGATGGCTCCAGCAGTTGGAACAATTTGTGTTTCAGCTGTAATATCATAGCAAACAAATATGCAAGTGTACAAATGATAAATTGTATGATAATAGAATACAATTACACACACATACGTTAGTATGCTTCATATTATCTTCGTTATTGTCAACAAGACTTAGTGATGGGGAAATACAAGAGTTTGAGTTCAAAGTTGTTGTTTTTGTTGTGGGATTTAACGCCAATTTTTTAGTACACGATAGGCTATATATGGCGGCCAGTATATATGGTGGAGGAAGAACCCGGGAAAACCCGGGAAAGAACCACCGACCCACGAGAAGCTGCTGGCATGCTTTCTCACCTACCCACATTGGCTGAATCCGAAACTCGAACCGGCGCAGACAGAGGTAAGATGGCAGTGATCCGTAACGGAGAACACTTTAGACCACTCGGACACTCGCGGCCCCTTTGAGTGCAAAGAGATGATTAAAATCTACAAAGATCCAATGACTGTGACAGAATCCACGCCTGATTTAGAAAATCGGGATTTAAATAAGAATGTCAACTCCGAACGAACGACTACAACATATTGTCGTTAATACAACTCTGTCAAAATATTAATGATTTCGATAAGCTCAACTAATTCTGAATTTAATAATAACGTTCCGACTGCAATTCGTGCAAATGAAATCGCACTTGCTCAATTACGAGTGTGTTATACCTTGACATATCAAATCAAAATCATTCGGCGGATTACCAGCAAATAATTCGCATGTATTGACAAATACAAATAAAGACGATGGATCTCCTGATTGGCAAGTTTTCAGAGTTCAAACAGGCTTTTATGAAACTGAATAAATTAATGATGAATTTCAGCGCATAATCAAATCTGGAAAAGGATCCAAAATAGCAATAGTAGTTAACGAACAGACTTTATTGGCCGCAATTGTAATATATTCTCAAGATTATGTTGTAGATAGATATCAGTCATAAATCAGATCTGTTTTAGGTTTGCATGAAATAGCACCAGAATATACAGGAGTGCTGGAATCTCAACGGGATTATTTTTCCATTAACGAAAAGAATGTTATAACAACTCCATAATATCAAAATATGTTGTCATGACGTCATTATACAGATCATCGTATTAAATCGAATGATTCAGTTTATGGCAGATATCAAATAGATCTTGAATTATCTAGTCAAGCTCAAGAAGGATATTTTTATATAACTTACAGGTACCGTCTAGATATTTGATAGTAGAAAAACCCATTAATCATATTTATATGCGCTGTCCTTATCCGTAATTATCAAGGATACATTTCAAAATTACTGACCCATCCGGACAATTATTTGATTTAAGCGATGAAAATCTGAATACGAATCTCTACGTAACTTCATAACGATGTCATGTGTAAATTATCGAACTTAATGTCATAACAGATATTTTTAGCAAAATTTTATTATCATTTCTCTGGTAGAATAAAAGTCAGAGGATAATTAACCAAGGCATTGCCGTAACTTTCATTGATTCGACTGGATTTGTTTGTATCGAGTCATTTAAGCTTGTTTAAATCGTCTTCCGATTTCATATGTCTGGCTTGGCTAAAATTGTTATGAAAATAATGTAGACACCAACAGTATTATTAAGGTATATGCTACATGTGAGAGTCTATTATTGTTACCAAAAAGCGAAGCAATTATATCATATCGTCCGCACAAAGGTGTTTGGTTAACCCCCCAAAAAATATTATGCTGATTGGATTTATCATATAACTGATTTTGATAATAAAATATCAAAGGATCTTGGCAGAAAAATAATCGGTAAATTCACCCAAGGTCGATCAAATGATCATAAACAAGATTGCACAAGACTGATAAAAGAAGATTCGGAACACGATCTTATAATTGCTGAAGTCGAAGTAATGTTTATTTATCAGACGGAACTAAATTAGATGCAGCTGTGTGTTATATTGATTGTGAGTCACCGAAGTTTACTCATTCAAGATCTTTATTGCTTGCGTACATTTCCATAAATGTATTATCGATGATAAATAAAATGTTTGAATTTGCTGTCAGAGTCGCCACGGATTCATCTTATATAAAAAATACAGGATTGCTAGAACAACTACATATCGGCATTTATGCATCATGGGGTGACGGAGATTAAAACAGGACAGTCTACTTAATTATACTGAATCCACCAATATTGAAATCAAGGATACTTATTACCATCTGTATTTGATCCTGTAGCTAGACATTAAACAATGTATCCCAATGGATAAACAATTCTTGTGATCGAATTATTCTTGAATAGTTGTTCAGAAATATATATATTAACACCTACACACATAAAATCGAGAGAAATGAGAGAAAGGAATATTAAATTATTCACTTATCTTGGATTATTTCGATTCAAGGGTGATACAAGGACTTCTGAACGAATGGGCGAGAAATATATTCCAATGAGTGTTCTTTGGGATGAAATATGCATTGTTTCATTCGAAATGTTAAAAAAATATTTCTTGTTTGGTTATTGACAAAAAATACTGCTGTAACTAGGTGGGTGTGCCAATTATTTTCAATCACCGCCCTTTCATGGATTGTCTCCATATAAATGACTGAAGAAATGTATAATTTATTAAGAAGAAAATAAATGATTATCAAAGAGCGCTTGCTCCAGAATTAAGAGTGGTTAATAAATAACTAATTCATGAGATAATGTCAGAAACTCCTATTAATAATCATTGGAATTTATGCAGACAATGTTTTATAGTTGTAAGTAGAAAGATAGTTCGTGATACACTTCAACAACAATCATGTATGTGGCATAAATAACAGATATAAAAGCTAAACGTAACATTATTGTATTTAGCAACACGACGATAGAATATCAGGAAAACGAAACCTGGTATTAAATTATTTTGTTGTCATTGTTGTTGAAAACGCGTTATATATGGGCAAATATTAACTCATCACAAGGAGTAACCATCTCTGATACAAATATCTGGATCGTCATTGATCGTGTCGAATGGCAAAATTTAGTTTATCTCGCATTTTCTCGAGTCAGAAGAAAATCTCAGCTGAGGAAAATTGTCATAGATTTTACAGAAACTGCTGGTAATAACGATGTTATTTACAATGATATGTTAAGAAAAAAAATAGTTACAAACACTGTGACAATCCAAAAAAAGAGCGACTTTGATCTCGATGCTGAAATTATCATGACATTGAAACAACATCAAATAATCGTTGTGCGAGCTGTAACACGGAAATGTTGTAGTAGTATACACATACCAATCCAAGACAATTGTGTCGTAGATAAAATTAATGGTAGTCTTGGTCACACATTCAAAAATGTAATGCTGACCTGTCTTGAACGCAATCGACGTCGATGTGCTAGTTTAAAAAGTGAATGCAGTGGTAATTGTGTATCTTAAGGAATTACTCGTAATTGTTCACGTACAATGAGGTGCAGTTGAATCCAATATGTAAATTGCACGTTTACTCGTAGATCTTCATCATCATCATCAGTCTCATGACTTAGTGTGGTCGTTGAGGCACTGTGCTGCTGAACATCTGACCAGTTCCCTCCACTTGTGTCGACGATGTGCCAATGCCTGTGTCTCCGCAAAACTTTTCCTGGTCCATTCTGTGATGTAGTCAGTCCACTTTTTTCTCTGTCTACCTCTCCTTCTGCCACCCTGGACGCTGCCCTGCAGGTCTGTTGTGGGTAAACTGTTGGCTCTAGTGACATAGACATACCATTTCAGCTTTCTCATTTTGACGGTGGTGAGGAGGTCCTCATATTGGCCTACTTCGTGCGTGATGGTGTTACGCACTTCTTCATTTGTGATGTGATTCATGTAAAAGATGCCAAAGATGGTTCCATGCCTCACATGAGTACAAAAAGACTGAGATGACTAGAGCTCGCAATAGTCTGATTTTAGGTTTCAAACAGATATTCTTGTCTCTCCAGTTGGGTCTTAGCTTTGACATAGCTGCCATTGTTTGTGCTGCTCTTGACAAAATTTCTGCTCTTATTCCCTCTTCAGTGATTATGGAATCAAGATATTTGAACTGGCTCACTGTTTCCAGTTCATGTCCTCTGACTTTAATCTTGGCTGAGATTTGTTTGCCACTATTTGTCATCAGTTTTGTCTTCTCAGCGCTTATCTCCATGTCAAATCTGGAAGATTATTCATCCTGGTTCTTCTCTAAAGTGGCTAGCTCGTCTTCACTGCCTGCCAGCCCATCAGTGTCGTCTGCAAAGCGGAGGTTGGTGATGTTACGCCCTCCAATGCTGACTGTCCCACAGTGGTTTAACAGGGCTTCGCTCATGATGCGCTCTAAGTAGATGTTGAAAAGTGGGGGTGACAGGAGACAGCCTTGACGCACTCCCACTGTTGTCTGGAACCAGTCCCCTACAGCACCTTGGGCAATTACTGCACTGGTCTGTTGTGCTTCTTCCACTCCGGAACCCGGCCTGTTCTTCAGCGATTATTTCTTCTGCTTGTGGTTTCAGTCTGTTCAAGATGATCTTCAGCATTACCTTACTAGCATGGCTGACCAAACTGACAGTTCTGTAATTTTGGCAAAGATGGAGATTGTCTTTTTTGGGAAGTGTTATAATCAGTGACTGGGTCCATTGAGTTGGCCATTCACCTGTCTGCCAGATCTTGTTGCAGATTTTTGCTAGTAGCTCTTTCACTGATTCTCCCCCATTCTTGATAAGTTCAGCTGGGATGTTGTCTACTCCAGCTATCAGTGCTCTTATTGCTGATTCCACCTCTTATTTGAGAATGGGGAAGTCATAATCATTTGAGGAGTTTGGAACTTCAAGCACCTCTGGGTCTCCTGTGGACTGATGGTTGTTGAGTTCTTTGCAATACTCAGTCCATCTTTCTGCAATGTCTTTCGCTTCTGTGAGGCATTTTCCATTTTTGTCTTGAATGGTACTGATTCTTGGTTGTTTCTGTCTGGTGAGGTCTTTCACAATTTGGAATGCCTTTTTGCTACTATTCTTTATCAGACTCTTCTCCATTTCTGTTCACTTTTGTCCAATCCAATTTTCTTTTGCTTTGCTCAAGTTTTTTTCTGCCATTCTTTTTTATTTCTCGGTACTTCAATGCTCCTGTTGTGTGTCTGTTTTTTTTTTAGTTCTCTTCGGGCATCACATAACTTCAGAATCTCTTCTGTAAACAAGGGTTTTTTCTTCGAGCGATGGAGGCCAATGATGTCCTTGGCAGCTGCTGTCATGACTGTGTTGAAGGTGTCTGTCATCTCATTGATATCACCATCCATCACAAGGAGTGGAGCAAATTTTCCTCCAGTTGTGGCTTGGAATGACTTGCAGATGTTAGGGTCCTTCAGTTGTTCAAGGTTGAATTTGAGCCTGATGTTCTTTGGCTTGTTAATTTTATTCAGTCTCACTCGGAAGTTCGTAATCACGAGGTCGTGATCACTTCCAACGTCAGCACCTGGGAATGTCCTTGTTTTTGCTCTATTGATGCCAGATCGGTAACGGTTTTGAACCAGTATGTAGTCAATATGGTCGTGATGGGTTCCATTTGGTAAGTGCCATGTCCAGCATCGTGAAGCATTATGTTGCCCCAGGGTGTTGGCTAGTACCAAGTTGTTGTAGCTTGCGAACTCGAGCAGCTATCTCCCTCTTTCGTTAGTAAGCTCATTGCAAGAAGGTCCACAATGTCCTTTCCAGTCTTTTAGAGCATCTTTGCCAACTTTGTCATTCCAGTCTCCTTGGACAATGAGGATATCTTTCTTACTGACCATGTTTAGAACACCCTGCAGTTTGTTGTAAGACTCCTCTATTTCTTCATCATCATGATCGGTAGTTGGAGCATAGACTTGAATAATTGTGATGTTAAAGGGAGATTATTTCAGACGAATGGAAATGATTCTGTTAGATTTGGGGCAGCATTCAAGCACAGATCCCTTGATGGCTTTGTTTACAAGTAAGCCTACTCCATTTATGGACTTGTCACACTCCCCACTATAGTATAATATATGCCCATCTTCGGTTTGGTGTTCTCCTAGGAATTTCCATCTAACTTCACAGAGTCCCAGAATGTGCCATGTGTAGTGTTCCAGCTCATGTGTCAACTCTTGGAGTCTTCCAATTTGCGCCAGAGTTCTAATGTTCCAGGTGGCGATGGCAATGTTGTCTCTCGCTCTGATTGTATGCGTAGTACCAGTAGCACACTTGTCACCTCCGTCCTGGTGGACAACGGCAGACGCGGTCCTTGTTGACCCGGGCGACGACCGATCCGGTATTGTAGGTTCAGATTTGTCTAGCATTGTCAGTGTGTCTTGGGCAAAAGTCGTCTGGCGGAGCCCATCCCTCTCCAGACCAAGGTGTTGCCAGAAGGGGATGTAGTACATCGTCCAGCTGCCTTAGGGTCTCCACTCCTGATTTTCTTTTAGGGTTTATTCCCTTAGCCTTTGGCTAACCAAAGCCGACCTGCAAGGCAGCAGGAGACTCGTGGATGGGTGGGTGCGTCCATTTCCCGAGCAGATAAAGCATATGCCGCTGCCCACCCGTAGATCCTACCACCAAGGAAATTACTGATCCTAATTGGAGTAGCACGAAAAATACAATTTCCGTAGATCTTACTACCATAGAAGTTGTATTTATCGTGATACTCCAAGTAGGATCAGTCGCTCTTTTGTACCAACATCAAACTCACCGGGTTCGTATAAATACCTGACTCACATTATATAATACTGGTTGTTTTGAAAAATCAGGTCGTTGTATTGGTATATTTTTCTTTTGTAATCGCATTAACTAGCTTCATGACACTTGTTCCAGTAATTTCGTTATTTAACGCAGCTATCACACTTTGAAATATTGCAGTCCTTCGCGAGATCTCGTATCTTTATGAATTATTTCCTTTGCATATTGATATCCAAATAACCGCTCAGTCGGTGTTTAAATCGTTCAAAAATGTCCTGCGGTAAGTCCTCGTCTGATGGTTACGTTATGATTTTTTATCAGAGATGATACTGCACCTATACATTCCTTGCCAGGACCACCTTGTAATTGTTGTGGTCATCGTAAGGATCCTCGTTGATACATTCGTTTAAAAGCAGAAGAAACGTCAGCTGCTGTTTAGATTGATAATGGTTTCCTTCATTATATCTACTTGCAACATAAATGGCAGTTAACGCGTATTTGTATGTACGTGATTAACGACTTCCAAGTTTAATAGTATAATGTGGTAACAAGATATATACTTGATGAAGTTCATTAAGAGTGCTGACAAGAAAATGTGCATGTGGAATATGTTTAGGTGGTTGTATATACATTTTCCATATTCACTGTCGTGCCAACCATTTTGCAGCAACAGAACGTGCAACATTTGCTGCATCGGCGATTTTACTATTAGATGATCTACCTTTCTGATATCTTATTGGGCCATACTTACTTGGTTCCATTAGTTTATAATAATCGGTTGATTAATTACGGGTTTCAAATATTAATTTACCTTTAATCGTAGGTCTTACCAACCCATTAACTAATGAGTCTCTGAAATATTTATTTTTATGGCATTTAACGAGTGAATCAACTTTACATATGCAGCATGTCATTGTTGCAGATCTTTACATAAGCCACATCATGAGCATGAGTTCTTGATCAGTAGCATTATTGTATACTCTGCAGGTCTTGGTTGATCTCCCTCGTCTTGTGGGTTATCAAGTCCGGTTCCATGACCACAATATTTATATCCTTGAAGATGTTTTTCTCCTGGGTATTGAGCCCATGAATTTCCTGGTAATTTTCTTACAGAAGACATGATATCACCACCTATTGCATTTTTAGAAATAAATATATATTTACTTGTACCATATTTTACACATGTATTTGTAAGTGCACGCTTTTTAATTTTTGTTATTATTGCTGTTAATTCACTTGTGGAGCTGGATGCTCTGCATCGAACACAATATAGGTCGATATCATATGTTATATTTTGTACAACTTCGATGTCATTGACGTCTCAGTGACAGGAAAAAAAAACAGTAAAACATATTTCAGCATTACCAAGTTATATCAGAATGATAGCAATATGTCAATATTGGTCTGGTAAAACGCAATTATTACTTAATTTGATAAAGAGATGGCTCAAGTGGGATAGGTTATATTTAGTGGCTCCGTTAGTTAATGATCATAGATGTTACGATGTACTTAAAAATTTTAATGAAAGGCATAATTATTTGACGAATATTGTAATTATGTAATTGATTTTATTATCGATATTGACAAAGCCTCATATGCAAATGATCTTGAAAGATTTATTTATAACTTAGTAGTATATGACGACATAATGTTTGACAAACAATCAAATCCAGGAATAATGTTTGCTTGAGGCAGACATAAAGATACTGATGTGATTTATGTTACTCAGCGATATATAAAAATACCTAAAGTGATAAGAGAAAACTGTGAAATTGTAGTTGTGTTTAATGGTGTTGATACACATACTCTGCGAAATATTAATCAGCCTTGGTATACTGGGGATATAGACATGATTATGTTCACTTTTGTTTCTTTCAAAAAGCACAATCTACATCACACGGATTTATAACAATAAATTTGCACGATCCTCGATCGCGATATCGTATAGGTCTAGATAAAATATTTGATTGAGAGACTGATATAATAATCATTTAATTACAGCAGCAGGCAGGATGTGACCTCAATGAAACGTCCGGCGGGTAAACGAAAATGAGTATCCTTTTTAAATAAAACACGAACGACAAAGATAAAGTTACAAAAAGCCTATCCAATTATAGAAACTCTCGATAATTTAGAGGGTTCGGTTTGGTGTCATTGACTTTACATTTTCATTTTTCGTATGAGGTTTCATTTTTCAAAAATGAGGTTCTAGCTATAGGTCTGTTCAACCTCTCTGTTGCTGAGGTAAATTTCCACTTATGAGTTAGCTGGGAGGATTTTCAGCAACTTGCTAAGTTGTATATTCATCTGTTTGTATGTCAATCATACATTTGTTCATTTGCTCGATATTTTATTTACTCTTTAATTATTTTGGCCAATCATCCCTAATAATGTGTTGTTATGTAGTGTGCATTGTTCTGATCTGACCTATTGATATATCTTTTTCAAACATATCCTCCTCGAGTGTCGTTTATAATGCTAGCTGTTTGTTTGTTACACACTTGATAATTTAGACCCATTTGCACTTGCTTTGCTTTTGCGAAAAAAGAATGTGTACACAAATCAAATAAAAATTAAACTGACCATGTCAAATAAGGTACTGAAACCATTGTATATTGGACAACGTTTGCGTTTGATTTGTTTATTCATTACACTCTCAATGCACTTGGTTTACCAATATTTGCAAAAACTGAGTTCTAAATAAATCTGGAGAAAAACGCATGACCATATCAAAACTACATGTGCGAAACCTAACTTGCACACTTTGAATTGATTGATGTCTTACGCCCATAATCACTGAGGAAAGCAGCTGGGCTGACCAAGTGGTATAAAGTGCTCACCTTTACCGACTACTGCTATCTCATCACTCTCTGCATGGGTTCAAATCTTGGGTTTAGCCACTGTGAATGCGTGACGATACTTGTCTTTAGCGTCCTGTTTGATGGTGGTACATTATGGTTTTTTCCGAGGTTCTTACGTCATATGCTATACTGGCTTCCACGTATAGCCTACCATGCTCTGAAAAATGGTGTTAAACCCCAAAACACATAATAAAACAACGCAGCTGAATCAATGATAATGTGAGACTACTGATCTATTATATTCGTATAGTTTGCATGGTATACAAATATTCTCTTGTAACTGTAGGTAGCCATCAGATTGCAACGTATCATGCATATATTTGTGACTTGGTATTAATTATTTTGAAAAATGTAACACAAATAAAGATCAAGACAAGATAAGTAAATAGTGTGGCATATAGTTGCATAATACGATTTTGATTACAAGAAATAATTTATAAGGAAAGGCCACCCCCCCCCAAAAAAAAACCAACGAAAAATGCAATTATAGTCATTTGCAGAATTATTTTAATCACATAATGGAGACAAAGATATATGTCGTGCAGACGTAAGATAAATGAGTTAGCCCTATTGACTGATATATCAAAAACAATATTTAGGAGACATTTGAGCTGAATTTTTGTTCAAAAATATGCCTTATTCATTCATATTTTTAATATTAAATTCATAGTATACATAGATGGGAATGTGTAGGTTATGTTCATGACATTATTTTTTATTGTTATTGATAATATTAATATTGTCTACCTAATGCTCATATTTGTATAGTCTCCCGAAGGAGACAACAAGGCTGAAATATCCCTAATGTGTTCAATACATCAAGCCCAAATAAATACAACTTATGTTATGTCCATGGTAAAATAACTTGTTCTCTTGTAATAGTCATATAATTGTTTGAGATAGCAACAGATTTATCCATAGTTGTGGAATGACATGAGTTTTCAAAGCTAAAAGTGACCAAACGTGATAGACAGTACTTAAGTGAAGTTGTTGTTGTTGTTGTAGGGTTTAACGCCATTTTTCAGCACACGATAGGCTATACATGGCGGTCAGTATTAATGGTGGAGGAAGAACCCGGGAAATCCACGGAAAGAACCACCGACCCTCGAGAAGCTACTGGCAAGCTTTCTCACATACCCACATTGGCAGACAAACCTACGCAGACAGAATGAGATGGCAGTGATCCGTAACGGAGAGCGAGCAGCAGAGGGGGAGAACAGACCAAGGTGAATTCCGCAAATGAAAGCTCCCACGAAATAATTTTTTGTAGAAACTATTAATTTCAATTCCAAAGGCTGCTACGGGGTGTTATTTTTTATCGGACAGACCATACATAATCATGCGTGTATCACAAAGACATAGGTGCCAGGACAAATTTATTTTTTAAAATATTTGAACAAGACCAAACAGTAATTTTTTTATTATCATAAATTAAAATCATTTGTATATAAATACTCATGAGTGTCGGAGAACCACATTCTGCTAGATTAGCACGAGAACGATTAGAAGCAATAAAAGAGTACCTTCCTGTTAGAGAGTCTGTTAAAAGAAAAATACGTGCATATGATGATGCAAAACGTGGATTTAGAGAACTATCGACGGAGGTATTTAAACCAGTCACTGAACCACCGAAAAAGTTATACTTGGAGATGTTAAAGATTCTGAAGTAACTAAACGTGGTATTCTTCCGGTGTTAAAACAAATTGAAGAACAAACTCGACCTCAGCCTGCAGTTGCACCTGTACCTGCACCTGTAGTTCGGCCAGTTAAGGATCTTTATGACAAAAATTTAGTCCATATGGATTAAACAGAATAATGGAATATCCACTTAACACCGATGATGATTTTGAAAAATTTGGTGAATTTGCTTTTAAATCTTTTGCTGACAAAAAAGATTTTTAAATGCTGGTGTTGATGTTACTGGTAGTCAAAAATATGTCGATTGGGTGTACAAAGCAAGGTTAGGTTTGACTAAAATAACAAGTAAAAGAACAGGTAATTATGCTGCTTTTATGCGAGGATATAGTAGAAGAGGACCTATGCGGCAGAAAAAACCTGCACAAAAAGAAGCTTTACCACATCAGATGTTTATGAAGGATAAGACAAAATTACTTAAAGATCGTGATAGAATAATTGAAATCGCTGCATATGATTATGATAAAAGAGATAAATATATATTACCAGATTTTGTTAATCAGATACCTCCAAATCAGTGGAATTTTGCGTTATATTTTACTCTTTATAAGGTCAAAGAACTCAGTAGTAAAGATCCAGATTATATAAAATGTGTTAAAGAAGTTAATCTGAAAAAAATAACACCGGAGGAGGAAATATATCAGGAAGAAGAAGAACCTTTTGTTGTTCCGCAAGATCAATCAAAGACGCATGGTTTATTTCCTACTATTTTTTTTCAATAGCGAAGCTATCGATAAAATTAAAGATCAAGAAGAATTAACACGTATTGCTGTATTTGAATACAAAAATAAAGAAAAATATCTGACAAAAAAAAAACAATAATACTGTCACTGACGATGACTGGAGTCCTGCTTTATATTTCACTTATAAAAATTCTAAGGTTGATCTTACTGACCCAGAATATAAAAATGTTAGGGAAAATATATTAAAACAAAGAGTTGCAACTAGGGAAGAAGGATTTTATTCACCACCACAATCACAAGGTGCTACCAGTAGCGCTTATAATTATATTTGTCCTGATAGTGTTGTTAACGACGTATCTCGGTTAGAGGTTCTTATTGGGAGAAAGCGAGTAGGAAACAACTCACATGAAATAACCAACGAAACATCTGATATTTGTCAGCGATTATTTCGCGGTGGCATCACAGATGTTCACGTTTATAGAAATCTCATCGATGAAATCATCGTCGACCACAGCGACTAGTTGTTAAATAAAGAATTAATTAAATAAAGATGTTCGTTCACAAGCATCATCGTAGACCAGTACAATCTCGAGTGGTAAATGCTCGGTTGCCCATGTACAAATTTACTCACGGGAATGGACTTGGTGAGGTTTTTAAAGGTTTTGTTACGAGAACAGCTCCTAAAGCTGGAAATTTTGTAAAACAATTAGCAATGAAAGCAATAGGTGTAGTTCGTGATAAAGCTGTCCCTGCTGTTGGTGATTTTGCCGGTAAAGCTATTGGTACCATCAAAGATAGATTAATGAATTTAGTGAGAAAAAAAACAATCGCAGCTCCGGTTAAATTATCTAGCACCGTGGTAATGCCTAGCGACGTTAGTAAGATAATAAACGGTGCAGCAAATCAAAAACTAATAGAATTAACAAATCAAAAAATAAATAAATTAACAAATCAAGAAATAAATAAACAAATCAAGAAATAAATAAATTAACAGATCAAAAAATCAGTCAACCAATAAATACTAGTTTTATATCAGGTAGTGGTCTTCGTTTTAGAAGATAATCTTTATAATAAAATGTTTGCACGGACATCTAACGAACCATCTGACATGGATGAACCCATAAGCAAAGACACGTCAGTGCGTGATTATCATTATTATTCGTACGACGCAGTAACAGCAAATAGTGATAATCGAGTTGAAATTCAAATTCATGATACAACCAGATATTTTTTACCATCTGAGGTATTTATTGAGGTTGTAGGTCAGATTATAAAAACTGATAATACCGAATATGGAGAGCATTTTAAAGTAGGATTTGTCAACAACGGTATTATGGCATTATTTAAGAGCGCCACATATATGCTTGATGGAAGAGAAATTGAATCAATTACCAATGATGTTGATCTTCCTACGACAATTATAGGCCTAGCTAGGTACTAGGACGATTTTACCAAATCGGCTGGCCCAAGTATGATGTTTGCCAAAGATAATTCTAATGCTGCTGAACATGTGCAGCATACTTTAAGACAACCAAAAAAAAGTTCTAATGCGAATGAAAATGCTGATGTTGAACCAGTTGTTTTTTGGCAATAATCCTAATTTTAATCTAGGTTTTGCTACACGCAAAGCTATGTTAATAGGAAATAGTAAAAGATTTTCCTGTGTAATCCCGTTATCTCATATATTTGGATTTTGTAGAAATTTTAGAAAGGTAATTTTTGGAGCCAAACACACAGTTACCTTTATTCGAAATGGTAGCAATAATGCCATCTGGCGAGAAGCTGGTGATGCTGGCAAGGTGATATTAACTAAATTTACCCTGTGGATGCCAGCATTAATTCCATCAATAATTGAAGAACAAAATGTACTTTCTTCTATGGATCAAGGTGGTAAATCAGTTATGTCATGGCTAACAACAACTACTGATTCTACCAATACCAATATTAATGGTGATTTTTCTTGGCGTATTGCATCTCAGCAAGGTGCTTCCGCACCTAGACACATCTTTATTGCTCTTCAAAATGCTGACGAATGTGACCAAGCACATAGCCATATGATATTTGATAGGGTTGCTGATACCAATGTATCGTTGAGAATAAACGGGCAACAAGAACCGTCCGAAGAAATATCTATAGATTTTGCAGCTTATTCGGTATCTCGTGCATGTCATCGCCTGTTAAGGTTAATGGGGCGAGATCAAAATATTGATACAAGATTACAAATATCACAGTTAGATTTCATAAATCTATATCCGATTTATTATTTTTCACTAGAACATCTCGATTTAGTAAATCAATCTGTCGTTGATATACATTTTAAAGCCAGAATTAATACAGGTGGAGCTAATCATAAAGCAATCGCGGTTATACTTAGCAATAGAACTATGCTTCTTGAGGGTATTAGTGGTCGAATGAGAATCATTGACGCGCCGGTAGAAAAAATGTAATCTAAATTTAAATCAACCTAATAACTATAAAATGTCATACGATCACGTTAGTGTCACTATGACTCCGGGTCAGATAAAAATAAAAAAACTTCAATTAAATATAACAAAAACCTGCGGGGTAAAATTAACGTTAAAAAATATTCAAATTGAACGTGGACCAAATAAATTAGCGTTAACTAAAACTCAGCATAAACATTTTACCAAAGCTAAATCAGCAAATATTGGCGTCCACGTTGATCTTAGTCAGAGCGCCATCAAAGACATGGTTAAAGTTTGTGGATTGTTTCCATTGCTAAGATTAATACCAGCTTTAATTGCACAAGTAGCGGCGGCGGCTCCGTTTATAGCAGCAAAGGTGGCAGCGGCGGCTCCATTATTGGCAAAAGGCGCCGTATTAGGTGCGGCCGGATACGCAGGCAGGAAATTAGCAGAAAAATGACAGGAGGGCGATATGGTAAAAAAAGGACGAGGTCTTTATCTGGGACGACCACGGTACGGAAGAGGCCTTCGATTAATGCGGCCACAATAACACCGATGTCAAATTTTGATTTATCTAACGAAGCAAAAACTAAAAAAATAAAATTCTTCAGAGGCGTAAGTATGCCAGATCAATTACCTGTCAAACCAAACCGTAACGAAACGGGCATAATAAATTTGATTCGAGTATTGGTCCAGGAACACATTGGGTCACTTATGCGATAAATCCACGTAAAATTATTAATTTTGACTCGTACGGGTTAGCGCCACCGAAAGAATTTCTTAACTATGCAAACAAATTAAATATTCCAATTTGGTATTCAACATTAACAACGCAGACGTTAACTGATCCACCGATTTGTGGCGTTGAAACAGATTAATGTTTTTAATGCAATATCAGGATCAGTCAAACCATATTACAAAGTTGTACCTGATTATACGTCTGATAAATTAAATCAATCTCGAATAAATAATGGTTGACATTTATGGAAGATCTCTATTAAGAGCAAAAAAAGGTGTTGACGTTGATTTATCCAAGTACTCGACAAAAGATGACTTTAATAATTTATTAGCGATATCAGGAATAGATCCTGACGAGGTTGTTATTTTTCAAGATACACATGGAAAATTACGAACAAGTAATATCAAATTAGATGATATAATTAGGCGAACCGAGTACAGCACTCACGTATGTGAATTTGCTGGTTTACGAGAAACTGTTAGAAAACTTAATGAAACAGCCACCGAGGTAAATAAAAAAAATATCCGAGATTAACACAAAAATCGCTAACATCAGCACTGCCGTTGATTTATTTGAGGGAACTAGCGCATTAATTCCAGGAATTATTGGTAAAACTAGCTTTATCAAGTTTCCACCGTCAATAACGTCGTCACAAGTCATCAATATAACATTTAAAATCGCGTCTGGATCGGCGACGTGGACACCAGAAAATAATAGTTTCAAATACACAGCGCCGATTACTCGCGTGTATCAGTTTTATATTTTTTCCTCTGTGAGATTCAGAATAATTACTAAAAAATATGAATGGAGACACTCCGCAGATAGATTTCTTGGA
Source organism: Sinohyriopsis cumingii (assembly GCA_028554795.2). Classification (NCBI taxonomy): domain Eukaryota; kingdom Metazoa; phylum Mollusca; class Bivalvia; order Unionida; family Unionidae; genus Sinohyriopsis; species Sinohyriopsis cumingii. Next base: position 83,249,253 of record CM068837.1, read on the forward strand.
TTTTAAAATCTTTTGCTAAATAAAGACGTCGAAGAAACGTTCGAGCTAGAACCACCTGAGCGAGCGACAACAACGTTGACAGATTATTGGTGGTGCATTGAATTTATTGCTGAGTCACCTCAATTATTTAATTAGTAAGATAATAATGACCGCATCCGATTACCGATATAATTTCGCACGTTCATGGCAGGATTCGTTAAAAAATATCATAAATATATACACGATAAAAATAAAAAAATATCAACATCGATTAGTTGTCATTGACGTAGTTGTTTATTCGGTAAGTGCAGCAGTTGCCGGTGCTAGAATAATATCATCCTCGGTAACAATCATGGCGCCGGTCGCTGTTACGATCGCAATCTGTACAACTACGACAGTTGCTGGCGTTCTTAACATTATTGCAAAAAAAAATATCTTCATGCACGAACAAGAAATTATCCTCGTATGTAAATAAACTACACACGGCAAGGAGCGCGTACTCGAAATTATCATCGTTGTTGTCTGAGAGTCTCAACGACGGGAATATATCTGATTTTGAATTCTCGTCGATGATAAAAAGTTATAATCAAGCCGATATTAAAGCCACAGATATTAATAATGTCGGAGCTACAGCAGATTGTGACGAACACATCGCCGTCAAGGACAACAATGATCTCGGCGAGCTCAACCAAGCCAGAATTTAGTATCAATTTTCCAATAGCAATTCCCGTCGACGAAATCGCGTTATCACAATTAGGAGTATATTACAGTTGGCCCAATATCAGATCTAAATCATTTGATAGTTCATTATCAAATAATTTGTTTGTTTTCGCTAATAAAAATCGCACAGAAGGTAGTCCAGATTGGACCGTCGTTGGAATACCAACAGGTAGTTATGAGATCGAACAGATCAGCGAGGAATTATTATTTAGAATAAAAATATAACCGGAGAAAAAGATGAACCCGGAATAAAAATAACTGCGCACGAACAAAAGTTAACTTCGATTATTGAGTTAAAATCACCGTACGTCGTTGATATTTATCAGTCAACGATCAGATCCGTACTAGGTTGGCCAATTTCAACATTACCACCAGAACCTAAATAAATCTGACTACGTCACGGACAAAAAATCTTGTCATAAGCTTAGAGATGAAAAATACGTGGAAATATTATCTCCCATGGTAAATTCAGATAAAGGTGCTTTTATTTTTAGAAAAAAAGATGACATGATATGGATGTTTTCTAAGTCAGGATTAGTAGCAGGATTGTACGAGCTAACATTAATTAATGAATTATCAATATTACATGATCAAAAACATAAAGAACTATTGCAGCGACTACGGCAGTATTTTCATGAGTGTATTTTTAATGTATCAGGTTCATGCGGCGAGGTTATCAAGGCCGTAGAAATGTTAAATCAAATTGCACATGATGTTGGGTATGTGCACGATAAAATAATTCAAATAATAATTGATGATAAATCAGGCAACAAAGAAACATTTATAGCCGCGTACGAGCAAACCGAGGTGTCGTTGCCAAATTTTAGATTTCCTAGTTATATTGAGCCTAGCAAATTAAGAAAATCAGTCACTGATATCATCAATGAGATATTTTCAAAATTACACGCCACATGGAGAAAATTATTACCACCGGCATACCTACTTGAGCATGATAATAGTCCATCTGGACACGGACGGTGTATTTCAACAGGCATAGTAAATATAACAAACGTCTTCGTGAATAATCTTCACGCGGATGTTATCGAAAATAGCTACAGCGCAAACGCGTCAGTGTCAAATCAGGCCCAGCAAGGATTTATTCTTTATTCGTTTTCGCCAGATGTATCACCGGGATATTTATTTATACAAGAGCCAATTAATCCAACATATCTACGGTGTCATAGTCGATTATTATATAGAATTAATTTTAGATTAACTGACCAGGATGGAAATTTACTTGATATGCGTACAGAAACATTAAATATTAATTTATTGGTGAAATCTTAAAATCATAAGATTCTTAAACCTCTACCTTGCCAAAGTAAAAAATTAACAGAAAAAATAGATAAAAAACAATAAAAATTAGCAAAAAATCATTTCTTTTAATTTTCAGTGGAAATTTGTAGAATTTTGTTATTGTGAGGGGGTATTTACCAGTCAAAATCAAGTAATTTGTATAATTTTGTAATTCTGAGGGGGCATTTGTTAGTCAAAATTAAGAAATTTGTACAATTTTGTAATTCTGAGGGGTATTGTATAATTTTGTAATTCTGAGGGGTATTTACCAGTCAAAATCAAGTAATTTGTACAAATTTGTGAAAAAAAAAAAACAACAAATAAACAGTAAAAAATAAATAATTCCAGTAAATAACAAATAATTTTCAGAATTTCAATTAATTTTCAGAATTTTTTAAATTCTTAATTTACGATTTTCCTTAATTGTCTTGCTCGAGTATTTATTACTTTTCTTGATTCATACTCGTGAGATCATTCTGATCTAATTTTCTCGACGGCGGTAGATAACGCGACAAAATGTTTAATTTGTACCTCGTTAACAGATGCCAACGACTAATACATCGTGGCCTGAATCGTCTTTATAAATTTATGCTCACCTGGTAAAACGTATCTACCTTCGTGTTTGTTTTGCGCGAGTATCTCAAAGTCGGAGATGATTTTATCAGTATCTAACTCGGAAGATAATTTTATTTTTTTTTGTTTTTCAATTCTTCGATGGCGTCAATGACATTATTGATATTTTTTCGTTCATTATAGTAAATATTGTATCTTTAATAAATGTAAAAGTATATATTTATGAAATTTATTAATTTATGTAAGAAAATTTTATCCACTCATCAAGTTTATTTGAGAAAGCTGAATTTTTTACTTTTTTTGCAGTGAGTTGAACCGAGTATGGGTGAATACCAAAATGCTTGCCAGCATCATACATTGATGGAAAATATTCCTCCTTGCCGGTTTATAAATTTATTGATTTAACAGCCTTAGGAGTTTTTGAACATTTACCGGTGTTTCCTCGTATGTTATTTTCGCTAGGATTAACTGCCTGAAGATTAGATAATTTATTATTTAGTTTATCTCCGTCAACGTGGTCAATTACCAGTTTATCTTTGATTAATCCATGATAACATTCAAACACAAATCTATGATTAAAGTATTATTTCTTTGGATTTGATGCGGTAAATCTGAGATAACCAAATTTATCAATATTACCAACTTGATTTTTTGTTTTGATATGTCTGACTGCGCCGCCGCACGATGCTTCGTAGCCATTAATGGTTGGATGTCCTATTAATTTTGAATTCATAAGGTAATTATCATTTGTATAAATTAATGTTTGTTGGAAATCTATTAAGATAATCTTCTTCACATTTAATTATTGTGTCGTTAGGGTCGGTTTTTTGTCATGATGTCGTTTTAGTTCTCGATAGCGTTTTACGCCACATTTTATACATAATCGAGTTTTTCCTCGAACGCCAACGTGGCATTTTATGCATCTTTGCGGAGCTAAACTACCCGCACGGATAGCTGGCATATGTTCGTAGCAATATTCATTTCTGCATGATTTATTGCAACAAGTTAACGAACCAACCAATAGCCATTTGCACTGATTCATTATTATTTAAATATCTATTTAAAATATAGCATGAAACTATTTGACATCGATGAGATTGAATACGATATACCTGACGCTGATAAAGCCAAGAAGGAGTTTTTCGACGATGGAGCGGTTCATACTTGGTTAACTTGGAAAACAAATTCCATCGACAATACAATGACCGATGAGCGAGCCAAAAAATAATTGAATATATTCGAACTTTTCATAAAAATGAGCACTTCATATTTGGATAAATTTTATCGTACAGATGCCTGACGACGTTTGGGTTATTCGTGATAAACGCGACCCCGTAATCGGAGGAAAGAAAAATGTTATTTTATCTGGGAACAGCCGGCCTGGATTATTAACCGGCATTGATAAACCGTACTACGCTAGATCTTACCCGGCAAGTGCAGTTGTTTATGGAATTTACAAACTAAATAACAAACCAGATCTTGGAAAATTAGCCTAATGAAAGTTTCTTCGGTGATAAATTGTGTAGCTGAACGAGTGATGGAACATTTAAAAAATACAAAACGTGGATCAGGTTTAACCGCGCTAAGGTTGGAAAAATAAATTCTTGGGCGCGGTCGGTCGTTAACGGCGCATCAATAAATGACGTTGCTGCGTTATCGGGTCAACTAAAATTGCCGATGGTAGTAAATATATTATCGCGGGACATTTTATATGATTCCCCGTATAAATCCAGAGGAGCGTCTATAGAACTTATTGATCATAATTCGCACGCGTGGACATCCGCGGTAACAATTTTTCCACGAGACCGTACTGTTAAATTTTATCCCGTAGAGAATTCTACGGAAAATTCCACGGAGATGTTTAAATTTATTCATAAAATAAGTAAATCTGATCCGGTATCAGTGTGGTTATTTCGCAGTGAAGATAATCATGATCAGTTTGTGAGACCCAACGGTGACGTTTATAGAAATAAATCATTACATGACTCGATGAGTGAATCAGCAGATACATATTCAACGAATTCTGAGCAATTATTAGTTAATTATTTTGCTGTTCCTTCTGTTGCTGCTCACGCTGCTAGAGAGAAAAATTCACGAAAGCCAAATCGAAATGAATTTCTCAAAGATGTCCAGGACAGTTGTGTCGAATATGGTCATGGCGGATTATGGAACACTAAATATGATCGTGATAATATGCCATCCGTTGACATGGCTGCGTGTTATCCTGGAAGTTTTCTAGGATTAGGCGAGTGCACTAAATATTTTGCTCAATTTGGGCATCCTTGCAGTGAGATGACTAGGGTGTCAATAAATGGTCGATTACCAAATTTTCCCATAACCGGATTTGCCTATGTTGTATCGTTCGAATTTGCTGAAAATTTACATAAAATTTGTTACTTTTGGTTTGGTAAACATTTTACAAATCGACGTTGGGTTCACACGGCACTACTTCGATATATGTTAGATTCATCTATGCTGACGTCGTTGATAGTTAGTGAAGCAATTATTTCGTATAAAAAAACAAACTAAAGTTTGGCTGCCAACTGACCTTGATGAAAAAACCGCTAAAGATTTAGGTATAAAAATAATTGGTAAATTTACTCATGGTGGCGCGTATGATCATCAACGGCATCAGTCTAGGTTATTCATGGACGATGCTGAATTAGATTTTATAATTGCCGATACCACATCAAGGGGTATATTTTGTAACCGAGAAACTATTCACGTTGATGGAGTACCATTAGGTACCGTAGTTGGTTATCTTGATGGAGAATCACCGCAATATACTCATTTAAGATCATCTATGCTCGCATATGTAAGTATTAATCTACTTTCGATGATAAATAAATTTCCTGATACTGCAGTTAGGGTAGCAACTGGTTCGTTCTACATCGACGAAAAACACTCGTCGTTGTTAGAAAATCTTGTTGATGACGATGCGTGGGGCACTTGGAGAATAAAAGATGAAGATAATCTTTGTTATTGTGAATCCTTCGACGTCTCAGATAGTGATGAATATCATCACAACAAAATGCTAGAAATTTTCTTAGCGCCATCCATGCATGATCCGATATCACGACATAAATTCGTGTATATAAATGGACCTAGTGGTTCAGGAAAAACTACCAGAGCAATAGAATTATTTAAAAATTCAGATTTAGTTGTGTTCACGCCAACTCATAGATTAGTGAAAGAAATTTAACAACGTGGCGTTAATTCTTGTACTTATCACAGTTATTTTAAATATAGCGGCGGCACTTGGACATCTTCGTGAATGGCTGAAAAATATATCAATAAATTTATTATCTTTGATGAAATTTGTACAGTAAATCTAGGGATATTAAAACTATTTCTTGAGTGGTTGTCGTTAAAAAATACCGCCGTAATAATGTGTGGGGACCACGGTCAACCAAATCCTATTGATGGTGAATCGCCGCATAACTGGTTAAAGAATTTTGTTGATTATTACGAAGAAGTTGATACCGATTATAGATCTCTCGATGAGTCACTAACTGAGTTTAAGAAATTAATTCGATTACAATCAAATAAAATCCAATGCGACGTAATGAGAAAAGTAATTAACGAAACATCTAAGAAAGATTTCTTAGATTCATGGAGACCTGATCACGTCGTAGTTGCGAGCAGAAAAATAGTTCGTGATGATCTTAAGCGACAATTATTTCAACGTCAGCGTGAAAAATTTCCATTATTGCCAGTGACGTTATGTTATCGACCGGCAGATACTCGACGGCAAAATATTAACGTTGATATACCAGGAGGAGAAAAAAGAAATTTAGTATTGAATGACATCGTCGCTGTTGATATTAATCTCGTCGAAGAGGCGTTCAATGCAGAAAAATCTCCTTGGAAATTAGGTTACACTATGACGATTCATTCGTCGCAAGGACTAACTATAGATAGAACTGTTTGGATCGTCGAAGATCGCATAGAATGGTCAAATTTAGTTTATTTGGCCGTATCTAGAGTTGGAAAATTATCACAACTTCGACGAATTAGTTATCTAAGTGATTTAGGTTGCAACTGAGTATCAGCGGAAATTACTTGTAATTCTTCGCGAGTAAATCCACGTTGAGGAGCTAACGAATCAAGAATATAAATTGCCGGTCTTCGTGTTGACCTTGTTACGGTGGATATTTTATGTGATGTTACGCTCCAGAGGGGTTCAGTTGCTCTTTTTCTGCCACCCTCAGCCTCGCCGGGTGTCACGGAATGGTGTAAATGTTGTTAATTAAATACATGTACTCGAGTTTCGTTTCTTTTTCTCTGTACAACGATACCCGAGGGTGATTATAATATGGTCTATGTATTTCGAAATCGTGAGTACGATTCGTCCTGTGCCACACGTGCAAGGTGCCTTTGATAAAGAATAACGAAAATTCTAAAGGTATAAATACGTTACTACATGTAAAGGACCTTTACAATACTAATGGTTTTGTCAGCAAGCGGCCTGCTAAAAGGATTCGCACAACTCCAGCTGTAGGGGTAGGTAATTTTTGGGTTTTAAGTGATAACTAGTGTATTACCATATTTGCCTTTGCATGTTTGTTATAGTTTTCTTTACATACCATAATGCGTGCATTTTTTATTCTTGTTGCGATGTAGATTTATATTGGTAATGTAAAGCTACATTTTTTTAAAAGAATTGTTTACTATTGTCTTATCAAGCAGGGTTAGGTTTACTATTGAACCTCTGTTTTGTAATTGCCATTATAATATAATCTTTTTAACTTACCATGTATAACGTCCTTACGTTATGTCTGTATCAAGTGTAGTACACTGTATCGGGTATATTTTCAGCTGAGTGAGTGTTTTGATGGTAGGAATATCCGGGGTGTCCGGTGTTGTCAGAGGGTAGAAACGTCCGTGTGTCCGGAGCGTTTAAGGTGCCGGAGCGTCTAATATCTAGCGTCCGGAATGTCAAGAGTGACTAAGGTGACCCAGCTGTAGAGCCGTCAAAGGACCAGGGGGTCCGGAGGGTCTAATATTTCAGGTGTCCGGAGGGTCTAATGTTTCAAGTGATCATAGTATTCCGAGGGTCCGGAGTCTATATTGGTTGTGAAATTGATTCGGAGGAGCTGTGGAGCGGATATGGTGCACGGGTGACGGAGGGCATCTCCACACATGTATTTTTAGCTGTATGCTAATTTTGGGTTAGTAAGACCCAGTGTGTTATTCAGGACTGGAAGGATAGATTGTATATCCGTTCTTGTTTAGTGACATATTTTCGCTACCTGAGCGAATACATTTTTTACTATGTGTAAACACTTACATTGTTTACTATTTGAGTGAACTATATTCATCTTTCCATTATTGAATCATTTGGCTTACATTGTTTACTATTTGAGTGAACTATATTCATCTTTCCATTATTTAATCATTTGTGAAATCATTTATCCTGTATTTTAGGGTTACTGAACTAAATTTATTTGTATATTTTTTTCATCTTTGAAACTGTGCGTTTTTATGTTAAATAGATCCAATATTTGGATTATAAATACGCACACATCTTCATAATCCATTATTCATATAAATCGCCACATTAAATCATATATCTGTGTCGTCAAAACGTGTTCTGTTGTTAATCCGAAATATCCCACCCGGTTATCTTGTTACAAATGGTGTCAGAAGTGGGATCATTTCGGATATAACAGAGCACTGAAATTGTTTTATTATATTTGTATGCTTTTTGTGTGTTTCAGATGCGTTTGACAAAGCACCAAGGTTAGGTAGATACCTAATATTACTTTATTTTTTGTATTTAATATTTTTGTTGCATTTCGTGAAAGAAAATACGGTTTGTGGTAATTGCGTGTTTTGTATAAAACTGCACTTTAAGGTTGGTCACCACCAAACTTTTGAAATGACTTCTATGAAAGAACTGGTAGAAATGGGGAAACAGTTTGGTTATGAGGGGGAGTCCCTTATAAATTTCGTTCGTGAAGAACAAGCCCGGGAGAGGGACCAAAGATTAAAGGAGAGGGAATTAGAAAGGGAAAAATTTGAAAGGGAACAACAAATAGAAAAGGAAAAAAAAGAAACCCAGAAGGAAATGATCGAACTAGAGAAACAGGCTGAGAGGGAATTGGAAAGGGAAAAATTTGAAAGGGAACAACAAATAGAAAGGGAAAAAAGGGAAACCCAGAAGGAAATGATATAATTAGAGAAGGGTAAGATTGAACTAGAGAAACAGGCTGAGAGGGAAAGGATAGAATGGGAAAGGGAAGCAAAGAGGGAGAAGTTAGAAAGGGAAAAACAGGTAAGGTTAGAAACTTTAGAGATGGAAGATAGAAATCGGCGGAGGGAACATCTAAGAAATTCTGAGCTATTGCAAGCTAAAAAAGAGGGGGAACATGATGTTAAACTGAGAGGTCCAAAATTGCCCCCATTTGAAGACGATAAAGATAATATGGATAGTTATCTAAATAGGTTCGAGAGGTATGCTACGGTACAAAAATGGAAGAAAGACGATTGGCCGCTCCATCTTAGCGCGTTATTGAAAGGTAAAGCGTTAGACGTGTATTCGCGTTTATCCACGGCCGATTCGCTCAATTACCCCGTGTTGAAAGAGGCACTTCTCAAGAAATATGAACTACCCGAGCAAGGGTTTCGCAAGAAGTTTAAGTATAGTAAACCAGATAGAGGCGAAACATTCACACAGTTCGTCAGTAGGACTTGCAATTATTTGCAGCGATGGGTGGAATGTGGTAAAGTCGTCAAGACATTTGAGGGTCTTGTCGATTTCTTGCTTCGTGACCAATTGTTAACAACTTGTGGCAAGGAGTTATATTTATTCTTGAAGGAAAGATCCTTCAAACATGTACATGAAATGGCCACACAGGCGGATTTGTTCGCCGAAGCTCGGGGAGGTTCGCAGAATGTCATCACGCGAGATGTCAAAGGTGGGAATCAGGTCAACGACAGAAAACCCAGGGAACCTGAAAAATCTGGTAGGAGTAACCAGGGGATGCGGAGTGACATGCAATGTTTCATTTGCAAGGAAGTGGGTCATATCTCCCACTATTGTCCTAAGCGGAAGGGACCAGTCCAGAAAGTAGCGGTAGCCATTAGAGGCAGAAGATCGGTAAATGGAAAACTTAATGTTTCCCAGCAAGTTAAGCGGAAAGCGGTGCGTGAACCGGTGGTGCGTTCAGAGACCAGTCGCGATGTGATCCAATCAATCGGCACGTGTATTTTTCCAGAGGCACGGGTGCCGACCGCAAACGGCACTGTTAACGGACAAGAAGTCACCGTTCTACGAGACACGGGATGCACTACTGTAGTCGTGAAACGGAGCTTAGTCCGCGATGATCAATTGCTTGGGTTTAAATCACCTTGCATGTTGCTTGACCAGACACTCGACCACGTTCCAGTTGCAAGGATAATGATAGATACACCTTTTTTGACCGGGACTGTGGAAGCTTTATGCGTAGCCAACCCGATCTATGAACTGACGATTGGCAACGTACCCGGTTCTAGACTCCCAACCATGGCAGATTTCCGATTCCCTATCATCCAGGCAGTGCAAACTAGGGCTCAGGTAAAGGAGGAAACTAAACCTTTGCGTAAGTTAAAAGTATTGGAAGCCATTACTGATATATCCCGCGAAGAATTTCAAAATGAGCAAAAACGTGACGCGTCTTTACGTGCAACCTCTGAGAAGGCATTAACGGGTACCGTGAGAAAGTGTAAGAACGGGGGTTCCTCTAAATTCCTTGTTCGAAAGGGTTTAATGTACAGGGAATACTCTACATCGGATAGGAAGTTCTTGCAATTAGTGGTTCCCCAGAAATTTAGGGCACATGTATTAAAGGTCGCGCACGAGTCGAGTACGGCAGGTCATTTAGGCGTAAAGAAAACAACGGATAGGGTATTAAGAGAATTTTATTGGCCTGGCGTCAATAGCGACATAGCGCGGTTCTGTCGCTCGTGCAACGTTTGCCAGAAGACGATCTCTAAGGGCAGGGTAACTAGAGTACCGTTAGGTCAGATGCCCTTGATAGATACTCCGTTCAAACGAGTAGCCATCGACATTGTAGGACCAATATTTCCGCATACAGATCGGAAAAACCGATACATCTTGACACTGGTAGATTACGCTACCAGATATCCTGAAGCCATAGCTTTGCCATCAATTGAAACCGAACGTGTAGCCGAAGCGCTCGTAGACATGTTCAGCAGGGTCGGAGTGCCCAAAGAGGTTCTTACGGATTGTGGAGCGCAATTCACCTCAGATCTTATGGCAGAAATTAGTAGGTTGTTGTCCCTTAAACAGTTACGCACAACACCTTACCATCCTATGTGCAATGGATTGGTCGAGAAATTCAACGGCACATTGAAGCAACTGTTGCGGAGAATGTGTGCGGAAAGACCGAAGGATTGGGATAGATATATGAACGCCCTTCTGTTCGCATATCGTGAGGTTCCTCAGGAAAGCTTGGGTTTCTCCCCGTTTGAACTATTGTACGGTAGGACAGTTCGTGGTCCTATGCGCATACTTCGTGAACTGTGGACAGACGAGGTCGCGGACGAAGAAGTTAAGACCACATACCATTACGTGGTTGATTTGCGCGAAAGATTAGAAAGTACTTGTCAAATGGCGCAAGACGAACTCGCAAAATCTAGTCGTAGGTACGCCAAGTACTACAGCCAAGGAACTCGGAGTAAAAAATTTGACGTAGGCGATCAAGTGTTGGTGCTTCTCCCAACGAATAACAACAAGCTGCTAGTCCAATGGAAAGGGCCATATGAAGTCAGACAGGTGAAAGGCGAAATGGATCATATCATTGATATGGAGGGGAAGTTCAAGACATTTCATGCCAATATGCTTAAACTCTACGTAGCGAGACCTGGACAAACGATTGATAAAGGGATTTTAAATGTAGTATGCGTAGCGGTGATAGAGGATAGGTCTGGTGACGAAGCGGAATTCGTCTCCAGCACAGAAATGCCCCTTGAATACCCCATGGACGTTGGTAAAGAAAGTATTGACCAGATAAATGTATGCCCTGAGTTATCGGAGGGTCAACGTACACAGATTATGGAGGTTTTGTCCAAATATCCAGATGTGTTCACGGACAGACCAGGCTGTACGGGTCTAATTCGACACGAGATCAAATTCAATACCACTGAGCCTATCAGGATTAAAGGATATCCGATACCCTTTAATGCACGGGAGACAATCAGCGAAAAAGTGATGAAAATGTTAGACCAGGGAGTGATCGAACCTTCAAACTCCCCATACTCGTCCCCCGTGGTGTTAGTCAGAAAGAAAGACGGGACCAACCGGTTTTGCATCGACTTTCGGCAATTAAACAGGATCACCGTATTTGATGCAGAACCAATGCCAGATATGGAAAGTGTATTTTCAAAATTGGCAGGTCATAAATACATTTCCAAATTAGATCTAAGCAAGGGATATTGGCAGATACCCATCGCCGATAATGCCCGCGAGTTAACGGCATTCGCGACTCCCAAAGGACTGTTTCAATTTAAAGTTATGCCTTTCGGTTTAGTCAACGCCGGTGCGTCGTGCGTTCGTCTCATGCGCAATTATTAAACGGAACGGAAAACGTCGACAGCTTCGTAGACGACATCTTTGTTTACACGCATACATGGGATGAACTTGTTAAGGTATTACGGGATCTGTTCGATAGACTTCACATTGCAAACCTTTAAGTTAGGCCTACTAAGTGTAGCATAGGGTATTCCAGTCTGGAATGTTTGGGACATCTGGTAAGTGGACTAGGCCAGTTGCAACCTCATCCAGATAAAATAGGAGCAATCAGGGATGCCCCTAGACCAGAGACAAAAAAACAAGTAAGGTCTTTCCTAGGTCTAATCGGGTTCTACAGGAAATTCGTCCCCAACTTTTCGGCTATTGCCATCCCATTAACGGATTTGACTAGGAAGGGGCAACCGAATAAAGTTTCATGGGGTGTATGCCAGGAAAAAGCGTTTAACACTCTAAAACACAAACTGGTAAGTGCACCAATTTAAAGTTGCCGGAAATAGATAAACCTTTTGTACTGAGGACTGATGCGTCCGATACGGGTCTTGGGGCTGTTTTGCTACAGGAGCAAGGGGGGATGAAATTGCCCATTGCTTATGCAAGTAGGAAATTGCTCCCTGGAGAGGAAAAGTACTCCGTGATTGAAAAGGATATTCCTACCATCAAAACACTCACTCAGCTGAAAATATACCCGATACAGTGTACTACACTTGATACAGACATAACGTAAGGACGTTATACATGGTAAGTTAAAAAGATTATATTATAATGGCAATTACAAAACAGAGGTTCAATAGTAAACCTAACCCTGCTTGATAAGACAATAGTAAACAATTCTTTTAAAAAAATGTAGCTTTACATTACCAATATAAATCTACATCGCAACAAGAATAAAAAATGCACGCATTATGGTATGTAAAGAAAACTATAACAAACATGCAAAGGCAAATATGGTAATACACTAGTTATCACTTAAAACCCAAAAATTACCTACCCCTACAGCTGGAGTTGTGCGAATCCTTTTAGCAGGCCGCTTGCTGACAAAACCATTAGTATTGTAAAGGTCCTTTACATGTAGTAACGTATTTATACCTTTAGAATTTTCGTTATTCTTTATCAAAGGCACCTTGCACGTGTGGCACAGGACGAATCGTACTCACGATTTCGAAATACATAGACCATATTATAATCACCCTCGGGTATCGTTGTACAGAGAAAAAGAAACGAAACTCGAGTACATGTATTTAATTAACAACATTTACACCATTCCGTGACACCCGGCGAGGCTGAGGGTGGCAGAAAAAGAGCAACTGAACCCCTCTGGAGCGTAACATCACATAAAATATCCACCGTAACAAGGTCAACACGAAGACCGGCAATTTATATTCTTGATTCGTTAGCTCCTCAACGTGGATTTACTCGCGAAGAATTACAAGTAATTTCCGCTGATACTCAGTTGCAACCTAAATCACTTAGATAACTAATTCGTCGAAGTTGTGATAATTTTCCAACTCTAGATACGGCCAAATAAACTAAATTTGACCATTCTATGCGATCTTCGACGATCCAAACAGTTCTATCTATAGTTAGTCCTTGCGACGAATGAATCGTCATAGTGTAACCTAATTTCCAAGGAGATTTTTCTGCATTGAACGCCTCTTCGACGAGATTAATATCAACAGCGACGATGTCATTCAATACTAAATTTCTTTTTTCTCCTCCTGGTATATCAACGTTAATATTTTGCCGTCGAGTATCTGCCGGTCGATAACATAACGTCACTGGCAATAATGGAAATTTTTCACGCTGACGTTGAAATAATTGTCGCTTAAGATCATCACGAACTATTTTTCTGCTCGCAACTACGACGTGATCAGGTCTCCATGAATCTAAGAAATCTTTCTTAGATGTTTCGTTAATTACTTTTCTCATTACGTCGCATTGGATTTTATTTGATTGTAATCGAATTAATTTCTTAAACTCAGTTAGTGACTCATCGAGAGATCTATAATCGGTATCAACTTCTTCGTAATAATCAACAAAATTCTTTAACCAGTTATGCGGCGATTCACCATCAATAGGATTTGGTTGACCGTGGTCCCCACACATTATTACGGCGGTATTTTTTAACGACAACCACTCAAGAAATAGTTTTAATATCCCTAGATTTACTGTACAAATTTCATCAAAGATAATAAATTTATTGATATATTTTTCAGCCATTCACGAAGATGTCCAAGTGCCGCCGCTATATTTAAAATAACTGTGATAAGTACAAGAATTAACGCCACGTTGTTAAATTTCTTTCACTAATCTATGAGTTGGCGTGAACACAACTAAATCTGAATTTTTAAATAATTCTATTGCTCTGGTAGTTTTTCCTGAACCACTAGGTCCATTTATATACACGAATTTATGTCGTGATATCGGATCATGCATGGATGGCGCTAAGAAAATTTCTAGCATTTTGTTGTGATGATATTCATCACTATCTGAGACGTCGAAGGATTCACAATAACAAAGATTATCTTCATCTTTTATTCTCCAAGTGCCCCACGCATCGTCATCAACAAGATTTTCTAACAACGACGAGTGTTTTTCGTCGATGTAGAACGAACCAGTTGCTACCCTAACTGCAGTATCAGGAAATTTATTTATCATCGAAAGTAGATTAATACTTACATATGCGAGCATAGATGATCTTAAATGAGTATATTGCGGTGATTCTCCATCAAGATAACCAACTACGGTACCTAATGGTACTCCATCAACGTGAATAGTTTCTCGGTTACAAAATATACCCCTTGATGTGGTATCGGCAATTATAAAATCTAATTCAGCATCGTCCATGAATAACCTAGACTGATGCCGTTGATGATCATACGCGCCACCATGAGTAAATTTACCAATTATTTTTATACCTAAATCTTTAGCGGTTTTTTCATCAAGGTCAGTTGGCAGCCAAACTTTAGTTTGTTTTTTTATACGAAATAATTGCTTCACTAACTATCAACGACGTCAGCATAGATGAATCTAACATATATCGAAGTAGTGCCGTGTGAACCCAACGTCGATTTGTAAAATGTTTACCAAACCAAAAGTAACAAATTTTATGTAAATTTTCAGCAAATTCGAACGATACAACATAGGCAAATCCGGTTATGGGAAAATTTGGTAATCGACCATTTATTGACACCCTAGTCATCTCACTGCAAGGATGCCCAAATTGAGCAAAATATTTAGTGCACTCGCCTAATCCTAGAAAACTTCCAGGATAACACGCAGCCATGTCAACGGATGGCATATTATCACGATCATATTTAGTGTTCCATAATCCGCCATGACCATATTCGACACAACTGTCCTGGACATCTTTGAGAAATTCATTTCGATTTGGCTTTCGTGAATTTTTCTTTCTAGCAGCGTGAGCAGCAACAGAAGGAACAGCAAAATAATTAACTAATAATTGCTCAGAATTCGTTGAATATGTATCTGCTGATTCACTCATCGAGTCATGTAATGATTTATTTCTATAAACGTCACCGTTGGGTCTCACAAACTGATCATGATTATCTTCACTGCGAAATAACCACACTGATACCGGATCAGATTTACTTATTTTATGAATAAATTTAAACATCTCCGTGGAATTTTCCGTAGAATTCTCTACGGGATAAAATTTAACAGTACGGTCTCGTGGAAAAATTGTTACCGCGGATGTCCACGCGTGCGAATTATGATCAATAAGTTCTATAGACGCTCCTCTGGATTTATACGGGGAATCATATAAAATGTCCCGCGATAATATATTTACTACCATCGGCAATTTTAGTTGACCCGATAACGCAGCAACGTCATTTATTGATGCGCCGTTAACGACCGACCGCGCCCAAGAATTTATTTTTCCAACCTTAGCGCGGTTAAACCTGATCCACGTTTTGTATTTTTTAAATGTTCCATCACTCGTTCAGCTACACAATTTATCACCGAAGAAACTTTCATTAGGCTAATTTTCCAAGATCTGGTTTGTTATTTAGTTTGTAAATTCCATAAACAACTGCACTTGCCGGGTAAGATCTAGCGTAGTACGGTTTATCAATGCAGGTTAATAATCCAGGCCGGCTGTTCCCAGATAAAATAACATTTTTCTTTCCTCCGATTACGGGGTCGCGTTTATCACGAATAACCCAAACGTCGTCAGGCATCTGTACGATAAAATTTATCCAAATATGAACTGCTCATTTTTATGAAAAGTTCGAATATATTCAATTATTTTTTGGCTCGCTCATCGGTCATTGTATTGTCGATGGAATTTGTTTTCCAAGTTAACCAAGTGTGAACCGCTCCATCGTCGAAAAACTCCTTCTTGGCTTTATCAGCGTCAGGTATATCGTATTCAATCTCATCGATGTCAAATAGTTTCATGCTATATTTTAAATAGATATTTAAATAATAATGAATCAGTGCAAATGGCTATTGGTTGGTTCGTTAACTTGTTGCAATAAATCATGCAGAAATGAATATTGCTACGAACATATGCCAGCTATCCGTGCGGGTAGTTTAGCTCCGCAAAGATGCATAAAATGCCACGTTGGCGTTCGAGGAAAAACTCGATTATGTATAAAATGTGGC
Source organism: Sinohyriopsis cumingii (assembly GCA_028554795.2). Classification (NCBI taxonomy): domain Eukaryota; kingdom Metazoa; phylum Mollusca; class Bivalvia; order Unionida; family Unionidae; genus Sinohyriopsis; species Sinohyriopsis cumingii. Next base: position 83,265,982 of record CM068837.1, read on the forward strand.
GTAAAACGCTATCGAGAACTAAAATGACATCATGACAAAAAAACCGACCCTAACGACACAATAATTAAATGTGAAGAAGATTATCTTAATAGATTTCCAACAAACATTAATTTATACAAATGATAATTACTATATGAATTCAAAATTAATAGGACATCCAACCATTAATGGCTACGAAGCATCGTGCGGCGGCGCAGTCAGACATATCAAAACAAAAAATCAAGTTGGTAATATTGATAAATTTGGTTATCTCAGATTTACCGCATCAAATCCAAAGAAATAATACTTTAATCATAGATTTGTGTTTGAATGTTATCATGGATTAATCAAAGATAAACTGGTAATTGACCACGTTGACGGAGATAAACTAAATAATAAATTATCTAATCTTCAGGCAGTTAATCCTAGCGAAAATAACATACGAGGAAACACCGGTAAATGTTCAAAAACTCCTAAGGCTGTTAAATCAATAAATTTATAAACCGGCAAGGAGGAATATTTTCCATCAATGTATGATGCTGGCAAGCATTTTGGTATTCACCCATACTCGGTTCAACTCACTGCAAAAAAAGTAAAAAATTCAGCTTTCTCAAATAAACTTGATGAGTGGATAAAATTTTCTTACATAAATTAATAAATTTCATAAATATATACTTTTACATTTATTAAAGATACAATATTTACTATAATGAACGAAAAAATATCAATAATGTCATTGACGCCATCGAAGAATTGAAAAACAAAAAAAAATAAAATTATCTTCCGAGTTAGATACTGATAAAATCATCTCCGACTTTGAGATACTCGCGCAAAACAAACACGAAGGTAGATACGTTTTACCAGGTGAGCATAAATTTATAAAGACGATTCAGGCCACGATGTATTAGTCGTTGGCATCTGTTAACGAGGTACAAATTAAACATTTTGTCGCGTTATCTACCGCCGTCGAGAAAATTAGATCAGAATGATCTCACGAGTATGAATCAAGAAAAGTAATAAATACTCGAGCAAGACAATTAAGGAAAATCGTAAATTAAGAATTTAAAAAATTCTGAAAATTAATTGAAATTCTGAAAATTATTTGTTATTTACTGGAATTATTTATTTTTTACTGTTTATTTGTTGTTTTTTTTTTTTCACAAATTTGTACAAATTACTTGATTTTGACTGGTAAATACCCCTCAGAATTACAAAATTATACAATACCCCTCAGAATTACAAAATTGTACAAATTTCTTAATTTTGACTAACAAATGCCCCCTCAGAATTACAAAATTATACAAATTACTTGATTTTGACTGGTAAATACCCCCTCACAATAACAAAATTCTACAAATTTCCACTGAAAATTAAAAGAAATGATTTTTTGCTAATTTTTATTGTTTTTTATCTATTTTTTCTGTTAATTTTTTACTTTGGCAAGGTAGAGGTTTAAGAATCTTATGATTTTAAGATTTCACCAATAAATTAATATTTAATGTTTCTGTACGCATATCAAGTAAATTTCCATCCTGGTCAGTTAATCTAAAATTAATTCTATATAATAATCGACTATGACACCGTAGATATGTTGGATTAATTGGCTCTTGTATAAATAAATATCCCGGTGATACATCTGGCGAAAACGAATAAAGAATAAATCCTTGCTGGGCCTGATTTGACACTGACGCGTTTGCGCTGTAGCTATTTTCGATAACATCCGCGTGAAGATTATTCACGAAGACGTTTGTTATATTTACTATGCCTGTTGAAATACACCGTCCGTGTCCAGATGGACTATTATCATGCGCAAGTAGGTATGCCGGTGGTAATAATTTTCTCCATGTGGCGTGTAATTTTGAAAATATCTCATTGATGATATCAGTGACTGATTTTCTTAATTTGCTAGGCTCAATATAACTAGGAAATCTAAAATTTGGCAACGACACCTCGGTTTGCTCGTACGCGGCTATAAATGTTTCTTTGTTGCCTGATTTATCATCAATTATTATTTGAATTATTTTATCGTGCACATACCCAACATCATGTGCAATTTGATTTAACATTTCTACGGCCTTGATAACCTCGCCGCATGAACCTGATACATTAAAAATACACTCATGAAAATACTGCCGTAGTCGCTGCAATAGTTCTTTATGTTTTTGATCATGTAATATTGATAATTCATTAATTAATGTTAGCTCGTACAATCCTGCTACTAATCCTGACTTAGAAAACATCCATATCATGTCATCTTTTTTTCTAAAAATAAAAGCACCTTTATCTGAATTTACCATGGGAGATAATATTTCCACGTATTTTTCATCTCTAAGCTTATGACAAGATTTTTTGTCCGTGACGTAGTCAGATTTATTTAGGTTCTGGTGGTAATGTTGAAATTGGCCAACCTAGTACGGATCTGATCGTTGACTGATAAATATCAACGACGTACGGTGATTTTAACTCAATAATCGAAGTTAACTTTTGTTCGTGCGCAGTTATTTTTATTCCGGGTTCATCTTTTTCTCCGGTTATATTTTTATTCTAAGTAATAATTCCTCGCTGATCTGTTCGATCTCATAACTACCTGTTGGTATTCCAACGACGGTCCAATCTGGACTACCATTATTTGATAATGAACTATCAAATGATTTAGATCTGATATTGGGCCAACTGTAATATACTCCTAATTGTGATAACGCGATTTCTTCGACGGGAATTGCTATTGGAAAATTGATACTAAATTCTGGCTTGGTTGAGCTCGCCGAGATCATTGTTGTCCTTGACGGCGATGTGTTCGTCACAATCTGCTGTAGCTCCGACATTATTAATATCTGTGGCTTTAATATCGGCTTGATTATAACTTTTTATCATCGACGAGAATTCAAAATCAGATATATTCCCGTCGTTGAGACTCTCAGACAACAACGATGATAATTTCGAGTACGCGCTCCTTGCCGTGTGTAGTTTATTTACATACGAGGATAATTTCTTGTTCGTGCATGAAGATATTTTTTTTTGCAATAATGTTAAGAACGCCAGCAACTGTCGTAGTTGTACAGATTGCGATCGTAACAGCGACCGGCGCCATGATTGTTACCGAGGATGATATTATTCTAGCACCGGCAACTGCTGCACTTACCGAATAAACAACTACGTCAATGACAACTAATCGATGTTGATATTTTTTTATTTTTATCGTGTATATATTTATGATATTTTTTAACGAATCCTGCCATGAACGTGCGAAATTATATCGGTAATCGGATGCGGTCATTATTATCTTACTAATTAAATAATTGAGGTGACTCAGCAATAAATTCAATGCACCACCAATAATCTGTCAACGTTGTTGTCGCTCGCTCAGGTGGTTCTAGCTCGAACGTTTCTTCGACGTCTTTATTTAGCAAAAGATTTTAAAATCCAAGAAATCTATCTGCGGAGTGTCTCCATTCATATTTTTTAGTAATTATTCTGAATCTCACAGAGGAAAAAATATAAAACTGATACACGCGAGTAATCGGCGCTGTGTATTTGAAACTATTATTTTCTGGTGTCCACGTCGCCGATCCAGACGCGATTTTAAATGTTATATTGATGACTTGTGACGACGTTATTGACGGTGGAAACTTGATAAAGCTAGTTTTACCAATAATTCCTGGAATTAATGCGCTAGTTCCCTCAAATAAATCAACGGCAGTGCTGATGTTAGCGATTTTTGTGTTAATCTCGGATATTATTTTTATTTACCTCGGTGGCTGTTTCATTAAGTTTTCTAACAGTTTCTCGTAAACCAGCAAATTCACATACGTGAGTGCTGTACTCGGTTCGCCTAATTATATCATCTAATTTGATATTACTTGTTCGAAATTTTCCATGTGTATCTTGAAAAATAACAACCTCGTCAGGATCTATTCCTAATATCGCTAATAAATTATTAAAGTCATCTTTTGTCGAGTACTTGGATAAATCAACGTCAACACCTTTTCTTGCTCTTAATAGAGATCTTCCATAAATGTCAACCATTATTTATTCGAGATTGATTTAATTTATCAGACGTATAATCAAGTACAACTTTGTAATATGGTTTGACTGATCCTGATATTGCATTAAAAACATTAATCTGTTTCAACGCCACAAATCGGTGGATCAGTTAACGTCTGCGTTGTTAATGTTGAATACCAAATTGGAATATTTAATTTGTTTGCATAATTAAGAAATTCTTTCGGTGGCGCTAACCCGTACGAGTCAAAATAAATAATTTTACGTGGATTTATCGCATAAGTGACCCAATGTGTTCCTGGACCAATACTCGAATCAAATTTATTATGCCCGTTTCGTTACGGTTTGGTTTGACAGGTAATTGATCTGGCATACTTACGCCTCTGAAGAATTTTATTTTTTTAGCTTTTGCTTCGTTAGATAAATCAAAATTTGACATCGGTGTTATTGTGGCCGCATTAATCGAAGGCCTCTTCCGTACTGTGGTCGTCCCAGATAAAGACCTCGTCCTTTTTTTACCATATCGCCCTCCTGTCATTTTTCTGCTAATTTCCTGCCTGCGTATCCGGCCGCACCTAATACGGCGCCTTTTGCCAATAATGGAGCCGCCGCTGCCACCTTTGCTGCTATAAACGGAGCCGCCGCCGCTACTTGTGCAATTAAAGCTGGTATTAATCTTAGCAATGGAAAAAATCCACAAACTTTAACCATGTCTTTGATGGCGCTCTGACTAAGATCAACGTGGACGCCAATATTTGCTGATTTAGCTTTGGTAAAATGTTTATGCTGAGTTTTAGTTAACGCTAATTTATTTGGTCCACCTTCAATTTGAGTATTTTTTAACGTTAATTTTACCCCGCAGGTTTTTGTTATATTTAATTGAAGTTTTTTTCTTTTTTTTTTATCTGACCCGGAGTCATAGTGACACTAACGTGATCGTATGACATTTTATAGTTATTAGGTTGATTTAAATTTAGATTACATTTTTTCTACCGGCGCGTCAATGATTCTCATTCGACCACTAATACCCTCAAGAAGCATAGTTCTATTGCTAAGTATAACCGCGATTGCTTTATGATTAGCTCCACCTGTATTAATTCTGGCTTTAAAATGTATATCAACGACAGATTGATTTACTAAATCGAGATGTTCTAGTGAAAAATAATAAATCGGATATAGATTTATGAAATCTAACTGTGATATTTGTAATCTTGCATCAATATTTTGATCTCGCCCCATTAACCTTAACAGGCGATGACATGCACGAGATACCGAATAAGCTGCAAAATCTATAGATATTTCTTCGGACGGTTCTTGTTGCCCGTTTATTCTCAACGATACATTGGTATCAGCAACCCTATCAAATATCATATGGCTATGTGCTTGGTCACATTCGTCAGCATTTTGAAGAGCAATAAAGATGTGTCTAGGTGCGGAAGCACCTTGCTGAGATGCAATACGCCAAGTAAAATCACCATTAATATTGGTATTGGTAGAATCAGTAGTTGTTGTTAGCCATGACATAACTGATTTACCACCTTGATCCATAGAAGAAAGTACTTTTTGTTCTTCAATTATTGATGGAATTAATGCTGGCATCCACAGGGTAAATTTAGTTAATATCACCTTGCCAGCATCACCAGCTTCTCGCCAGATGGCATTATTGCTACCATTTCGAATAAAGGTAACTGTGTGTTTGGCTCCAAAAATTACCCTTCTAAAATTTCTACAAAATCCAAATATATGAGATAACGGGATTACACAGGAAAATCTTCTACTATTTCCTATTAACATAGCTTTGCGTGTAGCAAAACCTAGATTAAAATTAGGATTATTGCCAAAAAACAACTGGTTCAACATCAGCATTTTCATTCGCATTAGAACTTTTTTTGGTTGTCTTAAAGTATGCTGCACATGTTCAGCAGCATTAGAATTATCTTTGGCAAACATCATACTTGGGCCAGCCGATTTGGTAAAATCGTCCTAGTACCTAGCTAGGCCTATAATTGTCGTAGCAAGATCAACATCATTGGTAATTGATTCAATTTCTCTTCCATCAAGCATATATGTGGCGCTCTTAAATAATGCCATAATACCGTTGTTGACAAATCCTACTTTAAAATGCTCTCCATATTCGGTATTATCAGTTTTTATAATCTGACCTACAACCTCAATAAATGCCTCAGATGGTAAAAAATATCTGGTTGTATCATGAATTTGAATTTCAACTCGATTATCACTATTTTGGTGTTACTGCGTCGTACGAATAATAATGATAATCACGCACTGACGTGTCTTTGCTTATGGGTTCATCCATGTCAGATGGTTCGTTAGATGTCCGTGCAAACATTTTATTATAAAGATTATCTTCTAAAACGAAGACCACTACCTGATATAAAACTAGTATTTATTGGTTGACTGATTTTTTGATCTGTTAATTTATTTATTTCTTGATTTGTTTATTTATTTCTTGATTTGTTAATTTATTTATTTTTTGATTTGTTAATTCTATTAGTTTTTGATTTGCTGCACCGTTTATTATCTTACTAACGTCGCTAGGCATTACCACGGTGCTAGATAATTTAACCGGAGCTGCGATTGTTTTTTTTCTCACTAAATTCATTAATCTATCTTTGATGGTACCAATAGCTTTACCGGCAAAATCACCAACAGCAGGGACAGCTTTATCACGAACTACACCTATTGCTTTCATTGCTAATTGTTTTACAAAATTTCCAGCTTTAGGAGCTGTTCTCGTAACAAAACCTTTAAAAACCTCACCAAGTCCATTCCCGTGAGTAAATTTGTACATGGGCAACCGAGCATTTACCACTCGAGATTGTACTGGTCTACGATGATGCTTGTGAACGAACATCTTTATTTAATTAATTCTTTATTTAACAACTAGTCGCTGTGGTCGTCGATGATTTCATCGATGAGATTTCTATAAACGTGAACATCTGTGATGCCACCGCGAAATAATCGCTGACAAATATCAGATGTTTCGTTGGTTATTTCATGTGAGTTGTTTCCTACTCGCTTTCTCCCAATAAGAACCTCTAACCGAGATACGTCGTTAACAACACTATCAGGACAAATATAATTATAAGCGCTACCGGTAGCACCTTGTGATTGTGGTGGTGAATAAAATCCTTCTTCCCTAGTTGCAACTCTTTGTTTTAATATATTTTCCCTAACATTTTTATATTCTGGGTCAGTAAGATCAATCTTAGAATTTTTATAAGTGAAATATAAAGCAGGACTCCAGTCATCGTCAGTGACAGTATTAATATGTTTTTTTTTTTGTCAGATATTTTTCTTTATTTTTATATTCAATTACAGCAATACGTGTTAATTCTTGTTGATCTTTAATCTTATCGATAGCTTCGCTATTGAATAAAAATAGTAGGAAATAAACCATGCGTCTTTGATTGATCTTGCGGAACAACAAAAGGTTCTTCTTCTTCCTGATATATTTCCTCCTCCGGTGTTATTTTTTTCAGATTAACTTCTTTAACACATTTTATATAATCTGGATCTTTACTACTGAGTTCTTTGACCTTATAAAGAGTAAAATATAACGCAAAATTCCACTGATTTGGAGGTATCTGATTAACAAAATCTGGTAATATATATTTATCTCTTTTATCATAATCATATGCAGCGATTTCAATTATTCTATCACGATCTTTAAGTAATTTTGTCTTATCCTTCATAAACATCTGATGTGGTAAAGCTTCTTTTTGTGCAGGTTTTTTCTGCCGCATAGGTCCTCTTCTACTATATCCTCGCATAAAAGCAGCATAATTACATGTTCTTTTACTTGTTATTTTAGTCAAACCTAACCTTGCTTTGTACACCCAATCGACATATTTTTGACTACCAGTAACATCAACACCAGCATTTAAAAATCTTTTTTCTCAGCAAAAGATCTAAAAGCAAATTCACCAAATTTTTCAAAATCATCATCGGTGTTAAGTGGATATTCCATTATTCTGTTTAATCCATATGGACTAAATTTTTGTCATAAAGATCCTTAACTGGCCGAACTACAGGTGCAGGTACAGGTGCAACTGCAGGCTGAGGTCGAGTTTGTTCTTCAATTTGTTTTAACACCGGAAGAATACCACGTTTAGTTACTTCAGAATCTTTAACATCTCCAAGTATAACTTTTTCGGTGGTTCAGTGACTGGTTTAAATACCTCCGTCGATAGTTCTCTAAATCCACGTTTTGCATCATCATATGCACGTATTTTTCTTTTAACAGACTCTCTAACAGGAAGGTACTCTTTTATTGCTTCTAATCGTTCTCGTGCTAATCTAGCAGAATGTGGTTCTCCGACACTCATGAGTATTTATATACAAATGATTTTAATTTATGATAATAAAAAAATTACTGTTTGGTCTTGTTCAAATATTTTAAAAAATAAATTTGTCCTGGCACCTATGTCTTTGTGATACACGCATGATCATGTATGGTCTGTCCGATAAAAAATAACACCCCGTAGCAGCCTTTGGAATTGAAATTAATAGTTTCTACAAAAAATTATTTCGTGGGAGCTTTCATTTGCGGAATTCACCTTGGTCTGTTCACCCCCTCTGCTGCTCGCTTTCCGTTACGGATCACTGCCATCTCATTCTGTCTGCGTAGGTTTGAGTCTGCCAATGTGGGTATGTGAGAAAGCTTGCCAGTAGCTTCTCGAGGGTCGGTGGTTCTTTCCGTGGATTTCCCGGGTTCTTCCTCCACCATTAATACTGACCGCCATGTATAGCCTATCGTGTGCTGAAAAATGGCGTTAAACCCCACAACAACAACAACAACTTCACTTAAGTACTGTCTATCCCGTTTGGTCACTTTTAGCTTTGAAAACTCATGTCATTCCACAACTATGGATAAATATGTTGCTATCTCAAACAATTATATGACTATTACAAGAGAACAAGTTATTTTACCATGGACATAACATAAGTTGTATTTATTTGGGCTTGATGTATTGAACACATTAGGGATATTTCAGCCTTGTTGTCTCCTTCGGGAGACTATACAAATATGAGCATTAGGTAGACAATATTAATATTATCAATAACAATAAAAAATAATGTCATGAACATAACCTACACATTCCCATCTATGTATACTATGAATTTAATATTAAAAATATGAATGAATAAGGCATATTTTTGAACAAAAATTCAGCTCAAATGTCTCCTAAATATTGTTTTTGATATATCAGTCAATAGGGCTAACTCATTTATCTTACGTCTGCACGACATATATCTTTGTCTCCATTATGTGATTAAAATAATTCTGCAAATGACTATAATTGCATTTTTCGTTGGTTGTTTTGGGGGGGGTGGCTTTTCCTTCTAAATTATTTCTTGCTTTCAAAATCGTATTATGCAACTATATGCCACACTATTTACTTATCTTGTCTTGATCTTTATTTGTGTTACATTTTTCAAAATAATTTATACCAAGTCACAAATATATGCATGATACGTTGCAATCTGATGGCTACCTACAGTTACAAGAGAATATTTGTATACCATGTAAACTATACGAATATAATAGATCAGTAGTCTCACATTATCATTGATTCAGCTGCGTTGTTTTATTATGTGTTTTGGGGTTTAACACAATTTTTCAGAGAATGGTAGGCTATACGTGGAAGCCAGTATAGCATATGACGTAAGAACCTCGGAAAAAACCATAATGTACCACCATCAAACAGGACGCTAAAGACAAGTATCGTCACGCATTCACAGTGGCTAAACCCAAGATTTGAACCCATGCAGAGAGTGATGAGATAGCAGTAGTCGGTAAAGGTGAGCACTTTATACCACTTGGTCAGCCCAGCTCCTTTTATCAGTAATTATGGGCGTAAGACATCAATCAATTCAAAGTGTGCAAGTTAGGTTTCGCACATGTAGTTTTGATATGGTCATGCAATTTTCTCCAGATTTATTTAGAACTCAGTTTTTGCAAATATTGGTAAACCAAGTGCATTGAGAGTGTAATGAATAAACAAATCAAAAGCAAACGTTGTCCAATATACAATGGTTTCAGTACCTTGTTTGACATGGTCAGTTTAATTTTTATTTGATTTGTGTACACATTCTTTTTTCGCAAAAGCAAAGCAAGTGCAAATGGGTCTAAATTATCAAGTGTGTAACAAACAAACAGCTAGCATTATAAACGACACTCGAGGAGGATATGTTTGAAAAAGATATATCAATAGGTCAGATCAGAACAATGCACACTACATAACAACACATTATTAGGGATGATTGGTCAAAATAATTAAAGAGTAAATAAAATATCGAGCAAATGAACAAATGTATGATTGACATGCAAACAGATGAACATACAACTTAGCAAATTGCTGAAAATCCTCCCAGCTAACTCATAAGTGGAAATTTACCTCAGCAACAGAGAGGTTGAACAGACCTATAGCTAGAACCTCATTTTTGAAAAATGAAACCTCATACGAAAAATGAAAATGTAAAGTCAATGACACCAAACCGAACCCTCTAAATTATCGAGAGTTTCTATAATTGGATAGGCTTTTTGTAACTTTATCTTTGTCGTTCGTGTTTTATTTAAAAAGGATACTCATTTTCGTTTACCCGCCGGACGTTTCATTGAGGTCACATCCTGCCTGCTGCTGTAATTAAATGATTATTATATCAGTCTCTCAACCAAATATTTTATCTAGACCTATACGATATCGCGATCGAGGATCGTGCAAATTTATTGTTATAAATCCGTGTGATGTAGATTGTGCTTTTTGAAAGAAACAAAAGTGAACATAATCATGTCTATATCCCCACTATACCAAGGCTGATTAATATTTCGCAGAGTATGTGTATCAACACCATTAAACACAACTACAATTTCACAGTTTTCTCTTATCACTTTAGGTATTTTTATATATCGCTGAGTAACATAAATCACATCAGTATCTTTATGTCTGCCTCATGCAAACATTATTCCTGGATTTGATTGTTTGTCAAACATTATGTCGTCATATACTACTAAATTATAAATAAATCTTTCAAGATCATTTGCATATGAGGCTTTGTCAATATCGATAATAAAATCAATTACATAATTACAATATTCGTCAAATAATTTTGCCTTTCATTAAAATTTTTAAGTACATCGTAACATCTATGATCATCAACTAACGGAGCCACTAAATATAACCTATCCCACTTGAGCCATCTCTTTATCAAATTAAGTAATAATTGCGTTTTGCCAGACCAATATTGACATATTGCTATCATTCTGATATAACTTGGTAATGCTGAAATATGTTTTACTGCTTTTTTTTCCTGTCACTGAGACGTCAATGACATCGAAATTGTACAAAATATAACATATGATATCGACCTATATTGTGTTCGATGCAGAGCATCCAGCTCCACAAGTGAATTAACAGCAATAATAACAAAAATTAAAAAGCGTGCACTTACAAATACATGTGTAAAATATGGTACAAGTAAATATATATTTATTTCTAAAAATGCAATAGGTGGTGATATCATGTCTTCTGTAATAAAATTACCAGGAAATTCATGGGCTAAATACCCAGGAGAAAAACATCTTCAAGGATATAAATATTGTGGTCATGGAACCGGACTTGATAACCCACAAGACGAGGGAGATCAACCAAGACCTGCAGAGTATACAATAATGCTACTGATCAAGAACTCATGCTCATGATGTGGCTTATGTAAAGATCTGCAACAATGACATACTGCATATGTAAAGTTGATTCACTCGTTAAATGCCATAAAAATAAATATTTCAGAGACTCATTAGTTAATGGGTTGGTAAGACCTACGATTAAAGGTAAATTAATATTTGAAACCCGTAATTAATCAACCGATTATTATAAACTAATGGAACCAAGTAAGTATGGCCCAATAAGATATCGGAAAGGTAGATCATCTAATAGTAAAATCGCCGATGCAGCAAATGTTGCACGTTCTGTTGCTGCAAAATGGTTGGCACGACAGTGAATATGGAAAATGTATATACAACCACCTAAACATATTCCACATGCACATTTTCTTGTCAGCACTCTTAATGAACTTCATCAAGTATATATCTTGTTACCACATTATACTATTAAACTTGGAAGTCGTTAATCACGTACATACAAATACGCGTTAACTGCCATTTATGTTGCAAGTAGATATAATGAAGGAAACCATTATCAATCTAAACAGCAGCTGACGTTTCTTCTGCTTTTAAACGAATGTATCAACGAGGATCCTTACGATGACCACAACAATTACAAGGTGGTCCTGGCAAGGAATGTATAGGTGCAGTATCATCTCTGATAAAAAATCATAACGTAACCATCAGACGAGGACTTACCGCAGGACATTTTTGAACGATTTAAACACCGACTGAGCGGTTATTTGGATATCAATATGCAAAGGAAATAATTCATAAAGATACGAGATCTCGCGAAGGACTGCAATATTTCAAAGTGTGATAGCTGCGTTAAATAACGAAATTACTGGAACAAGTGTCATGAAGCTAGTTAATGCGATTGCAAAAGAAAAATATACCAATACAACGACCTGATTTTTCAAAACAACCAGTATTATATAATGTGAGTCAGGTATTTATATGAACCCGGTGAGTTTGATGTTGGTACAAAAGAGCGACTGATCCTACTTGGAGTATCACGATAAATACAACTTCTATGGTAGTAAGATCTACGGAAATTGTATTTGTCGTGCTACTCCAATTAGGATCAGTAATTTCCTTGGTGGTAGGATCTACGGGTGGGCAGCGGCATATGCTTTATCTGCTCGGGAAATGGACGCACCCACCCATCCACGAGTCTCCTGCTGCCTTGCAGGTCGGCTTTGGTTAGCCAAAGGCTAAGGGAATAAACCCTAAAAGAAAATCAGGAGTGGAGACCCTAAGGCAGCTGGACGATGTACTACATCCCCTTCTGGCAACACCTTGGTCTGGAGAGGGATGGGCTCCGCCAGACGACTTTTGCCCAAGACACACTGACAATGCTAGACAAATCTGAACCTACAATACCGGATCGGTCGTCGCCCGGGTCAACAAGGACCGCGTCTGCCGTTGTCCACCAGGACGGAGGTGACAAGTGTGCTACTGGTACTACGCATACAATCAGAGCGAGAGACAACATTGCCATCGCCACCTGGAACATTAGAACTCTGGCGCAAATTGGAAGACTCCAAGAGTTGACACATGAGCTGGAACACTACACATGGCACATTCTGGGACTCTGTGAAGTTAGATGGAAATTCCTAGGAGAACACCAAACCGAAGATGGGCATATATTATACTATAGTGGAGAGTGTGACAAGTCCATAAATGGAGTAGGCTTACTTGTAAACAAAGCCATCAAGGGATCTGTGCTTGAATGCTGCCCCAAATCTAACAGAATCATTTCCATTCGTCTGAAATAATATCCCCTTTAACATCACAATTATTCAAGTCTATGCTCCAACTACCGATCATGATGATGAAGAAATAGAGGAGTCTTACAACAAACTGCAGGGTGTTCTAAACATGGTCAGTAAGAAAGATATCCTCATTGTCCAAGGAGACTGGAATGACAAAGTTAGCAAAGATGCTCTAAAAGACTGGAAAGGACATTGTGGACCTTCTTGCAATGAGCTTACTAACGAAAGAGGGAGATAGCTGCTCGTGTTCGCAAGCTACAACAACTTGGTACTAGCCAACACCCTGGGTCAACACAATGCTTCACGATGCTGGACATGGCACTTACCAAATGGAACCCATCACGACCATATTGACTACATACTGGTTCAAAACCGTTACCGATCTGGCATCAATAGAGCAAAAACAAGGACATTCCCAGGTGCTGACGTTGGAAGTGATCACGACCTCGTGATTACGAACTTCCGAGTGAGACTGAATAAAATTAACAAGCCAAAGAACATCAGGCTCAAATTCAACCTTGAACAACTGAAGGACCCTAACATCTGCAAGTCATTCCAAGCCACAACTGGAGGAAAATTTGCTCCACTCCTTGTGATGGATGGTGATGTCAATGAGATGACAGACACCTTCAACACAGTCATGACAGCAGCTGCCAAGGACATCATTGGCCTCCATCGCCCGAAGAGAAAACCCTTGTTTACAGAAGAGATTCTGAAGTTATGTGATGCCCGAAGAGAACTAAAAAAAAAAAACCAGACACACAACAGGAGCATTGAAGTACCGAGAAATAAAAAAGAATGGCAGAAAAAAACTTGAGCAAAGCAAAAGAAAATTGGATTGGACAAAAGTGCACAGAAATGGAGAAGAGTCTGATAAAGAATAGTAGCAAAAAGGCATTCCAAATTGTGAAAGACCTCACCAGACAGAAACAACCAAGAGTCAGTACCATTCAAGACAAAAATGGAAAATGCCTCACAGAAGCGAGTGACATTGCAGAAAGATGGACTGAGTATTGCAAAGAACTCAACAACCATCAGTCCACAGGAGACCCAGAGGTGCTTGAAGTTCCAAACTCCTCAAATGATTATGACTTCCCCATTCTCAAATAAGAGGTGGAATCAGCAATAAGAGCACTGATAGCTGGAGTAGACAACATCCCAGCTGAACTTATCAAGAATGGGGGAGAATCAGTGAAAGAGCTACTAGCAAAAATCTGCAACAAGATCTGGCAGACAGGTGAATGGCCAACTCAATGGACCCAGTCACTGATTATAACACTTTCCAAAAAAGACAATCTCCATCTTTGCCAAAATTACAGAATTGTCAGTTTGGTCAGCCATGCTAGTAAGGTAATGCTGAAGATCATCTTGAACAGACTGAAACCACAAGCAGAAGAAATAATCGCTGAAGAACAGGCCGGGTTCCGGAGTGGAAGAAGCACAACAGACCAGTGCAGTAATTGCCCAAGGTGCTGTAGGGGACTGGTTCCAGACAACAGTGGGAGTGCGTCAAGGCTGTCTCCTGTCACCCACACTTTTCAACATCTACTTAGAGCGCATCATGAGCGAAGCCCTGGAAAACCACTGTGGGACAGTCAGCATTGGAGGGCGTAACATCACCAACCTCCGCTTTGCAGACGACACTGATGGGCTGGCAGGCAGTGAAGACGAGCTAGCCACTTTAGAGAAGAACCAGGATGAATAATCTTCCAGATTTGACATGGAGATAAGCGCTGAGAAGACAAAACTGATGACAAATAGTGGCAAACAAATCTCAGCCAAGATTAAAGTCAGAGGACATGAACTGGAAACAGTGAGCCAGTTCAAATATCTTGATTCCATAATCACTGAAGAGGGAATAAGAGCAGAAATTTTGTCAAGAGCAGCACAAACAATGGCAGCTATGTCAAAGCTAAGACCCAACTGGAGAGACAAGAATATCTGTTTGAAACCTAAAATCAGACTATTGCGAGCTCTAGTCATCTCAGTCTTTTTGTACTCATGTGAGGCATGGAACCATCTTTGGCATCTTTTACATGAATCACATCACAAATGAAGAAGTGCGTAACACCATCACGCACGAAGTAGGCCAATATGAGGACCTCCTCACCACCGTCAAAATGAGAAAGCTGAAATGGTATGTCTATGTCACTAGAGCCAACTGTTTACCCACAACAGACCTGCAGGGCAGCGTCCAGGGTGGCAGAAGGAGAGGTAGACAGAGAAAAAAGTGGACTGACTACATCACAGAATGGACCAGGAAAAGCTTTGCGGAGACACAGGCATTGGCACATCGTCGACACAAGTGGAGGGAACTGGTCAGATGTTCAGCAGCACAGTGCCTCAACGACCACACTAAGTCATGAGACTGATGATGATGATGAAGATCTACGAGTAAACGTGCAATTTACATATTGGATTCAACTGCACCTCATTGTACGTGAACAATTACGAGTAATTCCTTAAGATACACAATTACCACTGCATTCACTTTTTAAACTAGCACCTCGACGTCGATTGAGTTCAAGACAGGTCAGCATTACATTTTTGAATGTGTGACCAAGACTACCATTAATTGTATCTACGACACAATTGTCTTGGATTGGTATGTGTATACTACTACAACATTTCCGTGTTACAGCTCGCACAACGATTATTTGATGTTGTTTCAATGTCATGATAATTTCAGCATCGAGATCAAAGTCGCTCTTTTTTTTGGATTGTCACAGTGTTTATAACTATTTTTTTTCTTAACATATCATTGTAAATAACATCGTTATTACCAGCAGTTTCTGTAAAATCTATGACAATTTTCCTCAGCTGAGATTTTCTTCTGACTCGAGAAAATGCGAGATAAACTAAATTTTGCCATTCGACACGATCAATGACGATCCAGAAATTTGTATCAGAGATGGTTTGCCCATATTTAACGCGTTTTCAACAACAATGACAACAAAATAATTTAATACCAGGTTTCGTTTTCCTGATATTCTATCGTCGTGTTGCTAAATACAATAATGTTACGTTTAGCTTTTATATCTGTTATTTATGCCACATACATGATTGTTGTTGAAGTGTATCACGAACTATCTTTCTACTTACAACTATAAAACATTGTCTGCATAAATTCCAATGATTATTAATAGGAGTTTCTGACATTATCTCATGAATTAGTTATGTATTAACCACTCTTAATTCTGGAGCAAGCGCTCTTTGATAATCATTTATTTTCTTCTTAATAAATTATACATTTCTTCAGTCATTTATATGGAGACAATCCATGAAAGGGCGGTGATTGAAAATAATTGGCACACCCACCTAGTTACAGCAGTATTTTTTGTCAATAACCAAACAAGAAATATTTTTTTTTCAACATTTCGAATGAAACAATGCATATTTCATCCCAAAGGACACTCATTGGAATATATTTCTCGCCCATTCGTTCAGAAGTCCTTGTATCACCCTTGAATCGAAATAATCCAAGATAAGTGAATAATTTAATATTCCTTTCTCTCATTTCTCTCGATTTTATGTGTGTAGGTGTTAATATATATATTTCTGAACAACTATTCAAGAATAATTCGATCACAAGAATTGTTTATCCATTGGGATACATTGTTTAATGTCTAGCTACAGGATCAAATACAGATGGTAATAAGTATCCTTGATTTCAATATTGGTGGATTCAGTATAATTAAGTAGACTGTCCTGTTTTAATCTCCGTCACCCCATGATGCATAAATGCCGATATGTAGTTGTTCTAGCAATCCTGTATGTTTTATATAAGATGAATCCGTGGCGACTCTGACAGCAAATTCAAACATTTTATTTATCATCGATAATACATTTATGGAAATGTACGCAAGCAATAAAGATCTTGAATGAGTAAACTTCGGTGACTCACAATCAATATAACACACAGCTGCATCTAATTTAGTTCCGTCTGATAAATAAACATTACTTCGACTTCAGCAATTATAAGATCGTGTTCCGAATCTTCTTTTATCAGTCTTGTGCAATGTTGTTTATGATCATTTGATCGACCTTGGGTGAATTTACCGATTATTGTTCTGCCAAGATCCTTTGATATTTTATTATCAAAATCAGTTATATGATAAATCCAATCAGCATAATATTTTTTGGGGGGTTAACCAAACACCTTTGTGCGGACGATATGATATAATTGCTTCGCTTTTTGGTAACAATAATAGACTCTCACATGTAGCATATACCTTAATAATACTGTTGGTGTCTACATTATTTTCATAACAATTTTAGCCAAGCCAGACATATGAAATCGGAAGACGATTTAAACAAGCTTAAATGACTCGATACAAACAAATCCAGTCGAATCAATGAAAGTTACGGCAATGCCTTGGTTAATTATCCTCTGACTTTTATTCTACCAGAGAAATGATAATAAAATTTTGTTAAAAATATTTGTTATGACATTAAGTTCGATAATTTACACATGACATCGTTATGAAGTTACGTAGAGATTCGTATTCAGATTTTCATCGCTTAAATCAAATAATTGTCCGGATGGGTCAGTAATTTTGAAATGTATCCTTGATAATTACGGATAAGGACAGCGCATATAAATATGATTAATGGGTTTTTCTACTATCAAATATCTAGACGGTACCTGTAAGTTATATAAAAATATCCTTCTTGAGCTTGACTAGATAATTCAAGATCTATTTGATATCTGCCATAAATTGAATCATTCGATTTAATAGGATGATCTGTATAATGACGTCATGACAACATATTTTGATATTATGGAGTTGTTATAACATTATTTTCGTTAATGGAAAAATAATCCCGTTGAGATTCCAGCACTCCTGTATATTCTGGTGCTATTTCATGCAAACCTAAAACAGATCTGATTTATGACTGATATCTATCTACAACATAATCTTGAGAATATATTACAATTGCGGCCAATAAAGTCTGTTCTTTAACTACTATTACTATTTTGGATCCTTTTCCAGATTTGATTATGCGCTGAAATTCATCATTAATTTATTCAATTTCATAAAAGCCTGTTTGAACTCTGAAAACTTGCCAATCAGGAGATCCATCGTCTTTATTTGTATTTGTCAATACATGCGAATTATTTGCTGGTAATCCGCCGAATGATTTTGATTTGATATGTCAAGGTATAACACACTCGTAATTGAGCAAGTGCGATTTCATTTGCACGAATTGCAGTCGGAACGTTATTATTAAATTCAGAATTAGTTGAGCTTATCGAAATCATTAATATTTTTGACAGAGTTGTATTAACGACAATATGTTGTAGTCGTTCGTTCGGAGTTGACATTCTTATTTAAATCCCGATTTTCTAAATCAGGCGTGGATTCTGTCACAGTCATTGGATCTTTGTAGATTTTAATCATCTCTTTGCACTCAAAGGGGCCGCGAGTGTCCGAGTGGTCTAAAGTGTTCTCTGTTACGGATCACTGCCATCTTACCTCTGTCTGCGCCGGTTCGAGTTTCGGATTCAGCCAATGTGGGTAGGTGAGAAAGCATGCCAGCAGCTTCTCGTGGGCCGGTGGTTCTTTCCCGGGTTTTCCCGGGTTCTTCCTCCACCATATATACTAGCCGCCATATATAGCCTATCGTGTACTAAAAAATTGGCGTTAAATCCCACAACAAAAACAACAACTTTGAATTCAAACTCTTGTATTTCCCCATCACTAAGTCTTGTTGACAATAACGAAGATAATATGAAGCATACTAACGTATGTGTGTGTAATTGTATTCTATTATCATACAATTTATCATTTGTACACTTGCATATTTGTTTGCTATGATATTACAGCTGAAACACAAATTGTTCCAACTGCTGGAGCCATCACTAGCGATGGTGTTATTGTTGATAATAATACAGGGGTTCCATCAATAAAAGCAGACGCTGAATAAACAATTATGTCAACGACAACGACACGTCTGTGATAAATTTTATATTTTACTTTATGCTCGTCAACGATAATTTTTTTACTTTTGTTGCTATTCACGTGCTTGATTATATCTAAAACGTTGGAAGTGAATCGGAATGCTCATACAATTTTAATTAGGTTGGCATTTAGCTACTAATTCAGGTCACCAATAATACTTCAAGCCGACTTTTATTTTTCTTCGGGTTCCACAGTTAATATTTCCTCGTCGTTTTGACTTAACATCACGAACATAGATCAATGTATAACGCCGTTAAATCGTTACAAGACCAATTAATGACAGCCTGCATATAACGGTAACCACAGCGCGTTATTCAATGGTTTTAATCAGTGGTGACCATATTGCTTTTTCAGGCGCTACTGTATATACCAAATTTATAATATGCTTGTGAGGAATTTTATTCAGATTAATTTCTTTAACGATATCAGGAATTTCACTAATAACATCTTTCAGTTTGTCTCTAATAGCATCGATATTACTCTGCAATATCATGATTGACTGAGGATCTCATTTAATACCTAATCATGTATTAAACGTTTCAATGTATGACATACCTGTTTTAATGCCGCAGAGTTTTGCGTTAATTTGAGAAAGAGTTACGTCGGCAGTCAACAGATTTACAAAGAAATTAACTGAAATTTTATTTAGCTTTTGAAAGTTTCTACGAAGATTTGGAAACATATTTACGTTAGAACTGATTAGTCCTAAGCTATGTTTTTGCTATCCATGGTCTCTTTTCTATGTAATGTAGCTGATAGTGGTAATATAAGCCAGATTTAATATCTGTATGTATCGAATGTTCAAGTTTTCTCGTGTACCCTATACTTCAGCAGGAATCATGAATGTGTTAATATAATTAATGGATGATGGCTTGTTTGGACAAATTACTCGATAAAAGGTTACTCATGGTGAGTATCGAATTGTTATATTAAATCACATTATTATCATAACGGAAATAAATAGTTTTGTTATTAAATATATAAAAATAAATTACATTTATATGAAAGTATTCCATGCCACAGCAAGAAACTACTTCAGTAAATCTAACCGGCGCATAATCGCAGGGAATGTTGACTTTGTTTTTCAAGTTAAACCTCATTTAGCTTTGTATATTTGTGTTATGCAATTGACCGAACGGGCATATATTACATCAGATTATACTTTATTCGAAATGAACGATTGGTTAGATAATGAGTTTCTAACATTGTTGGTCTAGACCAGAAATGTTACATATTAAGACTATGGTTTATCTTTGTATTCATTTCAACTTTAATATACGTTGATAGCAATATTCGAAAATTGTTTCCGCTGTGTTAACATTTAGCATATGAACACAACAAAAACTCTGCTCTATATAACCTACTTGTGTTGCTGTGCTGTAAAGCACGAAACTAAAACGAAACATTAATGAGTATCGTCCTCGTGCAACGAGTAGTATTGACATACAAATGAAAGCGGCGCATCTAATTCTTGCTAGCAAATGGAAGGTGTCCATCATATAACTCTCTGCCAACAATTTCAATCCATGAATCCGTTGGGCGTTTAATTCAGTGTCAAATGAATACCTTTTGCGCATGGTGTTTTATGATCATATGCGTTTTGACGTATGCCTCATTTTGTAATTAAACTTTCGCTGGTCAGGTTTAGTACACTGACTGCAACGTCCTTGCGACCTTTACAAATATTTTAGGAAGCTGAGTATGTTGCCAAAACAAGACATACGTTGTGTCGGTTTGGGTGAATAAATTGTTAATGCATTTGTCCACATACATTGACCGGGTTCAATACAGTTCGGGCCACCCCACGTCATGTACGTCCACGTGACATATTTATGACACAGTCAATAGGACATTGAGAATATTACGAAACATCGCACGCTAGAGATCGATAGGTGAAAAACTATTGCGAATAATTTCTACAATATCATATGGTTTCCTTAAACTAAGGCACAATCTGTATATGCAAATGTATCATTTTGATGTTATTTCTCATTTTTCATCTGATATCGAAACGTATTAGATCGCGATATTGTTCGTGCTAATGAAGTGAGTAAACACATAAATATCTCTCTCTGTCTCTGTCTCTCAATCTCTCTATTTGTCTCTGTATATGTCTTTGTATCTCTCTCTCTCTCTCTCTCTCTCTCTCTCTATATATATATATATATAATATATATATATATATATATATATATATATATATATACAGAGAAACAGAGACAGATACATAGAGTGACAGAGAGAGACATAGAGAGACTGAAATATAGAAATATAGATTTATGTTTGTACTTCTGACCAAGGCATTTCATTCTCATTCAATCCACAGTAATAAAACGACAGAGCTACCCCTTCCAAGCAAAAGACACGTATATTCATATGCTATACCAAATTATTTTTTTATTTCTCTCATTCTGAAATAAACAAAAACGTGTTTTTTGTGATTATTACACATCCGTCATTAATGGTTTCTGTATCGTTTCAGTTTTACTCTTTGTATGAAATCCAAAATAAATTGGTATTTATAAAAGTTCGATTGACTGCATCTAAAATATCAAAGTATGGATGTTAGCGATGACATTATTAATTTATACCATTGGTGCATGAAACGGAAATATGAATTAAATAGCTCGAATATCTGCTATCAGATCAATTATGTAAAACCAAATATACATTTCTTAACTTATAAACTACCGGTTGTTTCATATGACTTTTAAGCATTTAAACAAAACTTGATAATTGTAACAAAAGAAAAGGTTAATTTCTTCCCACAGAAGCACTTCATCAATGAACGATACAGTGATGTTATTGTCATATTTGCATTGTCTTTTCTGTCGCCTTTGTCAGGACAAGCGGTTATTTCAAAACATTAGCGAATCAAGTTTGTTTTTCAACTAATCAAAAATTCACTTAAAATCACAACCGGCCCAGAGACTGCAGACAGCTG
Organism: Sinohyriopsis cumingii; assembly: GCA_028554795.2. Taxonomy (NCBI): domain Eukaryota; kingdom Metazoa; phylum Mollusca; class Bivalvia; order Unionida; family Unionidae; genus Sinohyriopsis; species Sinohyriopsis cumingii. Next base: position 83,288,332 of record CM068837.1, read on the forward strand.
ATTTACGTTACGCCTAAAAAAACATGCGAGGCTATTATCAATAATAAATCTGAATCAGATAAAGTTCTTTGTTGCATTCTACATTTATCCGAAATATCACGATTTATCATGTATTTAGTTGCGATTGATGGATTGGTCATGTTTTCATGTATCTAGTTAATAAGTTTGCCACTTGCATATTGTGTTTTTGTACAATTTTTTATTTTCGTTAGCATTATCTTTGCTGTCAAATATATATTTTGGCATTCCGTAGAAATGACACATCTGTTACATTCAGTTCCATACCACTTTGTATCGAGAATATACGCAGTGTTATATGACATATACATTTACATAATCTTGTTGTGTGAGGTATATTCAAAATGTTCTCATCAAATAAGTTATTTGCTCATTACAATGTGTTCCCGGCCCAAAAGCCGACACATGCGCACATGAAAATGCGCCATTATGAAATATCGTAGAACTAAGTTGTTCTCTCTACAATTATCAAAGAAAAATCGCCTGTAATTGAATATGACAAGCAAACACTTTTCCTTGAAAGAGGTGCCTATATTATATTCGCATTTTTGATATTTAAAGAGTTTTGAATAAATGCGTAGCGAAACTGCATTAATGCAGTTTTATTCATACTTACAATAAAACACGTTTATGTCAGACTTATTCAGAAAAGAAAATAATTGGAGCTTAAGAGAAAAAGACACTATTTAGTGCATCGACTCCCTTATTATAACGTGTATAGGAACAAATATCAAGAATGTGGAAAAATAAATAAAACGCCTTTGATTTAGCGACGCTTTACGACATCTTAAATAAATTACCTTTTCATTCTCAGATAAATTCCTGCCAAACAGGATGTTTATATTTTGATGTATCATTAATCATAATATTGTTACAGTGTAGGCACTGAAGGCATGTTTGCATTATACCTGTAATGATTCCTACCTATTAATTAGTTAAATGTTTTAATCAAATTGCCTGCCATGTAATTATCATCTGACACACCATACGCCTTTAGCAGCATGTTCTTAAGAATATTATGAGAGCGACAATACAACTCATTGAATAAGTCCATCTTGACAGCAAAATTTTGTTTTCCTCCATCGCATTTTTCCAGTCATGCAAATACGTATCATATTGGTCTGGCATTGATGACCTTTACGAAAAGCACCAATATCATTACGAAAGGAATCTGATCGATCTTAATTAATGTTTCTAGCCAAACGATGGGTATAATGCTGTCACGTAAATAGTTACTTTTATGAAGACGAGTTGTCACTTTGTACAAACCGGAAATATATGGACTTACTTCTTATATCAATAACATTATTTGTCTAGGCCGTTGATTTAATTAGATATGCAAAAAAGCCAGCAAGGATTGATTCTTGACTCAGCTTGTAACGGCATGAACGTCGTTCTAACACGTGGTTTAGTAGCTAATTTAAACATCTTATCATTACATACCCTTCATCGTGGTTGACATGCTTAATACATGCTTATGATTGTATCAGTGTTACTATTGTTTCAATAGCTTAGCTATTTTCTTGAGTTAATTTCGCAAAACGACATCTACTGCCACATGTACATACAATGTATTGAATGTGTCTTATATGCATGAAGTATCTTTTCCTTGACTATCCAAAACGTTTACTGACCACACAAACAGGCTTTAAAAGTTGTCAACACGATCGCGCAGTTATTGACACCCGCACACCATGCAAGACAGAGCATCCTTTATTTCCTTTCTAGATAGCGCATGCTTGCTGTTTAGTCCCCCATGCCTTAAATGTCTCCTGCTGAGTGCAAACATCATATGATAAGTATACTTAGTATCATTTGTAAAAATAAATGGCTAATTGGCTCATGTTTCGCTAAACCATTGAATGCAACAATTACAAAGCTAAGACAATCATAGTTCAGAGGTTAAAAAAACAATACTTGAGGACAAGACATTAAATGGAGCATTTTTGAAAATCATTTAAAAAGTCATTATAAATAAACATATGTTTACCTTGTATTGGACCATTTTTTCTGTTTGCTGAATAAAGAATATCTCTTATCTAGGTATAAACCCTATCCTGAAGATGACAAATTAAGTAGACACATCAAATTTGTTTATTAAGATACGGATTCATGTATTTGTTAAAGTAGTAGAACCAACGAGACTAGACCACGCCTATGGAAAATAGGTTTTCGCTAATTACATATGCATTATCGAGATCTAATATATCTATATATCAATACACAAGGGTGTCGGTCAAATCTGCGCATTGTGTAATTCTGCTCAACCATACGTCATTTCGAATTCACGACCAAATGTAATCACATCTTTGTATATTACTTAGTTCATGAAATTTCCTTCATGTCTTAACTACATCATTTGATAACTGACAATTCAAGGTCTGAACATTTTCAGGTATAGTACTGTCAATTTCGAGTTTACTTAATTCATAACTTTGAAGAGAGACGAATCCCTATCTTTCTCTCAAAATCGTATCATACGTATTATCTGAAATTACTTGTATTAATGAGTTACATAGTAAACTAGACAAATTAATGCAAACAAGCATCTTCCGAAGCCATATCAAAGGGACATCGAGTAACAATTTAAAAAGGTCAATTGAAAAATGTTACTAGCTCATTCTCAAAAACGAATTAAATTAGAGTCTCATATACCTTGTGTTTTGGAGCCTCACTCGCTTTTACATTAGCATAATCTATATTGATATTGAATGTCCCTCAGCTTCCAGATTCATGCCGATTGGAAATCATAACTGGGAAATAATATATGATATCTTAAAAAGTCGTTATTTCACAAGGAACATAAACTGACCAATTTTTTGAAGGAAAACACTTAACCCAATACATTTTCTATTGAAAACATACTCCTTCGTTAACTTAGCCAAAAAAAATTAACTAAATTGTCTAGTCATCCTTTACAATTTTTCATTCCTGACATACTTAAGTTATGAAATTCGTCAAGCTTCGTCCTTCGTTATGACCTTCATCAATTGACTCTGATCGAAACAAGGGCACGCACCAAGCCAAGTAAATTAACACTCTTAGTTAAAAGAAATGAAACTATACAGTTTTTTTGTTGTTGATTTATTTGATTTTTATTGCTACTCGCTAACTTGACGGGAGGAAAGATTCACACAGTTAAGTATTGCACCAACATCTTACACATTTCACACTTTTACACATAAACAATGATGAAGCTACATATATACATATATCCCATCACACATGCATACAGGCATACATACATGCATACATGCATCCACACATGCATACATATCTACATACAAACAACAGGCATGCATGAATGCATCTATACTCACATGGTTGCATGTATAAATACATACATTCATGCATAAATACATATATGTATGCATACTTACATGCATGCATAATTACATATGTACGTATGTACATACATGCACACATACATACATACACATACATACATACATACATACATACATACATACATACATACATACATATATACATACATGCATACATACATACATACATACACACATATACGCACACCCACCCACATACATACATATGTTGTTTTCGCCCGTATCAAGGAAATACTATAGTACAATACGAAAGTAGTAGTCAGAATAATCAGGGATCTGAGTAGGGATATGACATATACAACACGAGCTCCCGTTTGTATCCCATAACAATTTAATACATTATTTAAACAAAGTGAATGTGAAAATGAGATTTGACGAATTCAACTCTCTTAGAAAGGTTACCAAGTTTATAACATAAATTTTGTTAACATAAATTAAATTTCATAATTAAGTCAAATTTCATTCCCCACTTTGCCTACGTAAACTGGATGCATGCCGGTCCTTCTAAACATCGACTTTGGTAGCATGTTAAAGTCGAAGTATTCTTAATCTCATTCTCCCTCTGGCCGCTTTACGGCCATGGACCCTAAGTTGTTTGTAAAAGGAATTAGTTTATACATTGAGGTTAATGTGGATAAGATATCAGCCTGACTATTAGTACACATACCCTAGTTGAGAAGACAAATGTATATCTATGCGGTGTACATGACATCGCTAATGAACAATGACATAAACAGAACATCGCCAAATCCCCTTGAGCCTCGCCGTCAACTGCAACTAATTGACAGTCTTAATTTATCGTCTGGCTGGCGCTCAATTTCACGACCAAATGCAATCACATAATATAATAGTTTATGAAATTTGCTGAATGTCTACATCATTTGATAACTAACAACTCACCGTCTGAACATTTCCAGGTATGGTAATATCAAGTTCGAACCTACATAATTACTAAGATCGAACAGAGACAAATCCACATCATTCTTTCAAAACCGCATCAAACGTAATATATCAGAATTGTTTGTAATAATTGGTAATATAATAAACTAGAGAAAGAAATGCAAACGGGTATCTTGCGAAACCATATCAAGGAAAGATAAATGCAAGAATTACAAACAAATCATTTGAGACAAAAACGTACTAGCACAAACTTAAAAAACTAAGACTAACCAGTACTGTCCTTATGCATGACATAACATACAAAGAAAAGCGGCACATGTTATAAACGCTCGCAAATGAAGGTGTCCCATCATATAGCTGTCTGTAATTTCCGTCAATGGAAATGTTGGGTGTTTCATTATGGTGCCAAATGAATAGATGTTCGTGTTGATCTGTTTTACGATTACATGAGTTTGGATGTCGACCACTTTTGACATTTAAATTTCACTGGTTAGATACATCATTGTAATCTACGTTCAGATATTGAGTATTTAGCAAAAACAAAACAAAATGTATATGACTTTTGGTGAAAGCCATTGCGAGTGACATCTAAAGCTGAAATTGTTGATTAAAATCACTTTTATTGGCTAACTGCAATTGGCGGTATGAAAACAGTTAGAGCCATCTCACGTCATGTAAGTTCACGTGCCATATTCAAGACAGTCATTATACCAATAAGTATGTTCTTAAAAAGTTGCAAGATCACGACTTCAGCAATATAATATGGTTTGCCAAACGCCAAGGTTCAAATTATATATGCAAATTCAAACGTCAGATGCTATTTCTCATTGTTTCCCCACATTACCAGATGAAATATATCAATATAATGTCACTTTATTATATAACAACGAACTGACCGATGGTTACGTTCGTCATTCAGTCAATGGCCTTTCAATCTCGTCGTTAACAAACATGTGATTCACTGGCGCTACGGATCGCATTTCTCACTGGATAGTTTGGTATTTTGACACCTCCCTTATTTTACGCTATAATACATAAACCTGATTATTATCATGTATAAATTCACACAGAAGCTAAATATGTATTTAGATTTACTTTGAGTTAGGATTGGGTTATCTTGATAGTAAATACCAGTCACAGTTAGACAAGCATTGGACTTCAAATTCGTAAATGTGGCTTCAAATAACCAGTCGATTTGGCTTACGTATTTACGTGTGTCTGCCACAGAAGTAAATATCTACAAATCTAGATGGTTGAGTCTTGATGAAAAGTATTCTAACTTGTTATGTCACTAGTGAACTGTATTCATGCATAAGGCACATAAAAATATTCAAAATAGCTCTTTGCTGTCAAAAATGAATGTAAAATGTAGGGGATGGTGGCAGTGTTGGTTCAGTATAAAAGACAAAGGTTGCGTCAAAAATTAAACTGATTGCCTCATTAAAACTCTCACATGCATTCTGTCTAAAAAAATCATTATGTTTTCTTAGATATGTCTTTGGCGAATGAACATTCACCCCATAAACTGTAAAGTGAGACCTCATTAGAAACGAGTGTGCCCCCGCTGATTGCTACCGCGATCTGGAGTTTTGTGGATGATAGTTTTAAGTTTCACCTATAACAAAATATGAATTTACTCGTTTTCAGCCTGGAAGAAAGGTTCTCATTGGGAGCCCGCAAGCTTTCCACACAACTTGGCTTTGAAATAGGTATGTCGACGCATAGGTTAAACTGAGAAAGGTTTGGAACATCTAGTAAATAAATGATTAGGAAACTCATTATATTTTGTTCAGCCATGTGACTGAAATGTAATGAGCTGCCATGGTCCTGGCTGAATACGTGCCATGGCTTGCATTTAATAAATCCCACGTGGGTCAATATGCTGATGGGACGGTACCAGGTATGAGGCAAATGCACCACTTTTATCCTAGGCGGCGCTGCGTTTCTTGATGGGGCGCGCAAATACGATATGACTTATACTAACCTATTTTATACTAGCGGACACGCCTCGCCACTCAAAATATATAATACCTAATGTTTGGTACATCCAAAAGTTGACATGATTACCTTGAATATCCCGTCTAATGACAATCACTCTATTTATGCGGTCGGTAGGCCTATACAAGGTACACGTTTTCACTACAATTAAATCATGCAGCCATTATCTTGTTTTTGTTTTTCGGTACATTCGTAAGCAAAGCCTGTCATGCATTTTATCAACTGCAAGGATGTGGATAACAAAAACAATAAAATCAATATTGATATAAGTTTATCTGGCTGAGCACAATCGTAACCGATTATCAATTAACAATTTATTTGGGCAAAGTTGGCATTTATTGAATTTTGATCTCAGGGTATTCTGTGTACCTTTTTCATATTTAGTGTAAACGCTAGATTTCCTGTGCAAAGTCATCTTTTCAATTAATCGCACATTCACCATAACGATATAGTGGATATTTGCTTGAAACGATTGAATAACGGACATATTTTATCGAGGGGATGAAAAACTCAGTATTTTCACGAGTGGCGAAGCCACAATGGAAAATATTAGAGTTTTTTACCCACGAGATGAAATGTATCCGTGATTCACTCGTTTCATGCAAATATTTTTTTTTTAAATTTGTGCTCACATAATTTGGCTACCTAAAGATTGTAACAGTGAATTAGCAGATTGTTTACGGTTATGTCAGCTGTTGACCGTACATGTTCTGCTGTTCTATGTGTACCTGCGCACAGAATTAGTTCCATATCAGATTGATAAAAATTAACTATTTCCAGAATAACAAACTTTCAAGGATAATATGCAGGGATAATTAATAAGACAAAGACATGTAAGTAGTGAAGTGGGGCGGTATAGGGTCTATGGGAATTAGCATTAAAAACACCCCTGGGTCACTATAGGGTCTATGTAAATTTAACATGGAGAAAAACTCTGGGTCGATATAGTGTCTATGGGAATTAGCATTACAGACTTCCCCTGGGTCTGTATAGGGTCTATGTAAATTTAACATTAATTACCCTGGGTCACTATAGAGTCTATGTAAATTTAACACAGACAAAACCCCCCGGGTCTGTATAGGGTCTATGTAAAATTGAAACAGGGAGGGGTCTCTATTTAAAAAACAAATAAAAAAGGGGTAGGCAATTGAAAGTCTATCTCTTTTCTAGAGATGTGGGCGGCCCTGAAAAGGGCCTTTGGTTTATGGCAATATGCCCTTAACATAAAGGGCATCTGTGACTTCTTCTTGTCCTTAGGCATCGTCTTATGGTAGGACCATACACTAACACTCTTTTGAGGCATCCTTGCCTCTCCACGTAAATCCTACGTATCCAGAGGCTGGTGGCGGTCCTATGGACAAGTGTCCATTCGGATCGGACATACATCGGTATGTCCGTCCTGAACATCATTGTTGACACAAGGGTGGAAGATTCAACGTCAGTCCACATGCTGAGGCGTCGAGAACAGGTGAATCAATGCAGTGAACTGCGCTTATTTATAGGTAGAGGAAGGATTGAAACGGATTGAGTTCATTGACCAATCCAAATACGCGTTACAAAATTCAGTCAACCCGCATCCAATCCGAAGAGAGCAGTCTGTGATGTTACGTGGTCTATATAGATTTGCTAGCGCCTGTGCGCAGTCAATTCATGCGACAGTTATTCAACATGACGGAAAGTCAGAAAACGATCAGTTGGGGTGCACCAGCAGTGGAGACCATTCAAGGGAACCCGGATTTACTTTCAGAAGAGGTAAACTGGGATTTTGTGGATTTTCTTACCTCGCAAGAATTTGTACCGGAACCTTCGTCACCTTCTTCATTACCGCACGTGCAAAATTTTAGACAGAGACAGAAAGAAGAATTGGAGAAATTTATACAACAGCAAAAGGAAACGGAACAAGCGTTTCTCCTACAGCAACAACAGCAAGAAGAAGAGGTAAAAAAAAAACAGCAACAAGAAGAATCAGCAGCAAAGAAACAAGGGTGTGAAAATCAAACGGTCACGGTACTGTTTGACATTTTAGCGGAGTTAAGAAGTCTGAAACAAATGTATCAGACTTCTTTATTACGACCGAAGAGAATACGACCTTCCCGAGCTAAACACTCCAACCCTATGACTAAGCCTACCGTGCCACCTTTAGTGATTTCAACCAAATCATCATCATCAACAGTACGCAGTCCAGAAGTAGGCCTTGGCCGTGGCAAAGGCTTAAGGCAGTTAAAGTTGATTGCTTAAACTCACCCATGCACCAAAAAAGGTCCTTTTCATGGCCACCCACGTCTCCCGAAAAGAGATAGACTTTCAATTGCCAATAACTAAAAAAAAAACATTTTACCCAATATTACGTGTATGAGTGTGTGAGTGTACGTTCTTGATTTAAAATCAAAACTCAAAGACACTTACCTTTTCATGCCTAATTTATTTTTTATAAATATTTACAATCCAATTCTCAATTCACAATTCTCGACATAACACGTTAAAAAGTTCATACACTTCTGTCTCATTGTTCACTCTCTCTGTTTTTTTAATTTCTTCACCGTCACAGTCTTTTCCTCCTCTTCCTCCTCACTTTCTTCCCTTCTTCTTTTCTTTTAATGTTTCTTTTTCTTCACCTGTCTGCTTTCTTCCTCCTCTTCCTCTGAAGAATCCCTCTATTCGTCTGACTCTTCTTGTTTCTTTTTTGGGCAATCTGGAGACCAATGTCCCATTTTTGACAATAATAACAGGTATCTTGATTTTTGTCTCTTTTAACCCCGTTTTTCTTTTTTGACGGTCTGGACACTCTGAAGACCAATGCCCTTTCTTCTGACAGATATAGCAAGTATCTTGACTTGTATCTCGCAAGGAGGGAGAGTACTCCGTTGACTGCTCTGAAGAGAATTTTCGGATTACCCCTCGCAAAGCTCTGATGAAATGTTCGATCTGTCTAGTCTCTTTCATCGTTGTGCTCGGTTTGAGAGTGAAATGAATAGTGAAAGGACAAGACACATACCCTTTTATATATGCTGGTCTGCTAGGACTATAAATTAGTCCATGGTGTTTAAACTTTAGTCATTTGACTTTTTTCACTCAAGATGAAACGATTCAATTCATTTGAGAAGAAAGAAAAAGAAAGCAAGAGGCAGAAACGTGATCTATCGCCTCGTACCAGGGCTGAAGTCTTGGCACAAATTCATGCCAGTGATTTTGAAGAGGACATGAGTGAACCAGAATTTAAGCCCAGAGAGTATTCCTCTAAACAAAGTTCACCACCCTTAGTCAACCCTGAAAAGTACTCTCACATTCGAGAGACAGAAAAGCACTCCTCTAGAAAATTTAAAACCACGGCTTACACCTACACAGTGAAGTTAAAAAATTTCAAGTCCGTCTTACCGTTAGAGAAAGCAGAAGGGTTCATCACCGAGATGTGGGATTCTTTGCTCACCACACTCAAGCGACAATGTCCAGCCAAAGAAGACGATCGCTTGAGACTTTCCATACAAGACGACGGCTTGAAATCCCCTGTTTGGATCGAATTTAGCAGCCCTGCAGAATTGACCCCTTCCAAAGTCATGGACAAAATTCAACACGTACAACAATCCAATTACCAGTTTGACATCACCTACGGAAAGGCCACACTGTTTGTGACCCACGTCTCTCCTCCTCAAGGGACCAGACAACGCAAAAAGATGTTATTGGTGAACGACCTTCGCAGCATTAAGCGTAGCCTCGTCCAAATTCACAATTCTCAAGACCAGATGTGTTTAGCCAGGGCTATCGTGGTGGGTCGAACCTATGCCAACAAGAACGACACGGTAGAATGGAAAAGAGACTGGGAGAACATTCGACAATCGGACGGAGCCAAACAACGAAGTGAAGCAGAGCTCCTGTTACAACAAGCCGGCCTGTATACAGACACACCCTGTGGCATTCCTGAGATGCAAACATTGCAAGATATTTTAGCTGCACGCTACACCTTGAAAGTGCACCCTCAAGAAGTGCGTGGGTCTCTGTTGTTTCGAGGGAAAGACTTTAAGAATGGAAAATACATTCACGTCTATCATCACGATGACCATTTCGATACCATTACCACTATCACCGTATTCCTGGGATATGTTTATTATTGCGAGAAATGTGACTATGGCTATAACAATCGAGAGCAACACAAGCATTGTGGATCGAAATGATCAGCATGTTTGGCCTCTCCACCCTGTCTGAACGAAGGGCAAGAACCAGTGCATTATTCAACTTGTCAGCGCACGTTTGTCAGCCCTGCCTGTTACCAACAACATCTGAAGACGCAAGGTTCACAGAAGAAATGTGTTTGTCAACTCCTGAGATTGTGCCCTACGTGCGGCCAAGGCATACGTACTAATAATGCAAAGGCACACGTATGTCGAGGAAAGAAAAAATGTCACATTTGTCACCACATCGTGGACCTGGAACATCAATGCAAGAGACCGGTATTCACATTCCTAATTTCTGCGTGGCTCATCGAGCGTGCGAAAAGTGCATTCAAGAACCTATCTTAAGTTATTGCCCTCACTGCAGTAAGATTCTTGGAGGACGTGAAACAATCTTTCGAGGGCCGAACACGCTAGCCGATTTCGCTCAATGGGTCTTAGACCCCATCGTCAAGACGTGAAGCCAAGAGGACATCGAACGTTACGGAGATTGCCATCGTCATGCCACAGTGATGGCTCACAATTTCTCCGGATACGATGGACAGTTTATTTTGAGGTACTATACAGACCATGGCACCGAACGTCTTAAAGTCACTTTGTACGGAGCCAAAGTCATTTTCGTGCAAGTGGGACAAGTACAGTTTAAAGATTCGACGAGCTATTTGGCCATGCCTTTGAGTCGAATGCCTAAAACGTTTGGAATGACAGAAATGGCTAAAGGGTACTTTCCACACTTTTTCAATACGGAAGCCAATCAACACGACGTTCTACCCCATTTACCTGAGGCTCACTATTACGACCCCGGCAACATGCGTACCGAACAACGAGAAGCTTTCTACGCTTGTTACCAGGCTCACGCCTCGGAACCTTTCGACTTTCATGAAGAAATGCTCGTGGAAAGTTACCAGTTCATGGACCATCTGAACCCGAGGGATAGTTTGTACGGAGGAAGGACCGATGCCACCTGTTTGCTATACCATGCCGACGAAGAGAAAGGAGAAGAAATCAAATACTTGGACGTGTGTTCGCTGTATCCCTACGTGTTCAAATATTGTCGCTTTCCTGCAGGTCACCTACAATTGTTCACCAAACACATCGACCTGAAAAACATTCGACAATACGAAGGCTTGATCAAGTGCAAAGTTTTGCCTCCCACGAACCTATACCATCCCGTCTTAACTCACCATTGCCAAGGCAAACTGATGTTTCCTTTGTGCCGTGCTTGTGCCGAAACGTGCAACCAAGATGAACCTTGTCATCACATCCAGGAAGAACGGGCCTTGACAGGGACGTCGGTCAGCGTAGAATTGTTCAAAGCTTTGGACATGGGATACCAACTGTTAGACGTGTACGAAATTTGCCACTTTCCCAAGACACAACAATACCACAAGGGTGACCTCACGCAGAAAGGCATTTCGCAGACTACGTGGATGCATTTTTGAAACTGAAACAAGAAGCCAGTGGCTATCCTTCCTGGTGTCACACTCCCGAAGACCAAATACATTTCAAAGAGAAATACTGGGCACAAGAAGGCATCACTTTAGATCACATCGAGAAAAACGAAGGCAGGCAATCGTTTGCTAAAGTGATGTAAATTGCTTGTGGGGCAAAATGGCACAACGACCGTGTTTACCCAATTCGGAATATTTGACAGAACCTTCCCGCTACTTCCAGATGATTCACGACAAAACCAAATTCATGAAACACGTGGACGTCGTTCGCGAAAATTCGATCTGAGTGAATTACGAAGAAGATCTGGACTTTGTACAAGACGAACGTTTTGGAAATGTCATCATTGCGGCTTACGTGACAGCTCATGCTCGCTTAAAATTGTACGAAGCTTTATAACTGTTAGGGGAACGTGTCCTGTACTTTGACACGGACAGTTGCATTTACATCCATCACCCGAGTCAACATCACCCTGACATCGAAGGAAACCGTTTAGCAGCCTGGACAGACGAGCATCCCGACGACAAGATTCTAAGTTTCGTCAGTGGCGGTCCAAAAAATTACGGCTACGAATACCGGGACAAACAAGAAGTACACACGACGTGTAAAATGAAAGGATTGACTCTGAATTATCGTGCCAGTCGTGTGGTCAACTTTGGCGTATTGAAAGAAGCCTTGCAATCTGGAGAGGATGGAAACTTTAAAGTGACCACTCACCAACCGAACAAGATTGTACGATTACCCACTCCACACATCGTCAGTCGATCCATGGAAAAGTCTATCAAATCGTGTACCAGAAGCGAGTGCGACTTCCCAATCATTTTACCTTACCGTATGGACATGTCGGTATAAAACATTGGCTGTAAGAGGATAGCCACCAGAAGGATTCACCACAGCAAGAATCCAGTGAGAACTCCAAGTTCAAACCCTACCATTTTCCGGTCTTCTTACCTGACTATTGTGATTGTGCCCGTCGATTGGACACGTTTCAAGCATGGCCTACGGATAGGGAAGGATTACCTTCTTCGCATGTTTTAGCTAGAACAGGATTTGTCTACTTGAGACCTGAGTCTGGATTGGGATACGAAGTACAGTGTTTCTATAAAGATTCAGCTATTCTGGAACATACTTGATGGTCTCCGCACTGCCCTTACCTTTCTATGGCCTTTCCACCCATGACATTACGGTACAATGATGACGGCACCTTAGAGATGGTACCTTCCAAAACTAGACACAAAAAAGGAACGATGTACATGCTTCAGACTGCATTGCGACTGGTATAAAAAGGGGTTATGGTCAAGATCGATAGTTCATTGTAACTACTAAGACCAAGCGAACAAGATGAATACTTTCAGAGAAACACAAAACAAGTTCAGAGAGGCACAATTCAAGTTTGGGGGCTCTGAAGTGGAATGCGATTGTGAGCCTTGCGATGGGAACGATGCTGTACGTTGTGACCTTAGCGATGCCGTAAAGCATCATGGGAACTTTGTTCTCACTACCCCTATCATGGAAAGAGATGCTGTGCGTGTCAAACCTGAGGGATGCGAAGGCGATGCCGTTCGTCCTCTTGGACACTTTACTGGGTTTCGTTTTAAATGTGAATGTCCACCTTCACGTCTACCACCGTACGGATGTCATCTAGACCTGAGCAAACTCCTGTCCATGTCACCCAACCCTCATCGAAACGAACCTGTGAAAGACGAATATTCGCTCCCTGTACGTTTGTCGGAATACTGCAACTTTGAAAATCGTTTTCAATCGTTCAAAGGAAAATGGCCTAAGTATCTGGGAGGACCGACCCCCGAAGAATTAGCCAGAGCAGGATTTTTCTACTTGGGTGAAGGGGATAAAGTCAAGTGCTTCAGTTGCGGTGTGTCACTTCACCACTGGGAACCGCAAGATTCGGCCTACGTAGAAGATGCTCGATGGTCACCGAATTGTCATTACTTACCCTTAGTGGGACCGAGACATTGAAGTAACTTATCATGTCGTTGACGAAGAAGAAACCAGATTGGCTAGGAATCAAATGTTGGACATCACCGAAACCAGTATTTAAACTTCATTTCAAAAACGATATTGAATCATTACCTAAAGAACTGCAAGAGAAGATTTACAAAGAAGTTTGACAGGGGTTTGCCAGAGTGAAATCTCAATGGGTGACTGTAGAACTTTTGTGCCAAGAAATTCACAAGACGAAAGTGAAAAAAATCAACCAGTGTGTTAGATTTCTCTGGGTTAAGTGTGCATTCGTCCTATTATATTACTCTAGACCGTTTACATCAAAAGAGTTCAGTGACATTCTTGGACGTTACCCTGAATGGCAGTGGTTAGAAATTATTCACTACGTGGATCACTTTTGATCTAGGAGAAGATTGTGAATTGTACGGACTGACCTATTCATGGATACTTTACAAGAGAACATTCGTGCTTTGCCTGTGGAGTTGAGAGAACGCATTTACCGAGAGCTGGTCAAAATACAAGTCAAACGAAAAGAACAGTTGCATCCGTTTCGTCACCAGATTTTTAACCACTGGTACCTGAATGGTATAAGAGAACTGATTCGTCAGAAATTGTTTCAGTGGTCAGACCTTGTTCAACACTTTCAGTTAGTGAATGAACTAAATATTCGTAATTTTGGTTACTTCGAGATTCACCTAGAGCAACGTATTGCGGAAGACGAGTTAAAGGATTACCAACATATTTTACGTGGAATCTGCTTAGCGGAAGAATAAACATCTAGACAAGCTCTGAAGTTTAGGTTACAGTTTGGAGCATTTAGATGCACTACTGGAGAACGAAGATGTCTAGTTAGAAAGTACCTTTATTGCTTCCGAAACAAAGAGACTATAAAATCAGGAATCCATGCCACGGCTTATGTCACAAGTGATTGAACAGATTCCGTGGAAGGAACTCAATGACCATATTCAAACCGTGGATCATTACCATCAATTATTACAAAAATTGTATCCATTCAATTTGGGACGACGCATAGTTTGTTTCTTAGTGACTTGTTTTCTGGGATTTCGTTTACCAGCCGATTCTTTGTGAGCTCTTTACGATCAGTACTTGCCACCCCAATGGCCTTAAATGGTCACGAAAGACTCCTTTTGCTTAAAGCCTTGTGTTTTCATCTGGATACATCTCAACCTCAACAGGAAAAAAAGATTCGTCAACTTTAGCTACCGAACACGTGTATGACGATGTGTGTGTAGCTTGTGACTTACACCCCCACTGGACAGATGTTCGTGACTGGAAAAAGGAGGGTTTTGAGGCTTGGACCCAAGAAGTGGCCCAGTATGCACAAGAGTTGTTCAAGGAAAAAAGTTACTTTTCAACCCGTGTTAGTGACAATGCCAGAAGAGCCCGTCACCGAGAACAACCACTCGCTTCAGGACAGGACTGTCATGGACGTTCCTGAAAGGTCATTCCGGGAGGACACTTGTGTGACAATACCTCATGTAGAGACTGTAAGAACATTACACACTGTCCCTAGGACATCTAGGTTACCCAAAACATGTTGTACAGAGACTTGTTTATATTCCACTTTGATCGTTTTGATGTGTTTTTTATTCTTGTACATAACTAATTGCCTTTTATGTATTTTTGTATTTCGTGTTGTTCATATTTGAAACATTCAATAAACGTGTCCTTAAAAAGGTATATAAACTATTGTCCTGTCTCTTTTCGTGTCACAAGTGATATTCCTAACACTATGGCTACCTCTGATGTCTCTGCTCCATCTTCCTTCACTGTCAAAGTCATCGACGAACACTTAGATCGTGCCAGTTGGGAGGCTTTGTATCTTCGCCATCCCTTTAACATGCTCATTGCTGGACCTAGCGGTTAAGGCAAAGCCGAATTCGTCAAACATTTGATCGAACATAAACATCATTTCATCGATCGTCCACCTCAACGCATCGTGTGGTGTTACAAAAAGTGGCAATCGGCGTACAGCCTCTTGAGAGAAAGTCAAGGCGATTCCATCGTATTTGTGGAAGGCATTCCTAAAGAAGACGACGGCATCGTCTCTGACTCCCGTCAAACCCATTTGGTCATTTTCGACGACATGTTAGGAGAAGACGAAGAAGAAATTAAACTGTGGTTCACGCGCAAAGGGCATCATCGTAATGCCAGTGTCGTTTACATCACCCAAAATTTTTTTCAACAAAGTAAAGCCCATCGCACCATCAGTCTCAATGCGCATTACGTGGTCTTGTTTAAAAGCCCTCGAGATAAATCGCAAGTGCAAGTCTTAGCCAAACAGTTAGGAACGCCTTGGCTGACTCAGGCGTACGTCGATGCCACTCAAACTCCACACGCCTATTTACTCGTCGATTCGAAATATACGACCCCCGATGATTTGCGATTTCGTACCCACTTGTTTCATCAGTGGTGCCAAGACGGAGGGCCTGTCCTGTACACGTCTCCGTCCTCGACTTAACTTCACTCCACAAAAAATAAAATCTATAAAAACCTCAGACACTTTTCGTCTGTCTCACACAGAGTTTGAACATGACGTTCCTTCAGTCGCATCTTCCCGTCAAATTGATTCGTGCCTTATATAGCATCAGTCGAGAAAAAATCCACAATTACGGGCTCGTGTCTTAGAAGCTAGTCTCAAAGAAGTCTTACGATGGTTCACGGTGACAGCACGTCAATTACTACAAGGGATCATTCAGATTCCTCATCAAACCAAACGCTTTTTTGATCGAAACAAAGTCGCTTTGACCCAACTAGCCGATCCTCGCATCGACACTCAAACCAAAAACAAATCATTTTGAAACCTGGAGGGAGCGGTACCCTAGGAGGGGTCAACATTCGCTCTCTCTTAAGATGGGATCCTAATGCGCCCAAAGTTCTCCCCAAGAAAAAAGTCAAACGAATCTCCAAGAAGAAGAAAAAGACCAGGTCCCCAAGGAGACCCGTGTCTCCAGGAACTTCTCCAGTGGCGGGACCCTCCTCTTACCAGTCACCACCCCGGAAAAAATGAAACCCACGGAAAAAGAAACAGAGAAAAATCCCCAGAAAAAGAAACGTCCACAGAAGAAAACTAGTCGTAAGAGAGGCACTTCGGCCAGGACGCAACCTTACACTCGCAAACCACGACCAGCAACGGCGGTAACCACGTCTCCGGTAGCCTCAGGTTCATTCACTTCTCCGTTGATGTCACCAAGAACTGAAGATTACTTGGAGACGTTGATCACACCAAGAACATCTCCGTTGATGACCCCAAGAACTTCCCCAGTGGCAGGTCCCTTCAATTTAGCGGCAGTGGCCGCTGTTCACAAAGTACCTGGTCCCAAAATCAAAGTCCAAGAAAGATCGGGTATGTTACAAAGTTTACTGGATTTGTCCAAGCAAGAACTGGCTCGATTTAGTCCGTTGCGTACACCTGCACGACGTGTCATGCCTGTCCTGAAGTTGATACGACGTAAAGACAATCAGTGGCGACGCGTTCCAGTATAAAAAGGTGTGTGTGACCAAGTCGGGGTATCAGTGTTTTTTGGTGCTCCTGAAGACTCAAAGATGTCACCCTCCAGAAAACATCCCTCTTCTAAAAAACAAGGAAAGAAAAGGAAAGGACTGCCGCCACGTTTAGTCAAACATGGGGACATGTTATCTGTCCTGTCCAAAGCTTCTCCACCGCTACGGAAAAAAAAACTCATTCAATCAGCCTCCAAAGAGGTCATCGATACCGTGTGCGAATGTTGTTTGAACGTCTTGAAAGGTACGATCCCTTTGTCCAAACACCAGAAACAATGCTTAGCCAAACATCGTCACGTTCTTCGCCAAATGGTTCAAAAGAAAATTCCCATTCGTAAAAAGAAGAAAATGTTGGTCCAACGTGGAGGAATTTTACCCCTCTTGCTAGGCCCATTGCTGAAAGGAGTCTTGGGAAACATATTGGGAAGACTGGTGGGAGCAAGATGAAAAGGCCCTCTGAAGTCCCAAGATCTCAGAATCGACCCCTGACATCCCATGGAAGGACGAAAACTAGCTTTAGTGCCTTACAAACGATGGATGGAATACCATCGTTGGCAAGAGCAACGCACCCCGCATTTACCTACCAATCCCCATTTGAGGAAATGTCCCAGTTACAACACGAATTGCAGTCCTTGATGGATCGCCAAGATTTGTCCGAAAGAGAAAAATCGCAAAAGTACGGTCAACTCTTGCAACGACTGCAACTATTTCACCAGAAAGCCTCAGACGAAACAGCTCTTCCCACTCTGAAAGATTTTAAGACCCTGATAAAAAGTCCAGCACCATCACCAGTACCACTACCACCACTGCCAGTGACCAAGACAGAAAAAGGAGAAGAAGAAGAAGAAGGGTTTCAAACTCCTCCAGAAAAAGTACGCAAGTTAGCAACACCACCTACCTCCAGAATTCAATGGATTAAAAAGATGATGACCACTTATTCTTCATCACAAGTGAAAAAGAAAGTGAAGACAGAAGTGAAGACAGAAGTGAAACAAGAACCGATATCCCCTGTTCAGTCATCCTCCTCAGCGACACATATTGCCGGTAGCACACGCAAAGCATTACAATCCAATAAAGTACCCCAAGAGAAAAAGAGTAACATCTTCCAAGAGTGGGTGCCTTATTAACACACAAACACAAAGAAATGGAAAAAGTGTTAGCCAGCATTTCCTACGATCCCTCGCATCCCGCAGGTTACGCAGGAGTTCAAAAATTGTATCCTGCTGCCAAAACGCGACTGAAAAGTCTCCGTTTAACTCAAGTGCAACGATGGTTACAAGAACAAGCTACTTACACTTTACACAAACCCATTCGACGCAAGTTTTCCAGAAGTCGCATCCGAGTGGAAGGCATCGATCATCAATGGCAAGCCGATTTAGCCGATGTCTCTCATTTGGCCAGCTACAATCGCGGCTACAAATATTTGTTTTGTGTCATCGACGTCTTTTCCAAATTTGCCTGGGTCGTACCCTTGACTTCCAAATCGAGCAGCGAGTTAGTGCGAGCCCTGCAACGGGTGTTGAAACAAAGCGGTCGTCACCCTCTTCGATGGCAAACGGACAAAGGCACCGAATTTCTGAACCAAGCTTTCCAAAAAGAATTAAAGAAACGTGACATTCATTTTTTTACCACCGAGAATCCCGAAACCAAAGCCAGCATCGTGGAACGTTTTCAACGCACTTTGAAAGAACGCATGTGGAAATATTTTACGCATCACCACACTCTGAAGTACATCGACATCTTACCGCACCTGGTGCAAGCGTACAACCAATCTTACCATCGAAGCATCGGACGTGCCCCGCAAGAAGTGACTCCCGAGAATGAAGTGTTGGTGTTTGAGCGCCTGGTTGGTACGTCCCCGACGAGGGCTGTACCCAAGAAAAGTGGAGTGTTGACCGTAGGAGATTGGGTACGCATTGGCAAACCAAATGCTCTTTCGACAAAGGTTACTTACCTAACTGGACGACCGAATTATTTCGTGTCAGTGGACGAGTGCATGGCCGTCATCCTGCCGTCTATAAATTGGAAGACATGAACGGAGAAGTGCTCAAAGGAACGTTTTGCTTACCCGAGTTACAACGTGTCACCAAAAAAGAAGACGGCGTGTACGATAAAGAAAGTTTTCTCGAACGCAGAACCCGTAAAGTGGGCAAACGACGTGTCAAAGAAGTCAAAGTACGTTAGAAAGGATATCCACCCAGTTTTGATTCTTGGATCGACGCTTCGCAAGTCATGGACTATAAAAAACAAGTGACCATCATGCCCTTTCACACAGACACAGCTACGTCGACCACTCCTTCACATAGTTCTTCTCTGCAAGATTTACAAAAACAACCTTTGTGGGTGAGGTGTGGACAACGTGTGCCTAAAACGCAAATCGTCTTTTTCTGCCAAATCTTCGTGGTGTCTTGTGTCATCGCGGCAGCCATCGCCAATTTAAGTTTGAAACAAGGAGACAAACAATTGTGGACCATTTTATTGAGCAGCTGCATCGGTTACCTGCTTCCCAATCCGTCCCTGAAATTCTCTTCCAACGGGAACAACGGGAACCGTGTGTCCAGTGCCAGTGTCAGTCACCACTCCAATAACAACAACAACAACCCTATTTTGAGAGGAGACACGCCTCTGACGTCCAGTAACCCCTCGGACAGCCACAGAACTCTGGAATTATGAGTCACCAAAACCAATTTTACTTAACCTTACCCAGTGACAGTTCCATGGAGGTGTTTCCCAACAACACGTTGTGCTGTTACACGGCCAAAATACCTCAGAGCATCCCATTAGATGATGAAGCCCATTGGGAAGTGGCTTTAGTAGAAATCATTCACCCGACCCAAGTCCTCAGTGTCCTTCCCATTCAAAATTCTTTTGATGTGGAAGTTTATGACGAGCAAGTGCAACTGTACTTGGATACCCATGGCAAATATAACATCAAAACCCCTGGCACACAAAATCAAAAGTACATCACCTATCACTTGTTCGTTCCCCCAGGCTATTATTTTAATGGTCAACATTTGGTGAGCACCATAGCCTCCAGGTTTAATGTCGTGTTTCTGAAAGCTTTGGAAAGTGTCAAAAAAAGTGTCACCATGGAATACCACAAAGCAACTCGTCGCTTCTTGATGAAATTTGACGGGAGTACAATCATGTCCATTTTATTTTGTCCTGAATTGTTTGACATGTTGGGCGGAGACATGGACATGAGAATGGTCATGCTCAAGAAAAACGAATTACCAAGCATTTACGACAACGAGTCTTTTAGCAAGTTATTTCGTGCCCCGGTAGAACTGAACCAAGGATTGAGTTTGATGTTTGTGGTGGAGTACAACGTGGTGGGACACACCTCTGTGCCGTTACTGCGTGTCATTGCTTTCAAAGTGGATTCTGCCACGGTCACTGACGAGGAACGTGGAAACACTTACCACGTTCATCGCGAATTTGTACATCCTCACTATTTGCCTGTCAGCAAGTCGTATTTGGACACGGTCAACATTACTATAAAAGGAGATCTGGGACAAAATATTGCATTCACCAAAGGAAAAGTCACGGTGAAACTCCATTTTCGAAAACGGTTCTCTCACGACTCGTAAGTCATGTATCCAGTGTACCGAGGGGTTGCTTGACAGCGAGGACACGGTTTAGGAGATATGCTGAAATCGGCCTTTCGTTCGGTGGCCCCGGTGTTGAAACCGATGGTGACACTCGGATTGCACACCTTGAAAGATGCGGCACTGACACAAGGCAAAGAATTTCTCCAAAATGTCATCATCGACAAACAAAATCCTAAAGAAGCCTTCATGAGGGCAGGCAAAAATGTCTTGCTGCAAACGGGCAAAGACATTTTGGGCCGACGAGAAACACCTATAAATGCCCTGCACGATACCGAGTCAGGCATTCAGCAAGGACAAGGCAGAAAGAGACGACGAAGAAAACACCCTTTCACCAGACTTCACACGTCTAAAGCTAGAAAGGCAAAGAAAAGTAGAAAAGTCCGAGACTTAGACGTTTTCGATTATTAAGACACAGAGAAAAATGATGCACCGAGAGTATTGCGCTTGTTCCAAGTCGGAACTGGATCTGTTTGCCATGCCCCCCACCATGATGACCATGCAAGAATCCGAGTGGGTATAATTTTACCCCGTCTCCTCTTTGACGGATTCCGCTCCCATCGAGTTTGAAATCAAATGTCAGCCCGAAGATTACATCGATATGAATAGCAGTTACCTGTATTTGAAAGTCAAAGTGATCAAAACGGACAACACCAATCCAGGAGGCGATGCTAGAGTAGCTCCTGTCCACAATTTCATGCATTCCTTGTTCAGCGAAGTAGACTTGTACTTGAATAACAAACCGGTCAGCAGCAGCATGGATACTTACCCATATCGTGCCTACCTGGAAAATCTCTTGACGTACGGAAAAGAAGCCAAGAATACTCATCTGGATGCTTGCGTGGTATGGAAACCTGACACGGCAGGTGTAGCCACGTTTAGCGACACAGTCCTGACAGAAGATGACAATCCTCACAATGTCGGGTTTAACGACCGTCGTAAGAAAATTCTGCAAGGGCGAAGTTTAGAACTGATGGATCGTTTGCGTTTGGACATGTTGTTACAAGAAAAGTATTTGCTGAACGGCGTGAATATCCGTCTGAGACTGAATCGTAGCAGTGCCGCTTTCCATTTGATGGCCCATGCCAATGAATACAAAACTATCATTCAAGAAGCTCGACATTACGTGCGTCCTGTGGAAGTGTTACCTAAAGTGGGAAACGACGTCAGTCAGACGTTGAGCAGAACGACCGCCAGGTATCCGATACGACGCGTAGAAGTGAAAACGTTCACCATTCCCGCTGGACAGCGATCTACGATCGAAGATCATCTGTTTCAAGGACAGTTACCCAAGCGTTTGATTGTTGGTATCGTCAGGAAATCAGCCTTCAATGGAACCCACGATCAAAATCCTTTTGAGTTTCAACATTACAATGTGTCCAAGATCGAAGTCAGTCGCGACGGCAAGACCTTGTGTACCCGACACTTTGAGTCCAACTTTGGTGTCGCGAAGAATTATTTGAGATTGTACTTGTCCCTGTACGAAGCCACGGGACAGTTAGGAACCAACACCAGTCACGGTATTTCGTACGACGATTATGCAGGAGGCTATGCTTTGTGGGGTTTTGATTTCACTCCAGACCAAGGCAGCGACGAGGGACATTTCCACCCTATAAAATCGGGTCAGATTCGTGTGGAACTTCAGTTTGCAAATCCAGCTCCAGATCACACAGTGAACGTCTTCCTGTATGCAGAATTTGACAATACCATAGAAATCAACAGTTTGAGAGAAGTCATTCTAAACTATTAGAAGCCATGGAAGACTGTTATCCCTCTTTACCTAGTGGAGAAACTTTGCAGATGGAATCTGAGGAGACCGGGGAAGAAGAAGAAGAATCCCAAGACGAAGAAGTTATCATGATGAAGTCAAGATGGCCAGAACAAGAAGCCCATTTAGTCTCCTATTTTGCTACATTCCTGACAGATGTAATGAAAGAATTGATCAAAGAAGAGTGCTATGGATGTCACAAATATCATCCCAGTCAAATTCAACACGACAAATGTCTGATGTTGAGTCAAGAAGAAAAATTGGACGAATATCTGGACAAAGCTTGGGATCACATCGAGATAGAATTCGTGTTGAACGAGTGGTATAAAGGCTTGGATAAACATTATTCTCCTCCATTAACGTCTCTGGAGTGCCGTCGCATCAAATCTCTCTTGGACCAGAGTAAGAAGTCGGATCTAAACGCCTTTTACTTGTCAGACATTTTCAAGCAAAAAGTCAGGATCGAATTGATCACTTATCATTACCTGTGAAGAAAAAAAAAAACAACACAAAACATGGATACCTGGGAACTTTATTACCTTTTGAACCACAGTTCGTACATGGCTTCTTGGAATCCTGTCGTCTGTGCTAAAGATGAAGTCCCTCATCGCAAACCTCAAGACCATCAAGCTTATATGATCAACACGGACGACAGTCATCTCCCAGGAACCCACTGGGTAGCCGTCTACTTTCCTCAAGAAGGATGTGTGGAATATTTCGATTCGTATGGATTGCCCCCTTTGGAAGACGATATCATTTACTTTATGAGAAGAAATGCTCAGACCACCCGATTCAATAATGTGAAATTACAAGGCACAGATTCCTTGGTGTGTGGACAATATTGTGTGCATTTTCTGCATCATCGCAGCCTTGGTAATTCCTTAGAACATTTAGTGACTCATTTTGATCCTCGTTCTTCTAGAAACGATGTGAAAGTAGATCGATGGTTTTGTGACCATTATACACATCTTTTGATTCAAGCTAGTAAACGTAGTGTCCATCAATGGCCTAATGACTTCCAACAGTGGAAATCACATTTCATACACGACGTTGGCAACCCTGTCCAAAATAATGTGTGTCATTTAAAAAAAAATGTTTGATGTTGTATTGTTAAATTATTATTAAAAATGTTATAGTTGTTTGTTAGTGTTAAGTGATTTTGAATAAAAAATGTTGTGTTTTGAAAAAAAATGCCTTTGTCTTTTATTTGGCTATAGGAATTTTGATTCATGCTCTTTGACTTCCTACTATCCCTCTCATGACACTCATTGAACGTTGCGGCTCGAAAACCGTGTGGGGATGTTTTCCTTCACGTCCGCGCTTTGACTTTAAAGCCGGGGGCAGCCTTCAGTCTAAACATCAATTGTCGACTCATCCTCCTACGAAGATGTGCTCCAAACTAGCTAAGCTAAACGAAGCCTACGTGAATTTGCATAGGGTCAGACACAGTCTGATACCGAAGCCAGAAGAGATAGAGAATGTGAGAATGTTAAAAGTCACTGAAGACCTGATAGAAGAGCTCTTGAGAGAAGAAGTGAACAGGGAGAAAGAAGAATGGACAGAGAAGTACAGACTTCAGAAACAGCAGAGAGAGCAGCAACAGCAACAACAGCAGCACCAGCAACCTGAACCTGACAGAGGCTTTGTCGATATCGTATCGACACCAAAGAGTTCTTCTTCTCTTTCCGAAGAAACAGACCTATCGTCAGAGAGTCTATCGTCAGAGGACATCGCATTCTTAGAAACTAAAAGATCACCCTAGCTTTAACTTCGCACACAAAAACAGCCCTTTTCAGGGCTACCCCAATCTCTAGAAAAGAAATAACAATCAATTTGCCAATGTATGTATGTAGAGTAGTGTGAAAATAAACACTGGCTCTTTTGTGGTGTGAGTGTATGTATTGGTGTGGATAGTAGATAATGATCGTGTTTTTTTGCTGTTTGATGTGCGTGGAGAGCAGATTTGGGGTTTGATTGGATTGCTTTGCGTATGTGGATAGTATATTGAATTGATTAATGAAAATTGTTAAATTAGTAATGGTTAGTAAAAAAGTGAGTGAGTGTTACTTTTAGGTCCGCGCGTTGTTTGGTCATGATCTAGGTAATATAACTTTTGTTTTAGGGGATGTTTTCCTTCACGTCCGCGCATTCACTATAAATTGAAAATCGCTAGGTAGTCTAGCTACCCTTGTTGATTGATCAACACCAGAATGAACACCAGACTAGCTAAACTTATAGAACTCCAGATGCTCCATGAATATGCCAGGCGCATACTAAATGAACTGGCCTCAGAGGCCATCGTCGAAGAGGGAAGGATGAAAGAGGAGGAAAGAAGAAAAAAAGAAGAGGAGGAAAAGGAGAGAGGAAATTTCAGAATCCCAGAGACAGAAGATTGGGATTATGATGCGACATATACCGCCTCTGCACTCCCAACAAAAAAGTAAAAGGAGATTGGGGAAGAAGACGTGTGTGTGGTGCCAGGCCTGGAAGGTGCCATCATACACCAGGTTTGACTGGAGTTAAAAACAAACAGCCCTTTTCAGGGCTACCCAAACCTTTAGAAAAGAAATAGTAATCAATTTGCCAATGTGTGTATGTAGAGTATTGTGAATATAAACACTGACTCTTTTTTTCCTTGTGTCTGTGTGTGTGTGTGTGTGTGTTTGTAAGCTCTCACGTACGTTTGTGTGGATGGTAGATTATTGGGTTTCATTATAATGCTTTGCGTGTGTGGATAGTAGATTTGGGGTTTGTTAATTGCTGCTTCACTTATGTGGATAGTAGATAATATGAAATGAGAAAAGTAGGGAATGTTTTCCTTCACGTCCGCACGTTTTAAGTGATGATCTAGGTAATGTAACTTTTGGGCTTTAGGGGGATGTTTTCCATCACGTCCGCGCTTTTCGTCTAAGAACCCACAGTATTCGTCATTCAAACCATTCTACAGAGAATAAAAAAGAAGATGGCTTCAAACCAAATTGATAAAATGAAAACATTGCAAGACGTCCTGGACAATTTGGGTATAATGAAGCGAATGTTAGTTAGGCTAAACTAGGATCAGCATTCTTATACTCCCCATCGAGTGAAGATGGAGATCAACAATTTAAGAAAAGTAAAGGACATGATCAGTGCTCTGATGAAAGAAATAAAGGAGGAGAAGGAGGATGAAGAGGAAAGGATAAGGATGAGAGAATGGAACGAAATAATTGAAAAAGAGGAAGAAAATGAGAAGAGGTAGAAAGAAGAGGAGGAGAAGCAGAAAGAAGACAAAATTAAGAAAAAGGAGGAAGAAAAGAAAGAAAAGAAGAGAAAAAGTGTAGGACAGAAAATATGAAGCTGGTGGAGAAATAGAAGAAATTAGAAGAAGAAGAAGAAAACCAAAGGCCCTTTTCAGGGCCACAAACAACTCTCGAAAAGAGATAGACTTTCAATTGCCTACCCCTTTTTTTACTTTTTTTAAAAACAAAATAGGGACCCCTCCCTGTTTCAATTTTACATAGACCCTATACAGACCCAGGGGGGTTTGTCCATGTTAAATTTGCATAGACCCTATAGTGAAACAGGGTAATTAATTTTAAATTTACATAGACCCTATACAGACCCAGGGGAAGTCTGTAATGCTAATTCCCATAGACCCTATATCGACCCAGGGTTTTTCTCCATGTTAAATTTACATAGACCCTATAGTGACCCAGGGGTGTTTTAAATGCCAATTCCCATAGACCCTATACCGCCCTACTTCACTACTCATGTACATAAGGAAAAAGTAGTTCACTGACAGAAAATCAAAAAGGGAGGTAAGTATGTTCTGACACAAAATAGTGGTTCATGCTGTTTAAAAGTATTGTTATTGTTTCACTACAGTGAAATATCAATAATATCTTAATTAGAAAATCAAGCAATTCACTGTTTAGCATAACATAAAGAAATGTGTTATTGGTTTAGAATATAAGTTTAATATCGAATGTGCTGTTCCTGAAACATTGCCTGGGAATGAAAAATCCTGAAACTCGTTAATGTGGTGTAATATTAAGTTTAACTTTCATTATTTATATAGACATGAATCCTTAAAGAATTCAGTTGCTAATTTAGATTTTTAACAAACTGTATTGGTTCTCAATTTCCGATATAAGAATTATATGTATTCGATTGTTAATGAAAGAATTAATCTTAAATTGGTTCTTCATTGTCCACTTTTCTCGCAGAACATCTTAAATGATCGACAGAGGAATTCAGTAAAAAGTCAATACACTAAATATTATGTGAATATTTTGTAGATTAAAAGCTGTATACTTTGAAAAGGATTAGTTGTTCAAGCCAAAATTGTAAGTGAACTATACCTTTAGAATATCAATGGTGCTTATATTATAGGTCTATCTACAGAGCCGGCGTGGGCGTAAGTACTTGTACGGTCATGTATGCACTAAAAGTTTCGGCAGTCATCAAGTAAGTACATGTACAATCATACCAGTGCTAAAGTTTTGGGCCCTCATAGCTGTATGTGCATGTACAGACATGCCTGTAGTAAAGCACTGGAACGTCATGCCTATAAATACACGTATGGTGGTCATGCCTATATTTCAGATTTGGATATAACTATAAACACGACAATGCGTAGAAACCTGTTCGGCTGTAATGCACTATCAACTATGAAACAGATAAAAATCACATATAACGGTTGCCCCTGACTACAAAACTGTTCACCTTGTGTGTGTGTGTGTGTGTGTGTGTGAGTGTGTGTTTGCGTGTAACAGAAATGTTAAATACTGCAAACTCGTTATATTAATCTCATGTCATTCTTTATAAATTTCCACCTGACATAACAATCCATTCATTGGACATAGTATCGGACTACTCATGCATATAATCTATGTATAAATATAATGTTTTTTATTCAGATGTTTCATTATTCACTTGTCTCACATTGCATTTTTATCTCGAGATGCATGAAGGATATATCGGGGGGGGGGGAGAGAGGCCTTTGGACTTTGTATATTTAATTACTAATACTCGCTCTTTAGAAAAGTACAAATTGTTTACGAAACAACAACAACAACAATATACCATTAAATTAGTCACAGTTTGTGCACCAAGTAACCGTGACACTTATCATGTAATGTCGACAGTATTTGCAACTTTGTAACATCGATTATATGAACACTGTACAAAATTTCCAATGAATGTGCAGTCATGCCATTACAACAAACCATAATATTGAAGGTTATTTGGTGTAATTTTAATTTAAAGATTTATATCAAGCCCACTTCAGATATCTGCACATTTTAGTTTTATGCATGATATGGGAGAAAGACGTAAAGAAAAGGGAATTGCAATGAAATTGTGCAAAGTATTAAAAGCAATTAGAAAACGGGCATTATTATTTGTTTTTATCACTATTTTCATACATCACTAATGATTAAGAAGTTGACAGCACTCCGTTGCATGGGTGCTGGAATATTTGTATATGTGTATCTTTGCCTCATTGGCGGATCACAATTTGGTATAACAACAATATTGCTATATCAAATTGCTTTATACCAACACTTCATTGACTGTATACCATTCCTTCTTGATGGGTTCAAGCCAGTAATTCGGGGTGGGCGGTTTTTGTACGATCTGTCCAGTGCAGAAGTCACTGCATTGGCTAACTGTATGTATGTGCTGTACATTGTTCGCTGTATGTTGATCGTGGTCAGCAAATGTGTGCACTAGTTTAAACACTGTCATGTCTGGATCTATGAAGCTTTGTAATTGGATGCATATTATATCCTCATGGTAATAGTAAATCGTGTTGATCGACTTATATGATTAACTGAATGTGCTTGAATATTTTTAATAAAGTCTGAATTTCCAGGTTTGTTCGTAAAAGAATCATTAAATTAACGGACTGCATCTCATTCAGTGTCGCACTTTGATGTCAGATATACAATTTATAATGTTACCTACATTTCACGTTTCACTGGTTTATGATAATATAATTTTCTTGCTGGATTTATGAAATTTGGGGAAAATAATTACTACGATTCTATGTAACTTATTTCTCTCCGCACTACTTCCTTCAAACCAAGAAAGGTCATCGTGATTCGCATTACACGTTACTGGCATAGGTTATTTTATTATTATTTCTTTTTTGTGTGAGTATGGCTCATAATACTAATTAATATTTTTGCTCTCACTCTTTCCTCCAAATAATTATCGATCTTCGTAATCGAGTGCATTTTCCCACAATATGTGTCAAATGAAATTGATATATAAATGTTTCATATTTTTTGTAAACATTCAATAATTTATCTTGGAATAGTCTGGATCTTCTATATAGTACATGTAGCTGACAACACCATTATATCACGTCTGCTTCCTGATCATTCTAATGGAGAAATTTTGATTGAAAAATATGTTTTCCAAGCTTTTCACATTCTCGTATCTTCAAATCCAACACATTTGCATGCTTTTATGAACTGACAAATTTGCTTACCACTATATAACCAATCTGATCCACAGTTTGCTATTTTACTGTCACCAGAAGTGTATCAAACTTTGTATTTGCATGATCGATGGGAGTTTATCTTATAATGCAAATATGACCGAAATTCCTCTTGAGATGACATTCCCTAGTATTATGTAAAATACCTAATGAAAGTACTCCTTGTGCTTTCGGTCAGTGCTCTCAGTCTATACATATTAATAAGGGCTTAATACATTCATGGATTTGAAACACTAAGCCCTTGTATTGTCTTGTGTTCACTACAGCCGTCATGTACACTTGCCTGGGTTAAGTCAACAATTATCGTTCGTACATAAAATAAAATGTTGACAATTTAGAACTAAACACAAATTTCCCAATGCCTTTTCAGAACGTCCAGCAAACGACCAATATCATGCGATGATTTGTATGATGTTAATTATAACCTTAACAACTATGTATTATGAAGAGAATATTATCCCCAAAGACCAAACCTGAATTTTTGACATCATTTGTCAGAACGTTCAGTTATCATAAAACATGTTTACCTATTTTAATATCACTGGTTGTGTCTTAAAACGGACAGCATAAGCCGTTGCATTTTGTATCCACTCTGTTGATGTCTCTCGAACACCATCTTGGATAATTGTATAGTTTCGCAATGTGATACTGATCAGCAGTTGTCAAGCCTTGAATGTACAAGTGTATGCTATTTTGTAAACAAATAGTTTTAAAAAATAATTATAAGCTCGTCTAGACAACTGATACATCTTTAATGATTTTAGGGTTTTACTCTGAAAACTAAGGCCTGAATAATAATAATAATAATAATAATAATAATAATAATAATTTCACAGAAGGCAACTCGATTAGCGCTATATTCCAACGAAGATTTCTGCTTAAAATGTGGTATTATTATATACAACATTTACATCAATAATGTGTATGTATTATGGCAATAATCAAAGCTGTGAAACGTGTGAGAAACACGTTTCTTAAAATTAACAGGCCAATCTCGACAATATCAATTAGACTTGCTTACCACAGTAGTTTACATATTTAACAGATAAAAAAGTTCTTCATTAGTAATGTAGGATTTTTGAATCTGCATTTGTTTACATAAAAGTGTTATCGCTTTTGGTTTAGTGCCATTTTACAGATATGATGGAGGAAGAAACAGAGAAATCTGTAAAAAGAATCACCAACTCACTGAAAACTAATGGCAATATATCACACACCCATTGCACTTGAACCTGACTCAAATACAGAGGTGAGAAGTCTTTGACCTTTAAAGGGTAACGCTTGTACCACTATGTCACCTGCAGTCCCATTTAAACAAAGCTTTGCATATAATCAAATATGTTGTGAGTAGGGTGAATATATACATGTGTTGAGCTTCGATACGATTCATGATACACAACCTATGATGGTATTCATTATCAATACACATATTAACTCGATATACTTTACACTCTTAGAATATATGTTAGGGCAGGAGGAGTCTTTCTACGTCATTTACCGTCCCTTTTTCCAGAATACCGATTACAGACAACATATGTATGACAATATTCTCATTCATGACAACATAACAAAATCTTTTTAAACAGATTACGTTTGTGTTGTCGTTGAATTTTATTAACAATGTGTAGGCCTGCTAGCCCTGACATGTCCGTCTCAGTAAGGCAGTTGATTGTTTCCCGTAAGTTTGACAGATTTTCATCAAGGTGTATGAACATATCATAAACTGATATCGTCAAGCTGGAAAACGTAATTCGTTCAGCATTTGAAACAAGCCTTGAAGAAATACATTATGTTCAACTGAAAAGTTGGTAAAGTAATTATGTTGGAGGAGGAACCCATGCAAATTTGCGGAAATAACCACTGACCCAAGATAGGCTTTTGGTGAGCTTTCTCAAATGCAAGCATTGGCCAATACTGAGACTCGAACCCGAGCAGACAAAGTTGAGATGTCAATGATATGTAACGGTGAGTGCTTAAGACCACTCAGCCACTCGGTGCTCCATAAACTGTAAGGTAAAGAAATGCGATTGAATATTTTATTACTGTTCAATATAACAGGATAATGAATATATACTGCTGTGACAGCTTCACAATATATATATATATATATATATATATATATATATATATATATATATATATATATATATATATATATATATATATATACTGCTGTGACAGTTGCACAAACGTCAGTGACAAGCCATATGCAGCTCAATGATTTTATTGCTGTCTCTCAACGTGATTAACGCTTGGAATTCTCTTCGATTTCACTTGAAATCATATTTCCCATCACGAGACAGGCTCAAATCGTATCTCCTTTTGATTGTATTCACAAGAATCTGAATATTTAATTTTATTATTTTGTACTAATTAATACTAGGTTATAAGAGGCTACATTCCATTTAATTTGCAACATGTATTACTTGATGATAGCAATTTCTTGGAATTTATAGTATCAGCGGCTTAATCTTGCATATGCCATGCATGAAAAATGTATGCAGTTTAATGTGTCTGATATAATATTGATAAGTCAGACTGGTTATTTGGTGTTACTGGATAGTTTCGTATTTTGACACCCCGTTGCTAGTTAAGGTAAAAGGTATGAACCTAAATATCACAAGCCTAGCATTTATAAATTCACACAGAAGCTAAATATGTAATGTGGATGAGATTTACTTTGAGTTAGGCTTGGAAATGGGTTGGCTTGTTGGTGACTGCCTGTCAAAGTTACACGAGCATTGGAGATCAAATGCGTAACTTGGGCTCCAAATGAGCAGCCGACTTGGCTTACGTATTTACATGTGTCTGCTAAAGAGGTAAATATCAACAAATCTAGATTTTTGAGGGGTGATGAGAAGTATGCTAATTTGTTATAGTAGTAGTAGTAGTAGTCAAGCATAAGGCACAAACTGATTATTTTAGCTGCCTTGTCACAGGAAAATATTCAAAATAGCTCATTCCTGTCAAAATTGAATGTAGAAAAGAGCGGTGTGTGGCAGTGTTGGTTCAGCATAAATGAAACCAGTTGCATTAGGTACTAACCTGATTGCCGCACTCAAAATCTCACATGTATGCTTTCTAAGGAATCATTAGATTGCTGTTAATTGTATCTTCAGTGTAAAATTATTCTCATTTTTCTGCAATAGGTCATTGTCGGATGAAACTTCACCAGATAAACTGTCCAATGAGACATTTGACTAACTCCACAAAATCTAATATAAGCGTTGGAGCCAAATCACACAGGGAGCAGGCAAGTTTTGGGATTCTACTGCAACAATCATATTTTTGTGCTTTATTTCGATAAGTTCATTTTGTGAGGGTAAACTTGCAAGCCTTATGGCAAACTCGTTAGAGTTGACAGTCCTTAAGGGTTCATGGTTTCCAAACAAGGGGCCATACATTTAGGACGTAAAAAAAATCTGGCAAAAATTGAAAACTCCCCCACCTTATACACATGTTTACTTTTTTTACACACACAAACACACCCCACCTGTATACGTTTGAACACCGCAGGAACTAAATTCTAGAGCCAGCGACAATCAGCGGTGAGCACAGACTGAAGGATGTGTAATCCATGAGGCAGGACACTATAATGTGCCAGACTCGCTGCTGAGGTGCGTGATCATGGGTACGTTTGCATATATGTGACACCTCTCCCACGGTCCTACTTTTGCTGGTAGCTATGGCTCATTATAAATCCAACTTAGAACAATTATTATCGAGGATTTGCCACACCACATATATGCATACGGACATATAATTATACCTCCATGTGCAAGTGTGTGCATTTGGGCTAGTCTTCTTCCATGCGAAGTATGACACCAGAAGCCATAAAAGTCATACCTGCTTTTAGTGGGTTCAAATGTAACAATGTTTACACTGACAACAAACCATATACGTTAATTAACTGAAGCTAGTATAATAGAGACGATGATAAATAATACAGTACATGTTGATAGCCATCCAATATGGAAAATACATGATGAAATGCAGGCAGGATACCAGCTACTATCGAATGTTATTTAAGTTTATATACTGGACAGCTTTCATGAAACATAATACTGTTAGTATTGACAAATAATTTGCATTAACCTTATTAGATTGTGTCCGAAAACATACGGTTTAGCGATAAGTTATAGTCAATCAACATTCGAAAGTTACAAGACTTTAACATATTATTTTCCAAAACATATTACGGAATCCAAAAACGTAAAGTTCATATGGAAGTTGCAAGTAAATGATCCAATAAAATGCCCAACAACGGGGTCATGGCCCATCTCTAGTTACATGCTAACTCTCAATGACAAGAACAATATTGACACTATAGTCGCAGTGTTTCCTTCACGAATGAAACCATTTAGTCCAACTGTAACCTGCCAGTCGGCTATATGTTGTTGTTACAAATATTACAGGTTCAATTGGAGCCAGGAATTTACCTGTGCACACATCGCATCAAACATTACAATAGTCTTTTACAAGATTCTTGAAATAATTTCGGACACCCTCAACTAATGGAATTTACCATCACATACATATGTGTCTTCTCGTGAAATGAATAATAATTGAGCTGTTCCTTGCTCACTTACAGTGGTTTCATGCATCACTCGTTAAATACGTGAAGAAGCATGAATGAAGAACATCAAAAGTGTAAAGAATAGCGCTATAAAGCAAGATATGCTTCATTTGCTAATGAACACCAGCAATGCTGATCAATTATTACGTAGGACATTTATATAACAGTCGACACAATGGTTGACTGCATGGCCTGTTGTATAACAATTATAAATAAGAAAGCAAACATTTCAGAAGCCCTAGGTCTGTGTCATGTGTCCAAATAAAACATTTCTTTGAGCACTGAACCACAATAATGTGAATCATATTGTATTAACGTAAACATACCACTTACTGTTTGCCAAATCAATTAAATGAATAAAAACGTTGTTTCAACTATTACAGTTGTTAGTGTAAGTAAACCATTAAGAAGGTGTTAATTTAATTTTGGTTGATAGAGTCTGAAAGTGTATCTAAGGAAGAAAAAATGAAGTTCAAGCCTAAAATCAACATTCTTCCCCCTTACCCTTAGTGATATTTTGACCAAATTCACACTTTAGGACTTCAGAAAAATGAAAAAAGCGTAAAAGCGTACTGCAATTTATAAATCCTCCAATTAATTGATAATACCCGAATATGGTTGACAATTAGGTAATTCGCTGGTTTATAGAGGTTTGCACGGTTACAAGGGATTAACTGATCGTTGCGCTTAAAATCACCATCCTTCGCTCCAACGTGCATGCCCACACAATTTTTTCAGATCCGGATAGTTCAGAAGTTTGCATCATTTTTCGCTTAGTTAGTGAAACATAAATTCAGCAAAGGAAGGAATCTTATCTGTACTATATATCATTATGGTTAAATCAATGAATACATTATATATGTCTAACATCTTTTGTTTTTTACTATGATAATAATTATATAGATTAAATCAGATAATTAGGTATGGTGTCTATAATTACATTATATCAGACAACTAAATACGTTGTAATATCCATACTTAAATTATATCAAATAATTAAACTAAATACACTCTGCATAACTATATTATACCAAATAATGTATATTCATTATCCATAATGTCAGATACATTTGTAGGAATATTTCACTTTGCTCTCCGATTTCAAACATTTATTGCACATTTTAGCTGCCTAACTCTAACGGAAACGATCTCAACAATTTGCATTATTCATACGTTCATAAAGCCTTCTTCCTCAATTTTTTTTCACAAGGCTGATATATTGTTTATAACATGAAATAATACATTTATACATTAGTTTGATAAGAAAATTATAACACGATTTCGATACGTCAGCTGATCAGTAGTTGTTGAATATTATAAGCCAGAATTTTGTACAATTTAAATAAAAAATTGAACACAGTGTGTTAATATATTCAGTTGAACTTAAAACAATAATTGCATTAGCCATCACAACTATAAAGGAGTGTAACTCATGCAGATGGACCATTTATTATATGTGGATGTAAATACAATATTTAATTTTTTTTTTTACTTTTGAAACATCAAGTATCTGGCAGTATCTTTCAGCATGATTTTTTCTTCTGACGGGTTATTCGACAAAAGTCATGATTTTCACCACCAAATTCATCTGGAACAGCCTTTTTAAAATTGGTTTAATTATGTTTCACTTTCCTTGCATCAAATGTATAAGTTTAAAAGATACAATTATTTCACAGATTCCGTCATATTAATTTTGATTGCCTTCTTAGTCAATATTGATCCATCTGACAGGATGCAAAATTGCAGAAATTATGATTTAAAAAGAAACTGTTTGTAAAAACGTGGTCTTAAAGTCAATACTAAATGGATACTCCCAAATATTCATATTTGTAATCTTTATCAATCAGCCACTCTTTTTTAGCACCATTATATACTCGTTTAACCAGAAGTATGGTTATGTTATATACGTATGCAAATACATTGTTTCAATAATATTCATGTATATGAACCAGATGGAATGCGACAGACAGACATACATACATATATTCAGATAGCTGAGAGCCAAGAATGTCCCATACGTGTATAGTGTGTCTAAAACTGAATTTTCTTCATATTAAATGCTCCAAAAATTCCAACCGTTCACGGAAAAAAATTAAAATAATCGTCAAAGAGACTCGTACGTGCGCCCGTCTGTTCAATCGTGGATGACTTTTGTGCTTTTTTGAAGAAAAAATATCCTTCCTAGATATAACTCAAGTTATGTCATGACAAATATAATGAACATTAATATAAATGCAACAGTCTTAGTCAATAATAAAATAACTTCAAGAAGTTAGATTTGAAAATCCTTGCCATTCAACCCCCATTAACTGCAATGATTACAGCTGTAAAACGAATAACCATATTTTCATTATTCTTCAAGCGAGATAAATTTCAATAACACACCCTTTACGCATCGATACACTTTCGAACAATACAATAATACGAACTAGATCATGAGGTAGTAACATAAAAAAAATGAAGTTCTGAAATGGGCAGAGAATATTTGTTTGAAACCTGGGAACAGTGCACGTTAGTGAGAAGAAAGTAAAAGATGTAAAAATAATTGATCAAATGTTGATATAATTGTTTTTTTTAAGACAGTGAGATATCAATCTTGCTTGCGGAACGTGAGCGGTCAGTCCCATTTTCGTGATCTAAATATGCCGTCTTTTGATTAAACTATCCAGAAGTGAGTTGCACCAAGGCGTATTCTTGCGTTTTCAAGTGGATATAATTACCGTGAATAGGCCTATGCCAGCTATTTGCGTCACGTGTGGTTTGAAAAAAAAAAGATATACAGTTTGCTTACCATTGTTACACCTGATCTAATAATAAATGAATGCAAATATTGTAACCTTAATTGACTTTTCTCAAAGATAAAGTGATCAAATCATGAACTGAGCTCCCAAAGTACCATGCGAACACTTAATTTGACATTGAGCAATGGAACAAAAATGGTCAAATATTAAGCAGAGTTCCCAAGGGACCATGTGACCAAATCATTTGACCTTGCTGTAAGGAATATAAGTGGCCAAATGCTGAATTTATAGGATGACTACATTTTCAGAAAATTCAACCGGGCACCCATCTATTTTAATGATCGGCTACACGATTACCCGATCAAAATGAAATTATATTAAAGGTGAAGTTGAACTGCTTTGTTGTAAGTTCATATACGATAATATCTAACCTAATTAATGCATCATGTACAGTAAATCCTATTATCAGAGGAGGTCCCTTCTGCCAAAAAGAAGTGGTCTCTCAATACAGGTGGTCTATCATAGCATGTTTATACTAAACTACTAGTTTACAAGGTCCAGTTTAAGAACAAATTACAGAAATATAACCACAATCAATGTACATATATTATTTGTTGTATTATTAGTTCTTGCTAACCTATTTTATGTATTCATTTAAGAACAAATTATATCGCAATAAGTATATACTTTTATCATTAAACATACAATCACATTTACATTTGAATAGTACATATTTTAGCGTATGAATTCATTTCATGTTTACTAATTTTCCTTTATAACAACCTAAATTATTGTTGCCGAAGTTTAACCGATATTTTGCGATTTGATCTGCTCTAGTATTTTAGTTACGAATTTCTTTCTTATCTAGACTTAAACTTGATCAATTTGTGTTTGGAGATTCGTCCAGTGTTATTAAGGTTATAGGTGTTGCCATTATTAGTGTTCAGTTGTAATATCGAAGGTAAGGATGGTATCGAAAGGGCGTTGGGCAAAATTGGAAAATTCTGCATTGTATATCGAACAATTAATTAAATACAAAGAAAGAAAGAGAGCCATTTATTCAGATACAAAATCCAACGGCTTCATTCAAAGAAGAGATACAGGGATTAACTATATACACAAAGTGTTTAACCCGGTCGCAACAACTTGAATAGGCGAAAGCTTTGTGATTGAGATGTAATTATTTAACATCGGGTGAAAAACAACGAATATCACAAGTCTTGAACATTATCAGTCAAATTCCACACGCATTTCTCTCTTGTTGGTTTAATAAACAATAACCGTTTTCACCACCCAGGTAATACAGATTAACTATAAACACAAACAATACATACGACCAATACGTCAATTTCAGCACTACAATGGCACTCCATGCCATGTACTTTAGCCTGTCATACGGACTATATCTTTAAATTATTCCTTTTATGTTTTTTTTTTTTAATTTTTTATCAGACAGTTGTTAATAATGAAGCGATCTTTTTAATGATGTATTATTTATAGGTGTGTGGAGTCTATGTTTTTCCGATACTGTCCTACTCGTACATATGATATTGGTTAAGGACGGAATACATGCGAAGTGCAGGAATAATTAGGTTGCTTCCCTGTTTAATGATCCCTGTGTTGGTCTCCCCGATACTAATAGAGGATAACAATGCATGGAGCATACGAAACAGGAAACAAGACTAGGGAATAAGCTATATGTACTTCAGTTTGGCTTAAAACACAAACTGTAAAAGAGTATAAGTATACATACACAATTTCAGATATCGGTAGCAATTTATTTGTTTAGTGCTGTATGAGTGGTATTTGTTACAGGTATTAAATAAAGGTCGGTGGAATTTATCTCGTTATTGAAATACGGTCATTCATAACAGTGTCAAAATGCATATTTGTCCCTATATAGTGTGGTCGCTGGTCGCGTTCAGCAGGCGGTCGCTCACGACAGAGTGTTGATATAATAAAATCGATTCGTGCACTACGATTGCGGTAAGAAATGATAGGTGGAGATTTAGAGCAGAGGTTGCTCATAACAGTTTTTGCTATAAAAAGAAAATTATCTTAATGAAACGGACTTGTATATTTCAACAAATTACATCCTAAAATTATTAGACAGACGTTGTTATATACAAACATTGTACTGTAAATAAACAAAATTCCGCATGGAACCAATCACGTTCCAGACTGAAGAAAATACTAATACTACCATTATCGCACACATTATTAATATAATATCAGCTACTAACTTGCTGAATTAATAAATAAAAAGACCCATAATCACTCCATAAATGTTTAAAAATGTTATTCAATGATAATACCATTTTAACGAGGTGCATATTCTATTATTTACAATGTTAAGATGTGATCATAGCCAATATGAACTACAACGAAATCACTAGCACAACTTTCTTACAGTTTGTTTTCTTTTATCTTCAATATCATTTTCGACAGTCCATATAATTTATGTATTTGGATGTTAGCTGACATTGGTTAACTGTCTGTCGCAACATATGTATGATATTTATCCATAAACTTTGATGAAATCGACGACAATGCGAATTTACTTTATATGTCCATTTAACATATCAGTACAGTTAAGCTGACTTCGTGTCGTCACATATTTTAACGTATTTTATTGATATAATGTCAGACTCCTGTGATTACTAATCCTAGAGACCGAATATCATAGTTTTCCTGAAGAAGCTTGACATTGAAACTGCTGGTTGGGACTGTTCGTCCGCAATCCAGTCTTTACTATTTTTGTTGTTTTATTATCAGCACGCACTGGCCAATACCAAATATAATCAAGGTTCGTTTAATTGCATTCAATCGCCGATCAAGCTTACAGTCGTGGACAACAGGTGTTAGTAAACTATTTTCGTTTATATTTAAAGAGTATTCAGTGACATAATTTAGTTACTGGTGAGACAGAAAGTAAGACAGAAAGTCCTAAAGGTAAAACGACAGAGAGCTGAAAATGATAGGCAGCTCATTTCATTAAAGTGAAAATTGTACTTACTTAAATCAAGAAGCAAAGATAAAATTCCAATACAAATAATAAGGTTCATTTAAAGTCATTAATTCTTTAAAAAGTTGGTTACAAATGTTTTTGTTTGATGGAGAATAAACATCGGATCGAACAAAGAAAAGTGTAAATTAATCTAAAAAATTATGTAATTAATGGGGCCAAGCTGACTTTCTTACAGAATTGTAGTGCAAAATAAACCAGACGATTATCTCATCTACATAGAGTAACTCTGCAGACACACAAATCTGATATATCGCCAAACAATGGTGATTGCACTATGCTTCATCAACAGCAAACAGCTGCGACAGAATTATCCGTCATTTAGAAACGAAGCGGAGGACGACTTTGAATTTCAGTGCAAATAAGTCCTAAATTAGCAACATTGTATAGGAAAGAACAACTATTAGTAAACTTCACATTACGTTTCGATCCACCATCACTGTCATGTTTGCTTATCCTCGGTTAGTAAGTACTGTGTAAACTAAGGTATTATTACAAATCATTGTTTGATGTATATACATTGCCAAGGGCTAAAATTTATATATTACGCATGGT
Source organism: Sinohyriopsis cumingii (assembly GCA_028554795.2). Classification (NCBI taxonomy): domain Eukaryota; kingdom Metazoa; phylum Mollusca; class Bivalvia; order Unionida; family Unionidae; genus Sinohyriopsis; species Sinohyriopsis cumingii. Next base: position 83,328,454 of record CM068837.1, read on the forward strand.
TACCGTGACCTGAGAGAAGAGCAGACATTTTAAATCCCCACCTAAGTGCTACAGCTTTGTCCTATGATCAGAGGAACACGCGAGGGGGAACAGGGAATGTTTTAATTCCGTTCACACGTGGACACGTGGACAGACAGCGAGAAGACATTGTCAGCTAAGTTCAATATGATCGGAATTGATGTAGAAGGTGTGATACCATTTTCGATCCGATTTATAGATTCTAACTAGCAAGCGAATTTTTTTAGTCGTTTAGCAAGGTTAATGAGCAATATAGGGTGACTCTGAGAAATCCAGTTGTACTAATCCAATTATGGAATGAGCTATCACAAGGTAGAGCGGAAGGGGAGTACTTAGGATATTATGACTACTTGACTATTCAATTGTTATGAAATTGGCATTCGTTGAATTTCACTTAATTGTGTATTCAGTCATTTAAGAAAGAAAGGTAGCTGGACAGGATGGCCTAAAAGGCAACCGAAAGAGAGGCACAGACTCACGCTCTCGAAATGGATATATTAATGGTATAAACTAGGACCACCGATATGGACGACTACTGTACGAGTTTTGCAGGAAGCGTACGACCATTATTGGACAAACGAATGGTGCAGATAATGATGCTGATGTTCAACGACAAAACAAGAGTCAATTGACGATTTCCTCATGCAATTTGAGAAACCTTAGGCGAATAACATTTCAGCCTTTTTGCAAGGTGCAACATGCGTAGTTTGCCATAATTTAGACATAGAAGAAGCTGACGACTAAACACGATCAAGAGGGCCGTTATTTGAGTTTATCGGCTGACCGTCCTAAACGTGTCGTAAACGTTGTAGGGCATCGACGAAAAAGGCAAAGGAAACCAACTCTCAATTCGACACCCGTGTTCGAGGGTTATTTGAGAAGTGGATATATATGGCAAAAGTAGAACGATCGGACGACGGGCTATGCGAGGTTTTACTCAAAGAGCGTGTCCTGAAAACTTACCGTCGAGATTTGCAAGGAACTGACCCAAAGGCAGGCAGACCCAGGTGAATGCCGTCGCTAGAAATGAGTGATATCAGGAGGTAAGCTATAAACCAGAATACATCGCCTCCGCAATGGTCAGAGACAAAAGGTACACTCCTCTTGTGTAGCATTCCCGCCCTTGCAGACAAGAAATATGTTAAGCCTGAGGACTACACAGGGGAGGTAATTGACGTCCAGTTCATGAACAGCGCATGATACCCGTTGCAAGTCGGCTGTATCTGATCGGGATTCATCTTACCTGAAAGGGGAAATTTAAGCTGCGTGCATGTGTGGATTATCACACGACGTCATACTGGTATGTCCTTATGTGTTGCCACAACCGAATCCCGAAACATTCCTCCGAGGCCGCTACGTGCTGTGAAAACCAGGTCCATGAGTCGACAGACGTAACCGACACCGATGTAACTTAGGATATCACTGTTCAGTAACGTACAATAAGCGAGTTTATTATTTTATCCCTTTGAATTATTGTATGGGAGGACCTTATGTGGCCCAATCGCCATACTGAGACAGCTTTAGACGTAAGATCACGCTGTCTTAGAGGTATGCACTACATGTGAGTACGTCATCGACTGGATGAACATTGTTTCCTTGCGCATGAGAACCTGAATCGAGCGACGTCGAGTTAAGCGAAGCATTACAACAAGCGCGCGAAAGCAAGCCTGTATGAAGTAGGGGAAAAGGTGGTGTTGCCCTGGCCCCAATAACACAAAAAATGCAAGTTTATTTAGTGGAAAGTACATCCTAACCAGGAAGTTCGGAGGTCAAACCTTTCGGATACGTCTACCGAATAAGGATTAGCTGTACCAGGCCAATCTTATTAAGAGATGACGATAAAGCGAGACGGTCAGCTTTTTGTCATCGCCACGATCGTCATGAGGACACATAAGGTGCGAATACTTCTCCAATTTGTGCATTAATGAAGGCTGAGACAATCAATGATGTGGGGTGTGACCTCATGTTGATGTGAAACAGCATAAAGAGACAGAGACTTTGCTGATAGGGTATTCCGATATTCTTACGGAAAGACATGGGATAACTTCACTTGTCACGTTCGGGCTAAAGCATTGTGGACCACCGATTAGCCCTACTATTTACTCCTATATAAAGGAAAGGTCGTAAGAGAAGCGAGCGAGCAGAGGATTGCTATTGGAGCAATCGAACTTGCTGATTATCCATACAGCTTTCTCATGCAGTCTTAAGGCTGAAGAAGGATGGCACACATGGGTTTTGCGTTGCCTACTGAAAGCTGAATCAGGTGACGAAATGTCACGTCGACATCATACCTCATCCATAACATATGTTAGGTTCTATCTCTAAAGTTTGGTGTGTGTAAGGGCAATTGGCTAATTATTATAAGTGAGGAAAACAGGGCAACGCTCGCTATTGTCACTCTCGATGGCACCTACCAATGGTTGGTCATGCCCTTCGGAGTCCAGAATCTGCTCAACGTCTACACTAGAATGATATGGAACTTGGTGGAGACATTTGCGTGGATTATCCCTTGCTAGCCACTGAGACGTGGGGTGAGCATCTCACTCTGCTAGCTAATTTGTTGCGAGGATACTTCAAGCGGGATTAACGGATCGCCCTTCCAAATGTCATCTTATGTTCGTTGGGGACATCAGACTATTTTTGACATACCTTGATTCAAGGGACGCTCTCCTCAGATAAGTCGAAGCTGGATCAACGTAGAAACACCGCACAACCCACCAAGAAACGTGAGGTAGGGACATTCCTGGGATTGACCAGGTATTACCGGACAAGTGTGTGTATTATCGTGTCCTTAGTCAGAGTGTAGCGTCGCTTTGATTGTTTTTTGAACATTTATTTTCTATTAACTCACATTTACATTTGGGAGCAAATTTGGAGGAATACAATCCAAATTGTATTATCATTAGAAAGGGATGTAATGTGGCTCGGTTCCAGTTCGTAAGTCAATGTTTGATGCTTAAACATAGCCAAAGGCTAGATTAAATCCCTTACGCAAGGTTACAGTGACCAGTGAGAAGACCCGGCATGATGAACCTGCACGGGAGTTAATTCGCGCGACCACCCATCTATGTGTTCCAACTTAGTCATAAGGTCAGAATAACTCGCGAGGGGGAACGTGTGTATTCTAAATCCGTTAACACGTCGACAGACAACGAGAGGACATTGTCAGATAAGATTGATTTTATCTGGTCACAGCGACACCCAGTCCTAACTGAGATTGAGGATGCAAAAACAAGTTCAATCCAAATTATATGTTCCAACTAACAAGCGAAAATTTAGTCTCATCTAGGAAGATTTCCGAGCAATATAATGTTAGTCCGAGTAAGCCACTCCTACGTTGGTGGTAAAATATAGATAGAAGGTTATAAGGAAAGACAAAGCTTCGTAAATATCAGTAAGTTAGGTATTCTATTTTGCACAATATTACAGCATTGTAATTATAAGTATGCGAAGTATGTATACTTAATTACTAGGACCGACACAAACAAAACACTTGCACATTCACGGGCATGTGCTTTATATAAGTAGAGTAAGTTAACAGCTATTACTGCCCGATTTCCGTACGTTAACCTTTGATGATCAAACATACTAACTTGCGTTTTGTACCAAATTTATGTAAATGACAATTAGAGTTTTAAGAATATAATCGGTTAGAGGAATACTTTAACTGAAACGTGTAATTTATTTTCTTCAATACAGTCTGTTTGGAACCGTAAAGAAGGACATCGATGTTATGTGAAGTACCGGTTTAGTAGATGGTCTCTTTTTGTGAAAAATAGGATATTTGATACTCGGGAAAATCTACAATGTGAACGAATGCAGAGACTAAACATTACTGTAGAAGGCGACAAGACGATGTAAGGTCAATGTTGCACTTTGAGCTCACCATTGTTTGGAACATACAAAGTAAAAAGAAAACATAACAACAAATCAAATCCTATTTATCAAATGGCTAATGCTACACCAAGCATGCAAATAAAAATATAATCGTACAATGCAATCCTATAAATGGATTGCTATAAGAATTCAATGAGGTGAGAAAAAAAAACTTAAGAAAACCTCTGTATAAACACATTCATGTTGGCTGTGTTGATTCGGTTGAATAAAAGGTTAAGTCCCTTCGTTTACTGAGTTTAATTATTTAGTGTGTTCCATATAAACAGTTATGGTACAGTTTGTTCAGCAACCATGAAATTAAAATGAAAGGTATGATCATAAATACGTATGGATGTTATCTATGTACATAATCCAGTGGTTGTTTCAAAAAAAATTAAAAACATTTTCAAATACCATTTTATGATGAACTTTCAGAACGTAAAAAAAAATTTGAATAAGGTAAATTGATAAAGCATGTTTACTAACTTGCAATTACAATAATGTAATCTAGCTAACTAGTTAAAATTCCACACAATGTAAACTTAGATATGTTCTCTTTTGAAGTAATATTGGAGAGAAAAAACCCTCATAATATGAATATGAGTTTCTAAACGTGTACCAAATTTGTATAAATTATAGATAGAAGTTATACAATTTTCTACCTGAAAACAAATGTTTGATTAAAACCAGTGATAAATGCAAATGTGCATACTGGAAAATAAATGTACTAATTCAAAGAAGAGAATGAAAACCACACACACACACACACACACACACACACACACACACACACACACACAAACATACACACACACAATCATATATATATATATATATATATATATATATATATATATATATATATATATTCATTCTTTTTTCAATAAAATCTTTCTTCGCAATCTGCAGAAATTGTCGGTAGTTTCCCCATGTCAAAAACTGATCCATTTTCCCTTCTATTCAACCTAGGCATTCAAGTTTTTCACTTCTCCAAGTAAATATCAATGTGATATATCTCACGATCATGCTTTTCTACTAAGTGTGTTGCATTGTGTTGCATCTGGATTTAACCAAAAGAGCGTTGATGGGACAAAAGGGTTATTTTTTTTTCTTCTCCAAAATGCCCTGTTTACGAGAAAATAAAGATTATTGATGCTGTTGGATAGAACATGGTGAGGGATGGGAATGTTGTATCATGTATGCCGGATAATAGGCACTTTGGTCAAACGACAATTCGCCCAGACTTAACATAGCTTGAACAAGTTATTTTTCTTCAAACAACAAGTACATACTATGGAAGATAGGCCAAATAAAGAAACAAAAACTAAATTTAAACAAACTAAACTTTCTTGATATTCTTTAAAAGAAAATATTCATGAGATAAAACATACACTGATATATTATGCTCGTTTAATTATAATATGCATATACATTTTTTATGCTACAAAATATAAGCATCTGTATTACATGCTCCATTTAAGGGTTCTGGTCAAATTAGAAATACTGATTTATAAAACAATAATACTTAACAGATAATTTATGTAAAATACATATGCATTTCTTTAAAGGTAGTTTACTTGAGGCATTAAAACAAATTTCTTTCAGTTTAGATTTCAGGTTGTAAAACTCCTCCACAAAATACACACTCGACCACAAACGAAAACGAAAGATAATCAGTGTATGCATTGTGTCAGTGTGTAGTTGATGCAATATGAAGCTCTTAGCAATTACCTGTATTGTTTGTTTTTATTTTTGTATTTGCCTTAGTGTGTGCACTCGTAAATTAAAAGCTTTTCATTAAAAGTCACTATCGTCAATCATATCTGCTCCATTATTCCATACAAATAAGAGGGGGAACATTATTTTTGTTGAATGTGTGCCCCCAACAACAGTGCACTAACATTTACTTGAAAATAAAATGAAATAAACTAACGTTGCTTTGTTATCATGTATTATTTCATGCGAAATTGATTAAACAAAATATTATATCGACGAACCGAGTATATGCAGGCTTGCGCATGCATCCTTACTGTATTGTGTATCGCTTATGTCAAATAAAAATCGCAAACGAGATGAACATATCACCCGATTGCTTGATTGAATCTGCCATGCTTGCAGGATAAGTTAAAATGTACAAACGGACCAAGATTATATTGTATCCGGGCTAACAATATGACGGTACCATATAAACAAAATCATTATTTTAAAATATATTCACTTAAAATCGCAAAAGAGATAAAATATATACCAACCGATTGTTCTTTCATTTTCTTTTAGAAATTTATATAAACTTTCACACCAGTGCCAACGCATCGGCTCAGATTGTCAATTGTTCTATTTTCATTTCTTCACTGGCGCAAGTTCATGCTCATCTTCAATTTCTTCTTCTTCTGAACCCATCGCCTCTCCCTCATCTTGGTTATGTTTATTTTACATTCTCTTATAGTCACGCTGAAGCCCTGTGTCGTTCCTCCTTACAATGCTAACATGTATCTTGAATTGTGTTTCTCTTTCTTGGACGGAGCAGGTACTATGAAGACAAATACCCTTTTACATTGCAGATATAGCAAACTTTATCATCACTTATACACTTTCGTATGACTCAACCGCTCCGGTGGCCTAGTGGTTAGAGCGTCCACCTCGGATGCGGGAGGTCGTGGGTTCGATCCCCGGCCGAGTCATACCAGAGACTTAAAAAATGGTACTAACAGCTGCCTCGCTTGGCGTTCAGCATTAAGAGGTTAGTGTTAGGACTGGTCGGCCTAGTGTCAGGATAATGTGACTGGGTGGGACATCATGCTACATGTCTGCGGCATGATGCCCCAGTGCTAGACATCACTATAAACTGCCACATTGCAGACATAGTATGCGATATGACTGAAAAATTGTTAAAGCTACGTTAAAAATCAAAATCACATCACATCACATCGTATGACTCATCAAATCAACGACCAGAATGATAAGTTTTGCAGCCACTTTCGCCTGTGCAATAAGCTTTCTTATGAATGTTAGCAGATATTTGACCAGCAGGTCGATCTGTGCTGAATATTCCATCTTATTCGTCCCTTGAGAGTGTGATGCATACTCTTCTCAGTCTAAGACGCTCTCCCCATATACAGGTACATGCTGAGTGTGAAACTTAGTCAACTGAAATTATGCAATAAGATAAAACGATACTACACAAAGGTTTCCACTTGTGTCACAAGAGTAGTCTTGATTCACGTCAAAATACATTATTTCAGTCCATTGGAAATATTACCTACAGCGTGAAATGTTCAGAGTTCAAGCAGTGTACACACTTTAGTCAATTGTTTCATGATCAAGAAATATTTTCCAAGGAGAAACCATTCGACAATGGCGATTTGTGTCACACACCACTTTTCACAATGTGTTGGTAGCGGTTTGTGCTAGCGATCTTAAAGATAATATAATTATCTAATATTCAAAACCATCTGTGTCCACTACGGATCGAGAGGTTGAGAGCAATGGTGGTAAATCCAATAGGATGACATAACCAACAAGACCAGTGAAGAAATACATTTGTTTGGTACCTAATGATGATTTTTTTGTCACAATCTAGTAGCCACAAAAGTGATTTGTAGAACGATTTAGAACGATTACATATACCTTCGCGGTTAATTTACATATTTTACGTCAACGGTTAATATTTCTTTGTTATTTCATTTTCATACATATTGTGTGCAAGCGAAAGCTAACAAACACATGCACACATGTACTACTGAATCGGTGAAAGCCTAACGGGCAGTAATTTAGTCTGGAGTGTTTTGAGAGATAGACATATAGGCTTAATATTAAACTGGAGCAGAAAGCAAGCATGATAAAGAAAAAATAATAAACGTAGGACACCATTTTTAGTTCTGAAAATGTTCATTGTTTTCATTCAATCATCATTTTAACAAATGTTTTTGTGATATTTATTGTCGACTGACTGCAAAACATTTGCTTAACATATCCCAAATTTAAGACATGTCCTGTGTTTCGCAGCACACACTGCAAACAATGTTGCAACATGTTCACAAATCTAAGAGCGGGAAGAAAATAACTCCAAAAGGCTTCTTGTTATATCGAGAGAGTAAACAGAGAAACTAGATATAAATTGTTTTAAAAAATTCCGAACATATGTTTTGGTTTTAGAATTCAGAGTTTACCATAGCCATGGTTATACATTGCAATGTCACTCATGTCATTCTTGAACCCTGTTACATTTTTTCCTAACGTGTGTTTTGGTTTTCAAATTAAAAGGGAACCATAGGCAGAGCTATACAGTGCAATGTCACTCAGGTCATTCTTGAAAAAGCCTTTGTTTACTCTATTTCTTAAAAAAACGGTAGTTCTAATGTTAGAAGTTTTTTCCTTGACACATTGCAGTGTCAACAAAGGGTAAAGTAACGATACCTGAATTGTTCAAGCTCGTCAACTCAAGATTCTTTTTCATCCAACCATTTACTGATTTACAGTTTGTAAAGGTATAAGTGTTTGAAAAAATACCTAAATGACAAATGGAACAGTTCACATAATTATAGTGATCACTGATCACAATTTCGGAGAGGTATCTTCTAACGCGAACAGAGAATATCATGATTTCATTCAAAACTAAAATGACGGAGAGAGAGAGAGAGAGAGAGAGAGAGAGCGAGAAAGATGTGAAGTTTGTTTTATTCGAACGGCAGAAAATATCACGACATTTGCGTTTGTTTTTACATTATATTTTTCCATAAAAAAGATTCAAAGAACCACACATTCCACTTAGATATTCTCAGCTATTGAAATGATACACCATTATTAAATATCGTCTGAGTAAACTTAAGACTTTGGCAACTAAAATGTCCCCTCTTTTGATGACATGGATGTAAACACATCTCACATAATAGTTCATCCAAATATTATGTGATGTATCTGACTAAAAAACCGACCAAATCTCCGTGAGATTGCCCAAGGTACAATTGTTTTCGCATTAGTTTTACTTTTTTAATTATTGTATAAAGCACCTAGCAGTGAGACACGACCAATCACGATGCTGTGTGAATAGCTACAGAAGTTAATTCGAAGCGAATGTGGTACGAAAATATCTCTAGCCAATTAAATCGTTTATGAGTGATACATTGTTTTATTAGAAGATAATGTGGCAACATAATATGTACGCTCTTGCGTTGTTACCATTGCAGTGCCGACAGCCTGGAATATACATTTAAATAGCTATGTTGTGTATGTACCATGTATTTGTACCACATCAACACTTAAATGTCGCAGTACTGGTTCTATGTAACTTAAACATTTTGACATACACTCTCACATCAGTAGAGACAGAAGTGTTACAGTATTTAGTGGACTGTTTTTGTTTGTTTGTTTGTTCATGTAAATTGTGACTCGGGATTTTTTATCAAGTAAATAAGCGAACGTACAGTTCACCTCAATGATTATGACCCAAGCTGTATGTCTATTGATGCGTGCATTTACTACATAATCAATATGACCTATAAAACACAAAGATATACGGCAAACATGATTATAAAGAGCAGGTGTTTTCCTTCATGACCATGTAACTTAGAGTTTCAAACCTATTTCAAGCCATCTTGTGTCCTTTTCGGGTCTTGACATAAATCCAACTGATTAAACGTATGCAAGTTGCTATACTTTCAGCAACAGACTAAACAACATATATAATGTTACAACAATAGAAAGCCTTAAATCTTCTGCAAACAATTTAATAAAAAAAAAATTAAAGATTAACGACGATTAACCAATTCAACCTGATTTAAGAAAGGTTATGACTTGTATATAAATGTCTCTAACATTGATAAGGTATGCGGATTAATTTGCCATGCACCAACGACTTGAAAACAATGATGTATAAACAGAGAGAAACCTCAATTAACAGTTATTGTTTAAAAAAAAATGTTTATTATTTCTTCTTTTGATTTTACCTCAACACTAATCAAGGATGGAACAGGGAAAATGCACATACAGGCATTGACATTTCTGGAAAAATGAGCTGATATTCTTAACGTTCTTAACCAGCTTTGTAAAGCTTGAATGGGTCTGTGGGATATCCAAACATAAAATAAATTAAGATTTTTATTAAAGTTGCAAGCAAGTGTGTGTTGGAAAATGGTAAAAAGTTGGTTACATGTTTTTTTCGTGACACTTATAAAGCGAAGAGTCTGTTAAAGTGACAAAAGCAAGAGTCATATAAATGTGTACAGTTTGTATACTTCCACTTTGTAAAATGTGAAGTATCCTAAATTATTATAACAAACATAACTGGAACATAGGGGATTGACAGTTGTTGTTTATTTACATCCACTAAACTTCACATTGTACTTGCTCTGTCTCATAATTTGGTCTTATAAAAGATCACCTTTGTAGGTGCAGCAACATTGGTAAAACATCAAAGCTGCTTTCGTAAAAGAGCATTTCTTTTAAAAATGGGTTTAGTAATTTTTTTTAAATCAAATAATGAAAACCGTGCGTTAATTCAGGGCTGGTAGACATCGTGGTCTACGACAAAGTAAAATTGACAGTGACAGAGAGAATGAGACATCATATCCGAGTAGCTTGTTTTTCTGATGTGCGTACGTGTCCTAACGGCATAGTACCGGCTCTAGCACTCTGGATTACACCAACGTTTTTTCTTTCTTTCTTGCAACCTTCCTCTCTTGTGGAAGGTTTTGAATCGAATGGTTGTCAACTACTTCCAGTTCAGAGAAGATAGAAAGACACAGAAAATGACACAGATATTTCGAAGAAAGACTCACTGGAAAAGTAGTGACTCCAAAAAAGAAAATGATTTTGTACAGGTACAAAACATTTATTCAATTATATACACGAGCCATACGTCATGTGCTTTGGTCTAAGCAGTATCCACTTAATACGTAACAATTTGACACGTAACAAATATATTTACAAGTTATGTGCATATTCATCTGTATATCCCAATGCAAAGTACTTTACACATTTATCATTACTCAACACGTTTCATTTTGTAAATTCCTAAATCCCATTTACACAATGATCCCTCCGTACTTCAGGTTCCATATACAAATTTTATGTATCATGCCTATATTCCTCACGTTTATCCGTGTAAAGTCAATGAATATTTTATCACCATGTTCTACTTTTCTCAGCCACTTTTCAAATGAAAGCCTTTAAATTTATTCAACTTCAGATCACAAGTAGTACTGTTAAACTGTCTCTAGCCTGGCCCACGGTGATAACTGTTTCAAGTACTGAATTACTAAGAATTACCTGTTTTGTTTTTATTGATGCTGCATGAATATGAGCTATTTCGCCTCCCTATATTAATATGTGTCATTTTTCTTAGTTAGAATTAAATGGAAGGGGAGTTTATCTTCACGTTCACACTTTAGGCATACAAATTGGTAAAATATAGTATGTATGTTCATCCATTATTTTGTGTTTTAATTGTTTCTAACATCACACACTGACACTATATAATAAATGGTTAAATAAGTTTTGTAGTGTGTGAGTGGGGTGGTGGTGGTAAATTTGACAATTATAGGTGAAGGCTAAAGCTGTTTTCAAATAATCTTTATCTTTCACTCTGTTCTGATAGCATATACATAGGGTTATTTTCTTCATTTTGTGTTCATAATATAAATAATGGTTATTTCTTCTCTCTGTGTGGATAGTATATAATGGTTTTCTCTTCCCACTGTGTGGTCAGTATATATGTTTCCTTCTTCCCTATGTGTTGGTAGTGTATAATGGGTTAATGTTTATTCTATCTCTGTATGGATAGTGTATAATGTGCTTGTTCTTATCACCACTGTGTGGATATTATAGTTTGGCTTTGTTTTTCCTCTTCCCCTGTGTTGTTAGTATATATGAGGTTTAATTTTTACTCTTGCCGTGTGTGGATAGTGTATTTGTTTTGTTTTTTTTTTTGTGTTTCTCCATCCCGTGTGTTAATAGTATATATCGGGATTTGTTATAGTATATATTGGTGGTTTTGTATCTTTCCCGTATTTGGATAGTATATTAAGGGGAAGGGGTTCGGTTTCTCTCCTTCGCGAGTGTTGATCGTATATTTGGGTTTGTTTATTCTCCTTCACGTGTGGGGATATTATATTAAGGGGTTTGTGAAAAGTAAAAAATAGTTTTTCCCCTTCCCGTGTGTGGATAGTATATTTGGGTTTATTTTATTATCGTTCGTGTGTGTGGATAGTATATTTGGGTTTTTTTATCCTTCGCGTGTTTGGATAGTGCATTTGGGGTTGTGGAAAGTATAAAGGGTTAGCTTTTCTACTCTCCGTGTGTGGATACTATATTAAGGATTTGTTTTTCTCCTTCTGGTGTGCGGATATGATATTTAGGTTTGTGGATAGCATAGTACGTTTTGTCTCCTTCCCGTATGTGCATATTCTATTTTGGTTCGTGGATGATAGATTAAGGGTCTGCTTGTCCCCTTCCCGTGTGTTGATAGTATATTTTGGTTTTGCGGATAATATATCAAGGGTTAGTTTTTCTCCTTCCCGTGTGTGGATATTAATTTAAGTTTATTTGTCTCATTTTAGTGTATGGGTATTATTTTTGGGTGAGTTTTTCTACTTGCAGTGTGTAGATACAATATTTACTATAGTTGGGTTATATGGATATTATAGTAGTTATTTGTTACTTCTCCTTGCCGTGTGAGGATAGTATAGTTTCGTTTTGGTGGATAATTTAATAGGGATTTGCTTTCCTCCTTCGCGTGTTTGGATATTATATTTTGGTTAGGTTTTTTCTCCTTCCTGTGTTGGATATTATGTTTTAGTTTGTTTTCATCCAACCCCTGTTTAAGTAGTATATTTGGGTTTTTGGAGAGTACGGTAAGGTTATTTGTCCTTTCCGTTTTTGGATTGTATATTTGTTTTTTCTCCTTCCCGTGTTTGAATAGTGTATTAAGGGTTTTGTGGATAGTATCTAATATGTTTTTCTCATTCCCTAGTGTGGATCGTATATTTGGGTTTTTTGTTTATCCTTCCCGTGTTTGGATAGCATATTTTGATTTAAGGTATAGTATGTTAGGGGTTTGTCGTTATCCTTCTCGTGTGTGGTTAGTACTATTATGGTTTTGTTGTACCTCCTCAAATCTGTTGATAGTATATGTGTGGTTTTTAATACTATATAATAATTTGCTTTTTATCTTTCCTACTGTATGGATAGAAGGTAATTTGTGAAGTGAGTGCAATATATGTTTTCCTTCACGTCAGTGCTTGAAAAATATAAAGTCAAAGCGTTCGTTGTTAGCGCCAAATGCAATCAGCATTCAACGAGAAAAGACAAGCACTTACAAAAATTTAGGCGAACGTGAAAATATGATGACTTTAACACGTGAAAACACAGGGAAAAATCTTAAAACTCTAATCAAACAGGCTAAAGAAACAACGTGGCAAAACTACTGCTCTAGCATTAATATAAACCACCAGCACCAAACAAGTCTTTGACAAAATTATAACGATTGCTGGCAAAGCAATTAACAGCACCCCATAAAAAGCTGGTGCAAATACTAACAATGAAAAAGCCGACCAATTAGCACAATAATTCTCAGGCATGAGCAGTAACACAAGCCACACCCCAGCAGTTCACCAACATAGGGGTAAAGTAGAATAAGCTTACAACAACCTATTCAGTGATATTGGCCCCAAAGAATCAAACCTAAATAAGGACATAACAGTTTATGAATGGGACCAAGCATTAAAATCCCTTAAGGAAACATCCCCAGGGGATTACAAGATTGGATACATTATGCATTAAATCCTACCAAATAACATCGAACTTTCCGCTATATAATTGCTAAACAAAATATGGACCTTAAGAAAGCTACCTGATAAATGTACAAACGCAAAAGTAATGCATACCCTTAACGAACAACAGCTGCAAGATCATCTGCAAGATCATGGAAAATATCATTACCAATCGATTGAAACATCATCTAGAAAGTAACAATCTAATCTCCGAAAACCAATGCGGTTTTAGAAGCAAATGATCCACTACGGATTAGCTTATATGATTAGAAACTGCAATAAAATTAGCATTTAACTCTAAACGTAAAGTAGACAGGGACTTAACTGCACTATCCACTGATAGTGAAACTGCATTTGACCTCGTCTGGACCAAAGGCTTATTAGCCTAATTCAGTCACAGGACGTATGTAAAACTGTATTGAAAACGTTATCTCAGACAGCAAAATAGTAACTAAAGTTGGTGAAACCTGTTCTGAGTTACCCCCCCCCCCTTGAAAATGGTACACCAAAATGGAGTGTATTCAGCTCCACTCTATTCAATATCATGATAAAGATCTAAACAAAATTTTACCATCCAACGTAATTTAACTTTCAAAATTTGCGGATGACAGTGGACTATGGATAGCAGGAAACCCCTCCGACTACCAAGTAATTAAAGCAGTTCAAGAGAGTTTAAATAATATAAGTAAATGGGCTGATAGATTGGGCTTGAAACTATCTCATAAAAAACTGTTGCAGTACTATTTACCACCAAATGTAAATTAAATCAACAATACACCAAGCTAACAATATAAAATGAAGAAATTAAATATGTCAAGGTTGCACGATTTTCGGGTATGTATTATGATGAATCTCTGCAATTTGGGCATCACATTGACGAATTAGTCAAAATATGTTAGAAGGATGTTAATTTACTTAGAAATCTTAAAGGAACCAAATGGTGATCCAATCAAGAAACCCTACTAGCATTATACAGAGCACTAATTAGATCCAAATTGCCTACGGGTACCAAGCGTATAAAGAAGCATCTAAACCACACCTACAAAGTTATATAACATACAAAGGAAGGCTTTAATTATATGCACTAGCACACTACCATCAACATAGCCAGGGGAATTTAAAATAATAGCTGGAGAACTGCCGCTCCATCTTACAATTCAAAAACTTACTCAAAGATATGCAGTGAGATTAACAATGCACCCAGTTACACCCCGACACGTATAGCAATAGATAAATGCAAAAACCCATTCAGCACCAAACTGAAACTCAATATTCCTGCAAGAAAATGTATACACCAACTAATGGGACAACTCTCCATTGAAAACTTTCAAGCGGAAATAATCAACAACTATGACATAGAGCCATGGCACATCATCTGGCCTACAATAAATACCTCCATCACCAAATATTGAAATAAAAATGAACACGAACACGAACACCAGCTAAATAATGTTATAACAGCATACATTAACACTTAATACCCAAACTTTAACAAAACCTATACAGACCGCTCCAAAATAACAGATCCACCTAGAACAGCAGCCGCATTCATCATTCCAGAACCAGAAGTAAACATTAAACTATGACAAAGATTACCTGACCACTGCTATATCTACACAGCAGAGGTATGGGTCATTATAGAGGAGCTTACGCTTGAAGAAAACAACATATCCATGGCGGTGATAATGTGACTCGCTCAGCGTCATTTCTTCAATATTCAACAATAACACCAATTCTAGAGAAAACATCCTTAGGCACACCAACTTAATGCTATAAAAAACAACAACAATACACAACAAATAGTGTTCATGTGGATACCGTCCCACATCAACATACTAGGAAAAGATTTAGCCGACTTAACAGCCAAGCAAAAATTCAACGAACCCAATCATGTACAACTAAATTACATTATTAGTGAACTCTATAGCCTAACGACAAAAGCCATAAATAAAAAACATCAGGATAACTGGAATGAAAACAATACAGACAGGAAACTATGCAACATTGTCAGTGAAATAAAACAAAAGCAGGAAACTCCACAAGATCAATGGTGTAGACCTAAAATTAAGTAATATAATCTACACAGGCAAAACCAAGCTGGCTAGCAGCTACGGACAATGCATATGACCCTTTCATCTCAATCCTAATTGATACCACTGCCGAATCCCTGGAAACCTATCACATATTTTCAATGTATGACACCGAATAAAAAAAGAAAGTAACACATTTAAATTGAACATAATAAAATTGGTTCCCCAGCCATATACCCATAAATCGTTATGAAATATAATCATAACCTAAACATTACATATAAAAATATAGTATCGTTCTTACTAAAAACAGGATTGCATAATACAATATAACAAATACGTATAAATGCAATATTCAAACTAGCACTAGTCTTGACCATAACTAACATAAATTATAAATTCACTAAATACATACAAAAATGTATCATGCGAAAATAAATCATTATAATCATATAATAGTAGCATTCTAAAATATAAGTGAGAGTCGTACCAATCGATATCCTATCTAGCGTGACTGAGTGTGGAAGTAAGGGGCGGGGATGACTACCGGTATTACCTGCCGCGTAGGTTTCAGTGCCACCAGTTCGCAGGCTTGCATTAAACCTGCATCTATGACCCCTCCTTGTCACCCGGGGTAACCAAAACATACGATTCTCCTAATTCCATTTTTGAACAATATAATCAGATAACAAAAGAATGGATACCATAAAATAAATTATGAATATAAGTAACATACAAAAGGAAAGCTCACTATACAGCCCCTACTAGCAGACGTATATAAGTTAACAGAGGATAAATATATAATACTTGTCTCTCTCCCACTAATAACATATTGCCTCTAACTTGTACACAAATATCATCTTTCTTAATAACATCCGGTCTCCATGCTAACATTCCAACACCTGTCAGAACTCCACTTCTTCAACTTAGTGGACAGCCATATCTATATCAAGAATACTAATAAGGCCTAAGACATTTAGAACTTATACGGTGGTCCCAAACCCATACCGTCCGGTCCCGTCACACAAGGTGATAACTATATATAAAAAATTAGGACATAATACCCCAGATTAGTGCAGATAAGATGGTCTAAACGCAAATATTCGTATGAGCAAAATAACTGGACGTTAAAAATGTCACAAATAGTCGCACTCTTCATTTTCATTGTGTGAATGGACTAAATGAGCAAAGTCCAATATACATGTGTGTACGACATTCACGCTCATTCAGTTATGTGTTTATATAATAGAAAAAAAATCCGCATATATTTCTCTATCCATCCCTCTCTCTTTATCTAACCCTCTTTATATATATTTGTATATAACATTTTCAACTTGATATGTAACTTGATTAATCGCTGTAAATCTTGGGAGACAATAAACTAATATTGTTTTTTCCTTGTCCTACGATTTATATGCGTGTCAAATACATTGTCCGTGTCCTAACACTTAACATGTGTATATTGAATGATTTCTCCAACATCCTGTTAAACAAAGCAAATAAGCACTCCATAAATCAAGGGCAGGTCTGAGCTTACCCAGGAGGCCAGGATGTACTGTACATAATAATATTTACACAGTGTAGATCGTTCTTAGAGTCACTTGCATCCTTATTTATATCCAAAATAAATATAAGATGAAGACTTGGTTTTATGCATTGTTCCTAGAAAATCGCATTATTGTAGGTCAAATTCTAATTTGATGTACATTGCTGTGTCCACGCACTCCCGATCTTCAATTTTATATTTGTACAAACGATCATAAAATCTTTATGAAAATATACATATGGATAAGTATCAAAGACAATTCCAAACATATTTTAACATAACTGTTACATATTTATTAAAGAATGTAAATACTAGAGGCTAAGATTCTTAATGTTTATCCACTAAGATAATCATCGATATATTTTAGTTTTGTGTTTTGGCTAGACAATATTTTAATTTTCCTTATAAGGTAAAACTAGCTGTTTCGACGTTGGTTGGTTTATAATTGGCTGGTTTGTCTTTCGTTTTCCGACAGTAACCCAGGTCAGCTGATCGTTAAAACGCTGACACTGACTCGGGTTAAAATGGAGCTTGTACCGGCAGCTACACCAGTAATGTTATGTGTTATTGCCGTTTACTCCATACTATTATAAATATCAACGTAGCAGCGTACCACAGGGTTAAATGTTGTTTACGTCGAAGCATATAACTGTGTAGTTTGTTTACGGTATTAAAATAATCTTTGAAGCTTCATTTCTGAAACTTCATATTTTAGTTTGGATATATTATTTAAATTTAGTGCAGTGGTACATATGATACGAATATAATGGATGAACATCATTCATCGGAATGTACTTTCCTTATGTACATATGGAGGCGTCATTCGGTAAATTTGTTCAATATCCCAAATGCATCGTGGAACCAAACACGATTGTGATGCATTGTTGTCATGCTTGGTTGGATCGGATGACATTTTAATGAGTTAGGCATTTAACAATTGAAAAGCGAAATAAAAAAATAAAGTAATAGTGTATCGATACAAAATTTTAATTCAATAACGCATACATAAGCAACAATGTACAAGAGTCGAGGAGGTGAGGTGATGTTACTAAGAAAACAGCGACTGTTGAATTATCGCCAATATATGATACAATCCATTCACATCCGTATTTGACAGAAACAAGAAGAAAATAGAAAATTAAATACATGTATGGAGTATTGAAACAAATTATATCAATTTCTAACATTTCCATATTATTATGCATGTCAAATCCAGGAGAGGTAGACGATTACTTTGTACTAGTATACGGGTTGTCTAAATAAACGCATTTATAACTTACCGCCTGCATTTGGTGATATATATATATATATATATATGCGCACGCAATGTCACATATAGCTAAGTATCACATTTAGGTTTGCTTTGTTGGCTTAATTTCGGATATAGGTGAATGAATAAAATAGCATTCAAGACTGTAAATGTGTTCCAGTCGATTTGGCATTAACATTCTTATAAGCACTCACGGGCCTCAAAATGGTATCTCGATAACAACATGACTATAGTTGCACAAGACCTTCCTGCAAATGTAAATTGAGAATGTTGGCTACATTCAACGTAGCTCAAGGACCGCTTAAAATGATCTTGTAAAAGTTGACGATCATTGTCGTGGATAAGGAATGTACGTGTTTTTGAGACCTCAGCTACGTTCTGACGATCTTAAGACCAATGCTGATTAATCTTAAATCTTGCACAGGGATATTTCCTGTTTTAATGAAATCTTGCAAAGCTAATGGTTTGCTGTCCTCTTCGAAAGATGTCATAGTCCATGAATGCTTATTGGTATACACTGTAATTGAACCACATTTTTCTCTCCCTAATTTTTAATGGAGCACGCAAACTAAATAAATACAAATAATCATGATGTAGAAATTACACATCCTATAATCTTGAAATATATATACTGTGTGAGCCATCCGCCTTTGTTATTTTCTACATGTTGTCGAGTTGACCTTTAATATGGAATATGGGCACGTACTGCATGGATGATTCCTCGTGGATAAAAAGGGTTCAATGACATAACCCATAGGTATTTCAACATATTGTCACCAACTGTAACCAATCCGAGATTGATAATTGAGCAATCGCCAAATTTTGGCGTGCCTATTGGGTTATCAAGGCAATTTAAAATATAGTAGAATTAATATACAAACAAGAAATTCGGAAACTATATATGATATTGGACGTTACATTTGTTGACCATTTTTCCTATCAAATAAGAATCATTTTTAGCCTTACACTATAACTAAATTCATATACATTTTTACTCACCCCCATAACAAATTGGCAAGTATATATACATTTTTGACATTCCATTTACATGAGTGTATCTACTTGTTTGTAATTTGTGTTCGTTGTTGTACATTGTACATATCATCTTTACATTTTGCCTTTGCGACCAGGGTCTGATTTTAAAGAACACAAAACAGCATTAGGTCTACAAATAGCTGATTAAGTTTGTCTTTACAGTCGCTAATTATATAATTAATCAATCAATCCTCTCTGCGCCGTCTGGTGCTTGAGGCGACAGCAAGGGAGCACCATTTTGAATAATACAATTAATAGTAAACATAGTTACGAGGTTCGGTCCTTTTTCCACTTGACAGATTGATCAGGTAGAATTAAAATAATTCCTGTTGAATGAGTTAGGTCACATGAAAAAGGATTCAAAATATATTGAGTAGAATGATATGTCACATGAGGTATTTTATGCAATATAGTTGTAATAGATCGTGTTTATACAGCGAGAACTGACCAATCAATTTTCTATCATATTTTAGAGTCATTTTATTTTCACGTGTTTCTATTGTTTTATCAAGTCTTCAGACGTTTTGGTGTCATATAGTTAGGTATTATTAAAAAGGAAAGACAATTTATTAGACTCTTCAGTGGAAAGACAAGGTATGTATTCGTTTGGGATTTTGACATTATTCTGGAACGATTCTGAAAAATTCAAATGATTTATAGACGACGACATTTTCACAACTTGTGGACAGAATACATTTCCGGTTCTGAATTTTATGCTAAATTTTCAATCGGTTGGAGTTTCATAGTACTTTTTCAATATTTTGTTGGTTCCACTTCATAGTACTATATGTCTATCTCACATTTTCATTTATAACCCTGATAATTTTAATATGTTTTAAGTTTTACATAATTTATTGATTTTGTTTCTTAATGCTACTACCTTTATTAAAATCCAGTCGACCGCTCCGGTGGCCTAAGTGATTAGAATGTAACATTCGAATACGAGAGGTCGCGGGTTTGGAATCCGGTAGAGTCATACCAAATAGTTATATAAATGATACTAGCAACTTTTATATCGGAGCTCATCATTAAAAGGTTAGTGCAAGGACTGGTTTGCCTCGTGTCAGGGCAATGTAGCTGGGTAGGACATAATGTCACATGTCCATGGCATGATTCCCCAGTGCTAGACATCACAATACACTGCTACACTGAAAACATCGTAGCTATATGTCTGCAAACTTGATAAAGCTTTTGTAAATATCCAGATCGCACACATACACACCATAGTCGTGATAATGTAGATAAAGATGTAATAAATAATATATTTTAAAATTGCATTATGTTACACGTATCACCTTGTGCAGTTTTATTCACTATATATACCGTCCCATTTTAATACCTATTCATCATTGTTACATCTCCAGTTGATCGGGAAGCTTTATTTTGCACCGTTATCATCTTACCGTTTTAAATTTCAACCATTTGTTCTTTTATATCGCTGGTCGATATAGGACCTTTTATAAGTTTTAAAAGATTATACAAATAACACTTTGTTTGGCGCTAAATAGCCTAACAGTGCTAATGCGCCGTTAAAAATCAAATCAACCAATCAATCATGTTACACGTTTTTTAAACATGTCATACAAAATATGATGACATTTTACCTAAGTTTACATTAGTTTAGTTTTATTCAATGCATTAGTAAACTATTGAATTATTGTTAAACATATGTACAAGGGGACATGATATTAAAATTGAAGTAGTTTCAAGAACGTAGCATATGTTATATACCAATTCTCTCAAAAAATGCCAGAACTATTTACAATATTTGAAGTTTAAAAAAGATGTTAAATGTTCATTGTCTTTTGAATTCAAAATATGAAATTGTAAATTGCACATATACATATAACAATTAATAATACTGCTTATCTATATTTGTTCATAAAATTATATTTATCGTAAAATGGATGGCAGAAACGACACAAGCTGTTATTCAAAATTAGTACAACATTTATATGTGACCCTGTAGAGCTTTCTGTTTAGATGTTTCGCTATTGAATATATTGTTTTTATTTGATACAAACGTCCTAGTCTGTCAATCAAATAATTCATGTCACCAAGCATGATTATTAATTTGTCAGCATGGTGTATGGTGGTGTATAAATAATGCAATATGTCTTACCTGTACATGACAAGTGTTGTGAAAACCTCATCCATGTTCTACCTGGTATTATATAATCATTAGACGTTTTATATGCCTATAAGCCACGAATCGACATTGTTTCTGTACTACCGATGAGTTATCCGTATATTATTCGTGCACATTGTGGGAAAGTCATAATTAATTATCATTCTTTTTCTACTCAAAGTGTTCCATGTCCATGCACATTTTGATGTTGTTGTATTAGGGTTTAACGCCAATTTTCAGCACAATATATGTTATACATGGCGACTATTATTAATGGTGGAGGAAGAACCCGGGATAACTCTGGGCAGAACATTTGACCCACGAGAAACTACAGGCAAGATTTCTCACTTACCTGTGCATACACAGGTGAGATGTTACTGATCCGGACCGGTTAGTTGTTTGGAGAACTCGGCCGATTGTGCCCTGCCATGCAGATAATATATATATATATATATATATATATATATATATATATATATATATATATATATATATATATATATATATATATATATATACTCATTATATGCATTTGGCACATATGATGACTGATTTCTTCTACTGGGACAGGTGCATATCTAATCTGATCATTTTGGCTTTGGAAAATGCTGACAAACTTGCAATGGATATTATTCGTGACAAATCACCGGATGAATCCTGGTAGGGTTCGAAAAGACAAACTTAACACTAACAAGAAAATCCATTATGTCATTAGTAAAATACACGATTATACTTGATGCATTAAGTCCAATCGTACACGGAATAAAGTTCTAGCAATGGGATAATGGACGAATACTTGATTGATTTAATGGAGGCTTCAATGCCGTTTATTTCTTCCATGTGTTACATTCATATAGATATATATATATATATATATATATATATATATATATATATATATATATATATATATATTTCCGCTTTGAGCAGGCAAGTCTTTCATTAATATAATTGTCGGCACTATACCAAACTGCAAAACCTACAGATATATCACATTTGAATGATAATATGCTACAATCAACTGCGTAATTTTTTGAAATCACAAACTGAAATGTCACCATCAGAAATTATTTAACATCTAGGAACATGAAAGTACTTTCATAATGTCAAAACCTGATACTTAAGACAAATTTGTACAAGCAAGATACAGGTTAAATTAGCAGTGAAACGTATTGGTCCATTTTTATAGGAAGATTTATGGCAAATAATTATATCTCCGCTGTGGCTTCATTGGATAAATGGAGATAAGAATGGAAACACTGCAACTATTGAAAGATGAACTCTTGCTAGGCAAACGGTCACGTTCTTAGCGTTTTTTGAAGAAGAAAAAAATCTGAACTTTAGAAAACAGAACATGTATCTGATTGAAAGAATATATGTAATGTTTCTTTCGGAATAATTTGTTGCCTTAATCAGCTGATTTTTAGAGATCAGTTGCCATTGATCCCTGATTGATACGTTTGAAATAAGTGTACAGCGCTTATATATAATTTGAACCATGACTTGTAAATGAGCATGCTAAAAATATCCCGTGGAGCTTTTGCTATACTTTGAACTATGTATTGTACATGACAGTACCAATAATACCCCGTGGATATTGTTATATTTTATGTGCATTTGTAGGTTATCTACCTATACAAGATGTAGAAAAATAGAAAGCTTGACTAATTTATATGTATGTGTTAAATTCATTTGAATATTATGTAAGGCCTGGTATTTTAATAAAAGATTGCTTTTTTAATAAAGTTTTTTTTAATGGTCATAGTTAACAAACTTTGACAAATAGCTATGATATATGGATTACAGAAACAATAACCAAATGTATTCATGTGCTTTTACTTTTGCCCTGAATAACAAAACAAGGTCACGTCATTTGATATTAAAGCACTGTATCATTATGCTTAAGTAAATGTAACGGGCAATGAAGAGGGCGAGGCTTCTCAGTCCTTCTTTCATTTATTTTACTGTATCATTTTAATGTTCATGTGTTTGAACAAATCTTATACAGTGGTTTATTCTAGTCATACTTTTCTTTTTTACAGTCTTCTATTCAGTAAGTCTGTGACTTTATAAAGTGATAGTTATTCCACTTTTTGATCCGAGCATCTCCATTCTGTAATGTTAGCGCTAGTTACTCCAGGTTTAAGCTTATTGTCGAATTACTTTGAAATGCAGGACTTATAATATTATATCTAGGTCCACCAAATTGTCATGCATTTTCTTAGTGAAGACGCATATATTAGACAGACAAGATTTGATTGCATACATGCAACAAACTTATCATACATACTTTGCAGATTTCAAACATGAATTTGTTTCACGTGCTTCTACAGTACATCGTAAATGCTTAGATTTCACATTTCCGTCGTAACTCGCTAAAACAAATTTATTGTTAATGCATACATCGCTACAACTGGATATACTAAAGCTGCACATTTCAATCCAAACACATTAGTTCGTTTGTACAGGATTTGTCTATTTAACATTTAATTTAAAATTAATTCCAGAGAATCAGACACAATACTAACATTGAAATCTTGCGATCTGAATCACTTCATGGCAGTCTGCAAAATGGTTCATTTATCTTGGATGTACATTGACTGTAATATGAATATAGCAAACATGCAACTAGTCCAATTAATAGCTTTAATGTTTCAGTATTCCTCTCTGAATTGTCACTATTTACTTAAATAATTATCAAAGCAAAGTTTAAACGTTCATGCTAATACAGGTCGGTCTGGTATTTTAGTGAACATACATATCTACGTAAATATTCATCAACGGGAAGTTCAAAAGTTAAAATTAATATAGATGGTGTCTTGTAGTCCCTGCTTAAAGCATAACTGTGTATGTAACTAAATTCATAGTCAAGGTAAGTACTTAAAACTTGCATATGTTTTGTCTTTCTCTCGTTTCAGACATCATAATGTCACGAATCATCTACCATGCGAACCCCACCTATTAGCATTTCTCCTGACGAGACACTGAACATTAATTAGTTCATTCGTGTATGAACCTTTTGTTCGTCGTCTCCATCGTTCTAACATAATGTCAAGCACATTTAGCCGTATCATGGCACAGTAAGCGTTGACCCCAAATTGCTTACATTCTTTAACACAAAGAGCCAATTCTTTATGAACATTTATTAAAGATGATAATTTATAATAAAATATGCTGCAGCAATTGGAATGACGTGCAATGAACTAGATTCATGGGAATAATTTATGTTGGAGCGGATGTGAACTTTGACTTCGGGTCTGACATTCGGGTATGTTTTTGTATGTTCGATTTATATACTTGTTATTAGTCACTGAGAGACATCAACTGTCTGAATATCTGCGAAGTGGGTCATCTTCTGTGTTAATGAGTGGATGCGGGATAAACTTGAGATGACAACCATTTTACTTGATATACTTTAACATACTTATCAAAGGAGTTAGTATGACTGCAATTAGTAAGGGGAGGAAACTTGCACCATGACTGGTTTTAATACAGAACTGAGTCACGACCCTTACACGGCGACCAAATTGGTTATTACTTGAAATTTCCTATCGGATCTAGAGGAAAACTATGTTCGCCCAGATTGAGAGTATAAATATAAATGTATGACATCAATGATGACAAATAGATAGGGACGAACACATGATTATTTTCTGCGGTGGTACTAAGACAAACATGAGCAGCGGGGAGGCTGGATAGACCATTACATCTACAAATCAGGTAACTAATGTATAGAAGGAGGCAAAATGAAAAAAAAATGAAGAGGAGCTGGACCATATACATGATCTATACCACCCAGCTGCTATAGACGATGAGAAAACAACGGGTGGTAGATAGTCGTTGATTGTCTGCGCCGCTATTTACAGCGGAGTGCTGGCCCACGAACATACCTATATTATTTGCCTGCGACAGGTCTCCTAACAAATAGTTTGCTGAGACCAATGCGATATCATGAGCTAGGATCATGTAGATTGATTGTACCAATGCTGTGTGGCTCCCTCTGAGAATGTGCAAAGAGGTTTTCAAATATGATTATGTATCCGCAAATCCAAGTCTGATGACTGTTTATCAGCGTGTGTGTATCAACGCCAATAAAGACAACCAATATATTGCAGTTATCTCCAATGACCTTAGGAATCTGAGTTTATCGTTGCGTGACGTACATCAGATAGGTATATTTTTTGTCTACCTCGTGAAAATATCTGGGCTAAATTTTGCTGTTTGTCGAGCAATACTTGGTTGTTAATGTCGCTAATACGATCTTCAACCAACAGATCATAAATGATGTCGATGATACAATCAATAGCACTGTCATCCTCTTGCAGTGACTTTGCCATTTCGTTGATTGACCAGACCCAAACGGACCGATGAGAACTCATGAAATGGAGTTTTTTCATTGCCCTATGGTGCATGACAGGCTCTTGCTCTCGTGTTGCAGAAAATTAAATAACATTCATATTAGTACAATTATGAACATTGTATGAGTTTATATTTTGTTCGATGCAAAAGTTTCACCAATACCATGGAATTAACAACTACGACGAAGAAGATTCATCAACTTTCGCTTACTGGCACATTCATGACATACTGTACTAAAAACACAAATGTGTTGCACATTTGCAAGCGAAACATAGTGGGAATATAGCTTCTGCACTCGTGCAAAGTGCCAGGAACTCCATGGACTAAGTGTCCTTGTGAGAAGCATCTTCTGGGAAATCAGTATTGTGGTCCTCGAACTCGATTTGATACCCTACTCGACCAGCGCAACAAGTCAAAACCAGGAGAGCATACAGTAATTGCCGTACTCAAGACATTGCAAATAAAACTCGAGATCTACAACAACTACATAACGCAGACATCAAGTTGAGTCACAAGGCGAAGTCTGTAGAACAATTATCTCAGATAATCACTCGCCAATCGGTTGAAAAGTTAAGTGATTGTCGGTAAACTAGCGGTATGAGCAGGAAATTACCCACCGATAATTATGATATGAAGTCGATTTCTTATAGCCCAAGACGATACTGGAGGGGAAAGAAGCGATTTGCAAACTCGCCGATGAGGGATGTGTCACACGTGCTGTTGCTGCAAATCGTTTGGCCCGACATGTAATATTGACAAATTTAGCTGCCGCTACCTAAAACGATTAAGTATTAGTGGTTGAATGCTATCACCCCTAACGACGTTAACCGGGCATATCATAACTCGTATAATTCGTTCATCCACATACAAATACTGGTTGATTGTTGTCGACGTTACAAAATGATACAAAGAAGCATAACCGCTATATGCTAAAACACCAACTGAATTTTCAGCTATATTTAAATGAATGTCTCAACGTGCTTCCTGTCCGATACCTACATTAGCTACATGTTGATCATTGCAATTAATGTTTTGATGCAGTAGCATCTCAGCAGAAACTACACGATGTGAAATTCAAATAAGGATGCACTGCATTTCATCCTGATCGGGTAATCGCTGTAAACTTACCACCAGGGTTATTAAGATATATCGGTTTATGTCGCGATATAGGATCATAAAAACCGACGGTGCCAATGCTTGTTTTGAAACTTGTGTATTTTTGTAATAACCGGGAAGGGAACAAATTTATAATCAAAAGACTAACATTATTAATATATCATATCGTTTTTGCTCGCCAGCGCCCCATTGAGCAACAGCTGTACTCGTCATCAGTTTATCTAGCAGAGTGACCTTTGACCCGCTGATATACAATTAATCAGTAGCGATTATAACAATATCCTTAGAAAATTGGTCAATCATCGATACAATGTACATCGAAACATATGCCACCATCAAAAATCTTAAATGAATAATGAATGCGGCGAATCGACATCATAGCAGCTGACTATAGTGACCAAATTAGTTTCATATGATAGATTTACAAGGTTATCGGCTCGCAAATATACATTTAATTTTCTAACCATCAACGATAGTCGAGGTATGCATCGTCAATGATAAACGTCGTTTATTACCCGAAGAGGATATAGATGAAAATGTACCAATGATTGTCGACCGATAACTTTGGTAAACGATAAATCCTTGCTAATATAACTTTATTGAATTAGCAGCCAAACCTTGGTCTAACGTCTGTACCTAATGATTGCTTCGCCGAACAAAAGTCGATGGGATGTATCATTTGATTTGGTTAGTTAAAATGATGACCAAACCAAACAAAGATGACTGAATGAATATTCTCTGCAAATTCGAATGATTCAAACTCTGCAAACCCAGTTAAATTAAATTGAAATCCTCCCCAGTTAACAAATCGAATCGTCTCGTGTTGGATTCCCAAACCTCCCAACATATTTTATGCATTTAACCATTCCAAGAAATCATATTGGATAAGACATAACCATATAAATCGAGAAGACATTTTTGTAGATATATTTAGTATATTCCAGAGACCTCAGCGTCCATGTTCAAAACAGGACGGTGAAAACTCATCGTTGATTAGACTGAGGCGGCAAGAGCAGCAACACCAGTTCATATTACTGTCGATATCAATTAGGTTGCCGATAATGTGCCAAATGAAGTCATTGTTCTGGTTAATATAATCGACTATTCGCATTAGACAACGTCAATGGTAGTGACACTTCGCCAATATATTTCCTTGTGTGTGGTTTGGTCTCAATGATAATTTTCAGCAATGCTTGCGACGAGCTTGCTTGTTCGATTCTGAAAGTCTGTTTGCGTTCAGGAAAATTCGAAAAAAGCTTGCTAACTCCAGTCGCGAATATTTACGAGATGCTAATTATTCCATTGTTGAGTTCAGTCTAGTTGATCCCCTGACCTGACAGCTGCATTCGAAGATGGAGGCTATTTATTGGATCGTTTGCATCCTGATTGCCTACTCGGACGTTGACGTTCTCATTGGTCATTATGTGAAATATAATACATGTAGTTATTCAGGTTTTTGGCAATACATTCAAGACACGACTAGTACGACGTTGCGGTTAAGATTTTGTTTTGCTGATACAATAGGAGTATTTCCTCGTTCTTTTGATTAAAAACGGCACACACAGTTCCAGAAAATCGATCAGTGGAACGATGCCATGGGTATAAGGTAAATATAACGAAATCGCACAGAACTAAACCCGGAGAGCCTGTATATACCGGTGACCTCAGCGATATGTAGGATAGTGTTATTGTGTATCGGCCATGTTGCTAATCCAGCTGTTACTGAGCAAACAACGTTGATAAACGCGTTAATATGAATTACAACTGCCTCAACATTTCCTACACTCTCAGTAACATCAGAAATTTTACTAGTTATATTTGCGAGCGCCTGTTTGTTAATGACAATGGATGTTTGAATTCTCGACGATTCGTTATTGAATTGGGTTAGCTGATTGTTTATTTCGGTAAACATTATATATATGACCATTGGATTTCCAAAGTAACCCTTGGTGACTTCGTCTAGGTGTTGAAAGTTGTTTCGAATATTTGTAAACATTTTTACATGAACATCAAACTCAGCACGCGACGTCTCTAATTTACCATCAACTGCGGTCTCACTGTCGTCTACGTTTTTCTTCGCTGCGGGGTGATCATTCAGACGCTGGTTCTCTTAAGATAACGATTTAATTCTTGTTCATAGTGAGCTCACCGATAACTTATCACAGGCTTTAGCAAAATGTTTACCGATTTCATTGCAGGTCTCGTTTATGATCGTCGCGACTTATGCGCTTGAGCCTCTGATTCTTTCTTCATCAAAACATAATGGAATATTATCGATGACCACACCGATAACTCGTCGGAGAACATCAACCGAAATTTTATTTATTGTCTTTAGTCGTCCATGCTTATCATGAACAACAACTTTATCTTTGTCAACCACAACGATGTTCATAAGCTCAGCGAGCTCGTCTTTAGTTGCATACGATGACAATCAAATGTCACCGGATTTCTTAACCCTACCACTAGCCTGTTTAAACAACATCTAGTGTACTCGCGCGCGACTTTATGCGGCGGTGGGCCACCACTGATCCATGACTTTGCTATATCATACATGATATGTAGTGGATATAGGTGGATCTCTAAATATATGTTTAGGCAATGTTGAACACCAGAGTGGAAATCTATCACATATTTGTATATATTTGAGAAATTCAATAGGAGGTGCCAACCAATATGATCCAAAGACACCACTACGTGGATCAAAAGCATATGCATCACAGTACTTACCCGCACTAGACCTTCCATCGATATTAATGATACAAGTTTCATTACGATTTTGTTCTTTTGGTAATTTATTGCGCATGAAAAAAAACTCCTCTGAAGACAGATGCTGTTTAATCGACGAGCAGCATCAATCAAATTAAAATTAGACATCAAAACAACTTGTGTTCTAAGCTTACTTAGCATAACGTTCCTCACAGTCTTAGGGCTTGACTGTACAATGATGACAGTGCCCCTGATAGTCGTATAAGCGGATCGGCCCCGACATACATATCGTGTACCTTTCATCTATACCATACATGCAGCATTTCCAACCGCGCCAGGTTCAGCTGAATTTTGAACAACCGGAGCAGCAGCGACAATTATCAAGAGGTTGTTCACCAGCAAGCGATGGCGCCATTGTTGGCGTCCACCATGAACGTTTTGCCAATACTACTTTGCAGCAACAACTTCATTGGGAAGTCATATTGCATCATTGTCGAACTAGTACAACTGTATGCTTAGAACCAAAGACAACGTTCCTCACCTTACGGCAGAACGACAGAAAATGTAATTAAGCTGTAACATCTGCTCTCAAAAGTAAACTTTCAGTCATAATAAATGCCACAGTGGGTATAAAATATATACTTGTAAATCGTACTTGTATTTCGATTTGTCCACTAACACCATGCAGAAGTGCATCTTAGGAATAGTATTGCTACTCATTCTTCATTACTTGAAACATCGCTGAAGATTCACTCGTTAATCAAGATCACATCCTGCAACCAGACTTGCTGTTATATGTTTTTCTCCCTCGGCGACCTCTTATTTTCTCGGTGGAACGTCGGCTAATTCCTTCAGCCCCTCATTCTTTCATTTGGATTACTAGCACTCGGGTTGATTTCATCATGTTCGGATTGTCTTCACACTAGTCTTGCGAGACTTTGGTTGATTGCAAATAATGCTTTACAGGCAATATCACCAAAGATGTCAATAACATTATCATAAACAACGTCAATGGCTTTCATTCCTAGTATTGTTTGTCACTGTATTAATCGGCGACAGTTTCATTGCCCAATACACATGAGTGTATATCATACCACCAGTAAATAGCATATAGCAGCTGCTTCAATAATAATTTCAAAGAAAACTTGGTCAACATGACCGTCTAGATTTTACTCTTCTTTATACATCATAGGCGATATTAACATATTCCTTCGTTGATCTCGCTGCATTCTTTGTGATAAAATTGGCTTTTTAGTATTTGTTTCCAACTGCTCTCCAATAACGTTGTTAACAAGATCATCATATGTTTTAGATGCTTAGGGGCTTTTTGGTAATATCCATGTACTCACGTACGAAATACAATCAACTCACGTAATGGGTATTATACAATTATGGTTTTATAAGATGATGCCGCATCTGTTATCCATCTAAAGAAACTTCACCTTGATCAACCATAATTTCCATATAGCATTGCTGAATAAAATATTTAGTTTTTAAGTCTGCTTTAGAAAGAGCCTTGACACTATTTTTAACATTATAACTTTCATCACGTTGTTGTTGTTATTGTTGTTATAGGGTTTAACGCCATGTTTCAGCACAAGATAGGTTATACATGGCGGCCAGCATAACTGGTGGAGGAAGAACCCTGGAAAACCCAGGTAAGAACCACCGACCCACGAGAAGCTACTGGCAGGCTTTCCCATGTACCCACGCTAGCCGAGCCTTGGACTCGAACCCACGCAGACAGAGGTGAGATGGCAGTGACCCGGAACGGTGAGCGCTTTAGACCACTCGGCCCCTCGGAGCCCCACTTTCATCTATTTTGTAAAGATATAGGAATGGTCCCAAATTGGGTGGGCTACATAAAATTCATAGAAGACTGAATTCAATATAATACACATTCACTACAATTATTCAAACGTTCCTAATATAAAAATTATATGGCTGAAATAAATACGCAAGAAATTACTTAATGTAAATATGTATGTGTTATCTTTGTTAGTGATCCCTCATAGTAAACAAATACTCAATATATTCCTGATAAATCTGCAAGGAAGTTTAAAACTTGAAAAAGCCTTAAATACAAACCAGATTGATTGGCCTTGAAGTAATGTACTCAGTATTTATATGTTGTCAATTATTGTCTGGTTTGCAGTCTCAGTTTCATGAACTTAGGACTACTAATGACTTAATGGACATAATGATTTCTGTATCAACATTCATATACACAAATATATATTAAAGCATAATAAAGATGGTCTTTTTAGAAGCTGTAGAGATATGAATGTGATAGTGCCACTGATGATTCTGTTTCAGTTTTTCTTTTTGCTTTTATTCAACTTAAAGAATGCTACACAGAGAATATATTATATACATTATGTAATTTTCATATAAAAAGCTGTATATATTTTAAGTAAATTTATGACCGGGTATGTGTATCTGCCTAAATATACATTATAATTGGCACCACAATTGACAGTCACATTGCTGTAAAGAGTGACAGTCACATTGCGGTAAAGAGTGACAGTCACATTGCACCAATAGTTAGTTACATTGCAGAGAAGGGAGACAGTCACATTGCAATAAAGAGTGGCATTAACATTGCAGCAAGAGTGACATTCACATTGCAGTAATTACTTACAGTCACATTGCAGTAATTACTTACAGTCACATTGTAGAACGGAGTGACAGTCACACTGCAGTAAAGAGTGTTGACAGTCATACTACACTAACGAGTAACAGTCACCATTGCTCCAAGAGTGACAGTCACTTATTAACGAATGACATTCAAACTGAAATAAAGTGCGACAGTCACATTGCAGTAAAGAAAGTCACTTTGCAGTAACGAGTGAGTGACATTGCACCAAGAGTAATATTTTCATTGCAGTAAAGTCACATTGGAGTAAATTCCTAAATAGCTTGGATATAATTCATGAGAAAACATGACATGTACAGCCTGTGAAATGATGAGAATTACAGCATATTAAAATCATGTGAAACATATGTTACTCCTGCGGACACAAATATAGTTTAATCTTGTGTTCATGTGTGCATATTAGTGTAATTAGTTTGTCATATTATCCACCATTGCATGCAATAATCAGTAACAATGATACCGGGATTTTCAGAATCAAGGCAAAGTTATAAAACTTGTACGTGGCTAGTTTAACATGACTTAGACACACAAACCTTAAGATATAATGTGACTACATAAAGTATGAGCAAATATAGTAATAATATCTTTCTGTATCATTTCATATAATAATGAGGTGAGTGTGCTGCGAAGATTATGCTTCTATTGTTTTAGAAGATAAGGATTATATTTAACATGATATGTACAAATCTGGAAAATATGAAAACGTTAAATAAAAATGTCCCTAATATACAATGACGGTACATGAAAGGTATCCACTTTACTGCTATAGGTCAACATAATTTATTGCTTGAATCAATCAGTCTCATATTGACTATTATCATGTGTACACAGCATGTGGTCATGGTACAACATATGTATAGTGTATGTTATAGTAATGATTTGTTTATGAACATAATCAAAGCGAAGAAACTAAATCGGTCAAGTCTAAAAACAGCACATATCATAATTACTTGTCTAAAACTCAATCCTCTGATCGAATTAGTCCTGTCTTCAAGAAATCATTCCTAAACTGAATGAGATGAAGTTAATATTACAGCAAACTAGATCAGTCAATATTATATGTATATGTGACACCTTTCTTTCTTATCACACTGATGGTACTGATATGTTTGCTCTCCAAATACAAGGGTTCAAGAAAATATAGGGAATTCATTGGGGTATTCTTCTATATGTAGACAGTTATATTAGTTATAACAGACGTGTTAATCTAAAGACCATTGGGGTATATATGATATGGATCGATGTAACCCTTACCCAATCAAAGCCAATAATATTATGTTCAGTTCACAGACCACCTGGTTCCACAGACGATTGGATTTATATTTTTTAAGGTGCAAATTCAAAAAAATCATTAGTAGTGGAAGATTTAGAAACTATCATATTAAGTGATTTTAACACTGACTAAATTAAACTATCATATTAGGTGATTTTAACACTGACTAAATTAAACTATCATATTAAGTGATTTTAACACTGACTAAATTAAACTATCATATTAAGTGATTTTAACACTGACTAAATTAAACTATCATATTAGGTGATTTTAACACTGACTAAATTAAACTATCATATTAGGTGATTTTAACACTGACTAAATTAAACTATCATATTAAGTGATTTTAACACTGACTAAATTAAACTATCATATTAAGTGATTTTAACACTGACTAAATTAAACTATCATATTAAGTGATTTTAACACTGACTAAATTAAACTATCATATTAAGTGATTTTAACACTGACTAAATTAAACTATCATATTAAGTGATTTTAACACTGACTAAATTAAACTATGATATTAAGTGATTTTATCACTGACTAAATTAAGCTTACACCACTAACATTGAGAAGTAACTGTGAAGCTTAGAACGTTACTCAATTAACACCCCAGCTAGAGTCATATATAAAAGTGCTACTATCATTGATCATGTCTATACTAAATAACCTGAACACATAAGTGAAATTAATGTCCCAGTGTATGTACTGAGTGACTGCTACACATTCTGTATAACTAGGCATGTACCTAAATCATAAAAGTGGTCAAGACATTGAAATCTAATACATGAACGTTAAACAGTTTGATGAGGCAATGTTCTTAAATGATATAGTTTACAAAACCTTCCATTCTGTCTGCAATATAGCTGATGTCAATACTGCCTTATATAAAGGGTATTAAATGTTCAATTAAGCCTTTGAGCAAAATGGGCTAAGCACTGCATTACACCCAAGTGGATTACCCCTGACAGTAATGAAGCTAGGCAACTAAGAGATAATATCCTCAAGAAAAAATACACAATACATGAAAATCTATAGAAAGTGGAGGAATGAAACTAGGCACCTGAAACATAATGCAAAATAGAACTACTATAAGCTGGCTAAATATGAAAGTAAGAGTACCTATACATTGTGAAAGCATCTAAAAGAGCTGAACCCATACAGGAACAGTTTCTTCCCCCTAGACTTCAGCAAACTGATATAGCAACATCGGTACAAAACATTGTGGAAATGTTCAACAAGTTCTTCATAAGCATCTCCAGTAGCAATATTCATAACCATACTAAAATCCCTATTGAACTTGATGCTCTTCTATTATTTATAAGAGCTAACATTCCTGATGATAATTATTTCTAAATCGCGAATGTTAGTGAAGCTGCTATTGTCTATATGCTAATTAAGGTGAACAGTAATAAATCCTCTGGATTGGATATAATTGGTCAACGAATTCTTAAAATTGCTGCACCAGTAATAACAAAGTCACTAACGCATATCATCAACTTAAGTATAATGAGGAGTAATTTTTTTTCCAGAAACACTGAAGTACGCAAAGCTTACACATATCGTTAGAAAAAGAGAAAAGGAGGATCCATGGAATTACAGATCAATACCAATACTACGTGTATTGTCCAAATTATGTGAACATCATGTAGCCATTCAGGTCTATATTTTCTTTCAAACATGTCATAAAGCAAAATCGTGATTTATAAGGTTGTACTCGTGCCAAACAAAGCTTACCAAATTAATGGATAATGTACATATGACTTCAATAAAGACTTTAATCTTGTTAATCATGAAAATCTGCTGCAAAAATTGAAATGTTACCGGTTCGATAATCCTTCTTTAAGCTCGTTTAGATGATAAATAATCCAAAGGTCTCAACATGTAAGCATTGGCAGTATTTGCTCTCAGAATCGCACAATTCAATTAAGGGTCCCTCAAGGCTCAATTTCGGGCCCTATCATCTTCCTTATCTGTATCATCGATCTACCACTAAATAATGAATACACAAATCCAGATTTGTTTGCAGATGACGCTACCTTGTATACTTCTAGTTCTGATACTGAAGTTATCGAAATGAGCTTAAATCAGACCTTATTAAAATCCAAAACTGGGCACAACATAATAGGATGGTAATTAATAAAGGTAAAACAAAATGTATGATTCACAAAAGCTACACAAGTCTTGGAACCAACACCTATCTCTTGTAATAAATAAGCATCCGTTATAAAATATCAAACATGGCCAGAATGTAAGTGTTACCATAGTTAATAATTTATAATGAAATGAACATATTGATAAGCTTTGTAAAGCTCGTCATCCAAATAGGCATACTCAGCAGAATCAATAAATATTTACCTTTCAAAACTCAAAATATATACGACAAGTCATATATTCTTCCAACAATCGATCATTGTTTAAATGTATGGGGAAACATTGCTAAATATTAGCTTAACAGGATTTATATCCTTCAAAAACCAGCAGCACGCTTACTGCTGTATGCATCTAGAGATCATCCCTCAAACGCATTATTTACAGAACTCAGATGGTTCACAATATATGACAGGATATATTATTAAAATGTAGTTCTATAATATAAATGCCTACACGGAACTGCACCACATTATCTTCAGGACTTGTTCAGGATTTGTTCAACAAAATACCAGTTGAGATCAATATCACATGGAAACATTCTAGCACCAAATTCAAGAACAGACCAATTTAAAAAGAGATTCCAATACTCTGGTGCAGTTATGTGGAACAAGCATGTACAATCTGCTGAAAACCTTATAGGAATTAAGAAGAGATATCATGAGCATTTATGTGCTTCTAGTATATAATGGAATTTAGTACTTTAATAGTAAACATGTTTAAACGACCTTTAGATGGCCAAAAGGGACATACGTCATTGACTAATTAGTCACCCTCGATAATCAATGTTATTATTATTATTTGACTGTATTCATGTCATGCATATTATTTAGATTGCTTCATTTCATGTTAAACATGTTTTTGAATAAATCCAGACGGTTAGTGAGATATTGTGTGCAACTTTTCAATTTGTATGTTAAATTTGTACAGTTAGCTAAATATGCTTAGTGTTATGAAGTAAGATTGGGATAAATGGTTAGCAATTTTTTGTAAATGGCTACCAATAATATCTGAATGATCAGCGTGTGTATATGTATTTGGCATGAATCGGTCCAGGGATCGAACCCGCGACATCCCGCATTGAAGACGGATGCTAACTTGCATCCTAATCATTTTCAAATGAATTATCTCTCAGTATGTTATTAGTTAATATGGGCATGGGTATAAAGTTTTTTTCACTTTTGAAATACATATATATGACAGTTAGAATAATTGTCCTGAACTACTCTAAACGTTTGCCAGACAGAATAGCTACAATCTCTTGGAATAAATATTGTTAATGTTCATGACATTTATTATTAGATCCACGTTTAAATACTGTACTCTCAATGCCAAATATTAGTACACACGTCATTCAAAGCCGGTCATTGTTTTCCTATATATTTCTTAAACTTAAACCACTTAGCGCATGCTAGTAGTGTTGTCTATGCTACATATTAGCATTTTCAGGTTTCATTTTTGTATTTCATTCAGATTTCGATTTAGATAATTTTTTCTAAATCATTTGATACAAATACGGTTCTTATCATCCTGGTAATGCTAATTTACAAGTTCAGTTGAACTAGAACCTAACAGGAGTTGATAAACCTGTATTGTCTTAGATAACGCGATCGAAAATGTAAGGGAAGCAAATATTCAAGTGAATAATGCATTCTAGATTGTAAAAGATTATATAATTCATAAGTATTATGAATATTAACCTAAGTATATTAGTACGAACTATCACGCATAAAACACCTTTGTTATTATAGTACAAAGATGAAAATATAACATATCTTATGAAATTCAGATAATGATTACTGTATTATCTTTTATAATATCTCTATATATTTTTTAAAGAAAGACATGCAGTGAACGCCACCCAGAATAGCGAGATGATCGGCAGATGATATAATAAAAATACTTATATTGTATGCATAGTCAGGACTACACGGATATTCCCTGGAGGACCTGATATCCAATGGCAGACTCTGAACTAGTCTACACTATATAAAACAGACCAGTGTAGCTACAAATATGCCATTAACCACCATATTTGTCTAATTTACAACAAATCCATTGACTAAAATTATGACGTGCAGCTATGCATATAAAGATTACCCACTTCAGATATAAGTCGCTCTTATACAGTGTATTTAAAAACAAATTGTTTTAAGAGTAAATATTCTTTAATATTAGTGATATAATGTAATCGATAGATTGAATTGCAGCACATTATCAGCATGAAGCACTATCATTATATAATATTGTGCTATCATTATATGCTAGCATACTGCCTATAGATAAAGGATAACCTTATCACTGTTTCTTTTATTAAATGCAGGATACAGGACGAAACACTAACCTTGGTAGTTGAACGATTGTGACCTCAAATATGCTTTATAAATTAAGCCATGTTCAACTCTGAGTTTTTAACTTCTTTTACACCTCTTAAAACACCTGTAATATATATCGGAATCCGTTTTCACACGAGACGTAGTGAGGAAAAGAACATATGTGACTATATCTTAAAATCGAAATTAACAATATGGCATTCGTATAAATGGTAAAACAAACTTTGCACAATGTATAGTTTCCAAACAAGATTTTACATGATTTCAAATAACCACGTTATCTAATATTTGCATACTTAGAAACGTATTGGAGGATGAACCTAACTGACTACCTTATTCTGGATCAGCTTCTCAGTATCAACTGAAAGTCTATCGAATATATGTCCAGGATAATCACTGACAAAGAATTCGTTTGATGCAAACTCAGTTAAGAAAATGATTCAAATATATAAAACTAGAAAATATACGGATTATCGCTTTAAAAACAAAAATGCAGTTTAAATAATAAAAGTGGCGTCCTACATCAACTATTTTGGATAATTACCTTTATTGCTTTAGCGTTGTAAAATGTATCCAAAATATATCAAGATAACAACTTGTCGCATAGTTTGTAAGACAAGAACATTTGTTGAATGCTCGATCACTTTATTTCATTACAAAATTTTAAAATAAAACACCCAAGTACACACTAATCTTATTTATGCTTCTATTAGTTTATCGCACCGGTAATAATCATGGCCTAGCCAAGTTATAATATTACTAATATGATCTGTTTTGCTTTTATAGATGACATACGATTATATAAAATAATTGTGTTCATATAAAACTAAATTAAATGAAATGGTATCATGAGCAATTTAATTCGTTCCCCAACCCCAACAAAAAGCCAACAACAATATACAGGGAAAAGTTAGTATTTTTAGGATTACAGTTGCAATTTATCCTAGGTGGTTGAATTACTATGAATACATACTAGTCAACGGAGAATGTAACCGGAGTGAATTTGTATATGAATTCCACATCAACTTTCCTGAAAAAATAATTAAATGTAGTTATGTTTGGCTTTGCCGCTAATTCACTTACTGCTGCAATGACATTAAGATGCTTGCTAGTTGGCATTGATACAGCAAATGGAATTCCATATTTCGATTTCTATTTTACCCTAAGTACGATTGTATTTCGATTTATACGAGGGTGTGTTTCAACAAATCGAGTACATACAGTCGTGGACAAGAAGAAGGAAATTGCAATCAATATTAGTTTGCGCCAGAACAATATCAACAAAATAATCAGCAAATTATTTGATCCCATCGCCACAGTCAGAAGTTACCATTTATATGTAACGATACACGTACCCGTACTTTAGGCACCCGTCCGAAGAGATTTTGAGTCATACAAACTGAATTTCTTCTCCGGTGACCATCAAAACCAGGACGTTATATGTTAAAAGTGTTTAATATATGTTTTCTTTCACCGCAAACTTACTGATTATCTATCAAGTAAGTCATTCTGTATCACTCCATTCCTCGCCACTTTATCACTATCATTCCTGACTTCATCGAAACAGTTTTAGTATATTTGTCTCCTTCGGATTTCAAATAAAGTACTTTTCGTGTATTGTGATAAATTATGCGTCACGTTTACATTAGCAACAGAGAGGGTGAACATACTACGTTTTGGAAGGATCCAAATGACGAAATAAACCTACGTATAAAAACATTAAATAACGTAAATACCATTAAAGTCAAACTATTCGAACGAAAATCCTAGACAAAAATTATAACAACAAAAATAATCTCAAGTTTAATATGCAGATGGTACATAAGATTTATTTAATCCTGTGACAAAAGCTGCTGAGAGAGTTACAGAATCTACTGTAAATCTTCTTCAAGCAATAATACTAACTGCTGGGTGAACTAGAAAGATAGCAAAATCAAATAAACAAGCAAGAAATATTTTACAAGATCTTCCAGCTGGAATAGATCCCACTCAACCACAACCCGATGATGAAGATATCGACGTAAAGAAAACCAAAGGGTAGGAGGGGAGATAGTTTTATGGGAAAATTTAATTAAAGTGATATAAACATAATACATTATATTGTGTAAATGATTTAGGTGTGTTTGCTGCTGTCCCAAAGATATACATTTTTAAAGCCGGAATATGTTAAGGATGTAAATCGTAAATCATGGTATAACTGATTTTTTGCGTGCAAACCAAAAAAAATAAATTAAATAGATCAGGTTGATCCGGTGTATACTCTTTGTCTATTTTGAAATGTTATAACAACGAGAAAAAACACCAAAATTACCAAAGAAATTTTCTCAACAACCCACTGAGCAAAAACCTTCATATGAACTTCCTCCACCACAGCAATACACAGATCGACAAATATCCCCAATAACAACTCACCAAACCTTGATATCATATGTTATCCTGAATGTGCCAGTGAGATTACAGGTAATTTGGATAAAGCAGTTGATATTGCTGCACGTGGGTATAACTGAAGAGAAAATTATGTAAATATCAATTTCGTTAAACATAGAAAACCTGAACATTGCGTTTAAGAAATATATGTTGCTCTTAAGAGTTTACCTTTTGTCAAAAACAATGATCCAGGTTTCCTTGAATTTCAACAAAAAAGACAAAATAGAAAATATTATTTTGGATTAGAAGATCCATATGAGGAATATATTTGTTATATGTTTATAGAACCTGGTTCAGGCGCTTCTGGGCGATAGGAAGTGGTATGTTTGAGTGTCCTAGCAATTTTCCTTTCTGGCTTAGAACGATTAGAAATGTTGATTGGAGAAAAACGAGCAGGAAATATATATCTATAAATTATTAATGAAATATCTAGTATTTGTCGACGATTATTTACCAGTGGTATCATGGATATTAATGTGTTTCGATCTCTCATTGATGAAATCGTTGACACGATTAAGATCGCTACGAGTAAGATCGATACGATTAGATAAATGAATACAAGATAAAATGATTATACACAATACACAACGGGGCGCGATCATAGTTAGGGTAACAACCTCATTATTACCAACTTACAAACCTCGTCAATACCAACTTGCAAAGCAACTTATGGAAATCGACTCGGTGATGTTGTTCAATGTTTCGTTACAAGGATAGCTCCAAACTCAATACCAATTGCAAAACAATAAGGAATGAAAGCTATCGACGTTGTTCGTGATAAAGGTATATATGCTTTTGATACCTTAATACATCAAGGTGAGATTAAAGCATTTTCGGCGATTAATGAGAGACTTGCACGATTAATAAGAAAAAACCTCAACCAGTAAAACTGTTTAGCACTGACATTGTTCCTCCAAATATCAGTAAAATAAAACATCAAGCTGCAGATCAAAAACTAGCAGATTTGGCTGCTAATGTATTCGCTCCAAAAAACTGATTAATTAAATTATGCCAACAAATGCAAGTTTTATTTCAAGAAGTGAAACTTCTCGAAGTGGAAATTTTCGAAGTGTTCTTCGCGTTAGACGAAGTTATTTAGAATAAAATGTTCAAACGTATATCCCATCTAGTTTTTGACACGAATCTATACATGATTACCAATCTTATTCTTATGACTCACGTATATCAAATCAGCGTGATCAAATCGAGTTACAATTTCATGATAAAAGCAACTATTGTTTACCTGCTGAAGCGATTAATGAAGCAGAAGGGGAACTTGTAACACATGTAGACGCTAATACAGCATATGTAGCTAATGATATAGTTGTTTTTGTTAACAATGGTGTTATGATCTTTTTTGACAGCGCTACGTACATGATTGATGGAACAATATTGAAACTTTTCAAAACGAAGTTGATTTTGCTACAACGATGATACATTTAGCTCGATATTCAGATGATTATACAAGATCAGCTGGTCCGTCAATTCCGTTCGCTAAAGATAACACTGCTCATCTTCAACGTGTTAAGGAAGTCGTGGATAATGTAAGGGCCAGTGCTGATAATATAGTGTCACGTGCTATTCCACTATCACATCTCTTTGGATTTTGTAGAACTTTCAGAAAATTTATCTTTTGAGCGAAACATACAGTTGTACTTGTGAGAAAGGGCAACGATACTGATGCTATTTTGCGACGAGGCGCTGTTGATGCTGGTAAAGAAATATTAATACAACTTTCGCTGTGGACAACAATAATGACTCTAACGCATGCTTTAGAACACAAAATAATTTTTTTTTATGGATCAAGGTGGTGCATTACTGCTTACATGGTGGCTAACAACAACTACATAGCATTCAAAGTGATATTTATGGGTTATGTACATGGTATATTGGATCACAGCAAGGGATTTATACACAAAGGCTTAAAATTATCGCGCTACAAAATAATAGTCGATTAAATAGTCAAGTGCATAGTCATATCATATTTGTCTCCTTACAGTTGGTAAAGGATTTTAACCAAGAAATGGACATCAATAACCGTCTGAATATATAGTTATAAATTATGAAAATAATCAAGTAGCACGTGCATATAATAGTTGAATGACATTTATGGGTCGTGATCAAAATATAGATACCGGTTTATAAATATAACTGTGAGATTTGAGAACGTTATATCCGTTTATTACATTTCACTGGAACATCTTCATTTATCTAGACAATATGTGGTTGATATTCATTAAGGAATTAAAAAAATGATATGGACTAAGATTACCAGGAACAAGATACGGACTTGGCCTGATACTTCCAGCAACAATTGTTTATCGGTCCTACCAATGTCAAATTTTGATTTACTTGATGCTGCTAAAAAAATAAATATAAAAAAGGTAAGACACATTTGCATGTGCAATCAGTTGCCGCATAAACCAACTAATACCGAGACAGGCATCATTAATCCCAATAGTTGTTATGGTCCAGGGACTCATTTGGTGGCATACGAAATATATCCACGTGGAATCTTTATTTTGACTCGCATGGGTAGGCTCCACCAAACGAATGTATAAAGTACGTAAACACAATAAACGCTCAGGCTTTGTCAACGCCTATCTGTAATTCAACAATACCAACACAACATATCCGCCAATATGCGACCGTGAAGCAATTACTGTACTTAACGCTATATCACCATCATCATGACCACCTGATAAGGTCTTGCACAATTATACAACTGAGCGATTTTCAAATCGTGCTATTTTCAAATCGTGATTTTAATATATCTTAAAATATAATGGTCTATATTTATGGAAGATCTCCTACGATAAAAGCAACACAAAATTGGACGACCTTGAACTGTCGAGTTACGCCACTGAAGGTGAATGTGATATTATGAATGTTTATTGAGTTGGTCCAGCTGAGGTTGATGTTTTTCAGGAGAAACATTGTGTTTTAAGGACGGATTAATAACAAAAGGAATGACATAGTTAGACGAGCTATCTGATCTAATACGGATAATATTCCAATATTTACCAATGACGGAAAAATCTGGAATTCAAATATATCATTCACAACTATTAGTACATATAACATCAACTATTGTGGTTAATCTTGTGTGTGATAAAACTGATGACAGCTATCAAATATATCTTGAAATATATAGTCAGGCTCAGCAAGTATATATTTTATATACATCTACTCCGCAAGTACCTCCTGGATATTTTATTGTACATGAAGGATCAATCGTGTTTATATACGGTGTCATAATAATGTATTATCGCGAATACATTTCAAACTTACTGACCAATCCGGACACTTAATTATGATTTTCATATAAAACCTCTTGATTTTGATCAAAATATATTTGAAATCTACGGACAATATTTTTTTATTGTAATCACTTTTTTCCTCTGCAATATTTTTTTCTTTTCTGAATTTTGTTATTTTTTTACTGAAATTTAGTCAACATTCGTCGTCTTTCACCCATGTTAGTCATTGTTGTCAAAGAAAATGTGTCAGATTTCTGAATTTTTGAGGGTAAAACCTCCAGCGTTTGTCTAAATGATTTATTGTGTCATCGTTGTCACAATCAGTCATAATTCGGTACACACAAAATCACTTTTGACTGGATTTGGTCAATTTATCATTAAATCATTAAATCATTAAACCATTTAGTCATTTAGAGAAAGGCACGAAGTTTCACCTAACGAAAATATGTAATGTGACTTATTTATTTTGAACAATCGACTAAAATCAGTGACAAAAATGAAAATTTTGACTATAAATCATAGATTTGTCACATAAATTCAATAACAATATTAAATCGGAATACACACATGAATAAATGTTTGAAATCAAAGATTTTTAAAATAGAAAATTTTGTAAAATGAATATTACACATGTTCAGCGACAGCGACTCCAGTTCGACTATCGATCGTTTTCAAGATGGATCGTTTTCAACATGGA
This sequence comes from Sinohyriopsis cumingii, assembly GCA_028554795.2. Lineage (NCBI taxonomy): Eukaryota > Metazoa > Mollusca > Bivalvia > Unionida > Unionidae > Sinohyriopsis > Sinohyriopsis cumingii. The sequence continues at coordinate 83,373,105 of CM068837.1, forward strand.
TCGTTTGTTTTCACGACCTGACATATTCTTTCTTAATTTATATAATCTAGTGTTAATATCCTTTTTCATTTCGTATTCGTTATGTAATTTTGATCTAATTTTTTCGATTGCGCTCGAGAGAAATACCACTGAAACAAAAGTTTAATAAAGTTGATGGCAATATATATATATATATATATATATATATATATATATATATATATATATATATATATATATGGGTCTTCAAGTTTACGTTCTTGTAACGATTAAAAGTCGGAATCGTTTTTTCTTCCGAGACTGAGTTCATCAGATATTGTTATGCCGTCATGCTTGAATTGTATAATTTCATAAATAATAACATTAGTATGTTCATAGTTCATTATACACTATATATTTAATTTAGACGACAAAACATATGATTTTGGTTTTATCCCGGCACAACATACAATGTTATCTAACTTAATTAAGACGACAAAAACATACTTGTTTGGTTTAATTATATCACAACACAACATATAATTTTATGAAACATAGTTATATGACAGCAAAACATATTTGTTTGATTTGATTATATCACTGCACAACATACAATTTTATCTAACTGAATTAAGACACCACAGTATACAATGTTTGGTTTAATTCTATGACATCACGCCATATTTGTTTCATTTGATAATATCACAGCAAAATATACAATGGATGGTTTAATTATATCACATCGCAACATATTTGTTTGACTTGATTATATCACAGCACAACATACAATGTTTGAGTTTATTATGAGGCATCAACTATTTTAATTTTAACGCCACAACAGACACTTATATAAACTTTAGTTCTGACAACAAAGAGCTCATGTAATTGGAGTGGTTTCTTTTCGAAGTTTATATAATTATCGCTGACAAATTATACATGAAGCAAGAAACGTGACAGATTCATAACATAAAGATAATGTTTCTTGAAAGAAACACCAATGATAATCATCAAAATACAATAGTTTATTTAACAACACAATATATAGAAAAACAGCGCAAAATAATATGATGTATTTATAAACGAATACAAATAAGAGAGATAAGTCTATTCGCATAACGTATAATCGACATAGTTGTATTCCTTCACTAATGCAGAAGTTTATTAAAAAAAGTTCAGATTTAGTAATGCAGAATATGTAAACAGTACATTATATAGATTAATAGTAATTAGTATAGATCTTCATTCAACAATAATGAAAACTTATTTATGCTTATATATTTTGGAAAAAGCAGATCTGGTTATATTTAATGCTGCAAATTTTACAGAAAGCATTAAAATATCAAAATATGTTCCACCTGAGTTCATGGATTGACAAATTATTTCCTCACCATTCTCTATATCTATAGATTTAAGCGGTTTTTTCCAATTGTTGTATATTTGCCTGCATTTCCAAAAATATCGATTTTTATAATGTTGATATGATCAATCACAATACCATCTTCGATTAATCCATGATGACATTCGTAAATAAATATATAAGAAAGATAATGTTTATTTTCCCTTAGTATTAAACACGATATAACCATTATTAGTGATATTACCAATTTTTTAGTCGAAAATTTATAATTACACAATCAGAGATGCTTCGTAATTCGTTATGATATGATGTCTCACAAACTCATTTTGCTCCATTTTATATAATAATATTATTTGTCTGAATAATGCTTGATCTGAATCATTATTTTTAAAATCTAGCGAGATAATCACTTATATTTACTATAAATCTTATCCCCTTGAGAATCAAGGATGCTCTCAAGGTTATTTATTCTCAAGGAGTTATTATTTTTCTATCATATTATCGATTCATATCTCTGTATTTTGTACCACCACATTGCACATACATATGCGTTTATCATGTAACCCCTGCACCACATCGTAAACACGGTGTTGGTTCATATATCCCTCTCCGCAATCTTTGCATAATTCGTTTACATAAGCTTTGTCAAATATAGTTGCATAACATTATCCAGTTGCATTTAAGCATTGTTTGAATCATTAAGCATATGTAAAATAATATTTAAATTTAAATATAGATTCGTTTTAATTATGATATGGGTGAGTTCGAGAGATTATATAAAATCGGGATTTGGAAAACAAAGTCTCCTAAATCCAGATGTGATCTTGACAAAAGAATCCCTGACTTTCCTAGGCGAGCTCTGGCTGATCCTACGAAAACTCTGATTAAAATTATTATCCAATAGAATTGTGTGAAGATGGTGCATCTCATACGTGGTCTAAGTTTAACATTATTAACAATACAAATTTTATTGATGTTACAATGAAAGATAAAAGAGCTGCGATGATTATTAATTATCTCGACAATCAAATATATTTTTGTCAGAGTAAATTTTACTGCAGCTGTAGACGATAATGCGATTCGCCTTGACAAACGTGCCCCTGTCCTTCATAATGAATATCTTTTACGTTAAATAAAAATTCCAAACTAGGTACATTGACTGGTATTGACAAAACGTATTATACGCAAGCGAATCATGTGACTGCAGTTATTTATACCATATATCCGCTGAATGATTGACCTCCGTTGTTGATAACAAACCAATGAAATTGTCGAGCCTAAATGTGTAGCCGAGCGAATTTCTGAACACTTTACAAACGTGATATGTGGAAATAAACTAACGTATCTACCACGTGACAAAAATATACAAATGGGCTAAATCAGACATGGATAAAGGAACTGCGATATATGATTTTGCTATGTTAGAACAAAAAAAAATCCAAAAAAATTAAAAACAAAAACAGGATACGTATTGTACGAATCGAAATATAAACCGAAAGGAGCACCGATAAATATCGTTGATCATCAAAATGAGCATGCTTGTACTTCTGCTGTGACAGGATCTCCACAAGATCGAATTGTTAGATTGTATGACAGTGATATGTTAAATTTTATTAACGGAATAAGTAAGAAAGATACTCTATCACTGTGGTTATTTCAAAGTTCCGATGGAAACTATGATCAATTTGTACGGCCTAATGATGTTATTTATCGTACATAAACTATCCACGAATAAATGAAAAATCTTCCGATGCAATGCACTTGCGATGTCAAACAACTACAGAGTAATAGTTTTACTGGTCCATATGTTGCGGCACATTTTGTGGAAGCAAACTCGATTTGATTTTCTCGATGACATAACATCAAGTTGTGTCGAATATGGACACGATGAATTATGGAATACCAAACATGATCAAATATATAGTTTTTTTTCGGTTGATATGAATGCATGTTGTCCCGGAAGTTTTCTTGGAATGGAGGAATGTTCTGAATATTTTGAGAAATTTGTACTTATCACCCATGAAATTACAAGAATATATATATATATATATATATATATATATATATATATATATATATATATATATATATATATATATATATACATACATATCAGGGGCGAAAGCTAACACATACAGACTAGGGTTACGGTGCTATTTTGCTCAATTATCAACCTTAATGCTATAGTAGTCCATAATTCAAGCAAAATTTATAATGTTTGAAACAATAATGCAGTCATTGCTCCTAAAATCTAATTCCATCCGGGCCACTTAAAGGGGCTGCAATGGGGCAACTACTTAATTCAGGAACATCATAGAATATTCAAATAAAGCTAGTTATAATAATACATTACATAATGCTAATGTAATAAAAATATGCAATATTATTTTAATTTTATATTAAGTATTGATAAGGAATCTCAAGATAGAAATAATCATACTACTCTTTTGACAAGGTATGCCCTCGTTATACACATATGCAGGGTTCACACTGTATTTCCAAACTAAAGAGTCATCTGGCAACTAATTTCAAAATCTCAAGAGCATGTTATTATATATTTTCTCAAACGTTGTAGTTTAAATCGTTTCTAATGCTATAAGAGTTTCGATACTGAACTATATTAATGTGCTTTATACAAAAAGTGTCATGGTTTAAAAACAGCAGATACAATGACATTATCATCATACCCCATTTTGAGTATGTACTATTTTGATTCAATGTCATAAATTGCCATTTCTCATTAAAGTCATTAGCAACGTTTTCGATGTGGCAAAAGATCTTCTGTCAGATGCTAAACATGTGACGGCAATATGACCGATAATGGACACCTACATCTGTAATGAAATTTCAAGCTCCATTAGATGTTGTAAACGATTTTTAGGTGGTACTTTGTTACTGTAATGTGCTCATATTTATAAGAAACAAATACTTGTATGATACATGTCATAGCTGTATCAGCGTCCTTTACATTTGGTTTAGGGACCCCAAGTGACCATTTGTCAAACGGACTCACTGAAGTCTCATCTCTCTCTGAGTAGGTTTGAGTCTCATGCCCGGCTAACGTGGGTACTTGATGTAGCTTGCCTTTAGTGTTTGTGGGTCGGTGGGTCTTCCCTGTGTTTTGCAGGGTACTTCCTCCACAACGTATTCTGGCCGCCATGTATAACCTATATTGTGCTGTAAAATGGCGTTTAACCCGATAACAGCAACATTTGCTATTTATGAAAGTACTATCATCTTAAATATGATCATACAAACATTTTTACTTTAAAAGTTACTTTACAAGAATCCTTTAACATGATATTGATGTTTAACTTAATCTGACCTACATACTTTAGCTTCTTTGACGATAAAGGTACGAATAATAACATATTGCAAATAAAATGTTCTCATTTAACATTGTATTTTTTCTGTGAATATCCGTATGTCTCGCGAAATGAGTTATGATATGGACATTATATATTATTTAAAAAGAAAACAAAAACGGGTCATAACCTAAATCTCATATTATGCTATCTTTCTACTAAAATTTAAGCAATTGTATGATAATACCATTATGATTTTCCCCAAATTGTAGTATTCTTGCTTTCTAGACAAAATCTCTACGCAATGGAAATTATAATAAATATAAGAAAACCTTTAGGAATGTGAAAATGAGTTTTTGGTCTCATTTTTCTGGTAGTTGTATTTGTGCTACTGTTACTACTCTAAAACATTGTTTCCTACTGGAACTTATATTACAACGGTTTCACGATAAGTAATATACTTGTCTGAAAGTGGGAAGTGCGACAAGTCGTAACTCAGGTAGTGTGGGAACCATATATGTATGGATAATGTCACCACTATTTGAAAGTTGGAAGTATATATTTATCGTGAAACATGGCGTTCCCATTCAGTAACAAGATAAAGATTTTACTGTAAAAAAAAAATAACATTTTCTTTTCGTTCCCTTTTTGGAATAATACATAAATAAATCATCCTTCTGTATTATAATGTTCATATGAATATTCGCTCTCAACAATAAAGCTGTTGAAAAGGAAAAGGACGAGAGAGAGAGAAAATGAAAGAAAGTTATATATATATATATATATATATATATATATATATATATATATATATATACTACGAACAGTGCAAAACTAATATCTCGCGTGCCTAAGCGCTTTCGAATTTGAATGAGTCTTTTTCAAAGGCAAATACAAAACATAGAGAATACAACAAAATAAAACAAACACACATGTGTCTTTGTAAAAATATACATGCCTATGACCTCTTGCAAATGCTGATATATATTTTATTTTTGCCTATTTGCACTGTTCGTAGTCAGAATATTACATTTTTTTAATCAATTCCTGACAAACGTTATCCTTTATTGTATTCAATGCACTTGTAAGGACTGTTATTCGCCATATAAGTTCAATGTATATATATCTCTATATATGTTCGAAAAACTGCCGCTGCGTTTGCCATGTTTACTTGCAGGTGCATGATTAACATATATTTAAATCTTTTGGCATGAAATATGCAAGCATCATTACTGGAAAAGATGCAATACTTGTTAGAGCAAATACGTACAAGTTAATTGCATGCCAATCAAATCGTAGAATCACAATTCATTTATGTCCATTGAATGATTATGTCAATGTACCTCTCTTTCTCTCAATATCTCTCTCTCCTTCTCTATATCTCTGTCTCCATCTTAGTAGTGATAAAACAACGATGACACGAACCATTTTTGGTTGATTTTGGTAGGGTTTATGTTCGAAAGTGAAATCATGCTTTAGAAAATGACGACTGAACTTTCGTCGTTGGTAAGGTATAAAACTGTATCCAAACACAAGTATCGTTGACACCACGACATAGGCATGGGGTTGGATGTCCGTAATAGAGTATAAGTTATATTCGAACCTCAAGTGCGCCGTCTAGCTCTAGCCTACAATACTCCAACGTGAAAGATCACATGTTGATAAATGTACGACATTTATCTTTCCAGTAACTAAAATTACGTACTTTTGTTCTGACATAAAATATTTATTGATATTTGAACAGTCACATTACTGTGTTGCGCGGCACATATGTCAACTACATCAGACTACATATGTCAACTAACATCAGACTTATATTCCAGGTACTGTTCCTCTTTATGCCATGATCATAATGGATTTAGTCCGATAATGTTATGCTACAGGGAAGCAAATAAATCTGGCCCTATTGTTTTCTAGCTTATTAAGCAATATACCCGATAACACTCTTAATAACAACTTTCTCAAATATTGTACAATTATACAATTTTCCTAATGGGAATTTAGGAGCTAGGAATTTAGGAATGTGATCATCATTCAGCTGGATGGAATCCAATAGTAATCTCAGTTATTTCTATTTCGAAAGGATACACAATGTATTCAAGGTTTGCTGAACTGTCTCATCATATAATTTCGATACAAATCTTTAAATGACGTTTAATATGTTATTCTAATTGCACTATTTTTGCAGCATTAAGTAAACTTACAAACCAAATAATTAATTCCAACTGTAATTCTGAAAATAAATCACAGTTAAGCCATACAACGTGTACTGTTTTTCGTTGTATATATAGGTATTTAATTGTAGTTCAATATATTAATCAGTGGAGTGTTATAATATTCCTGTAGATCAAGCCTTTTAAAATAAAATATCTGAAATCATAATTTAATTAATTGTTCAAAGTTTTAGGTATTGTGTTAGTATGCGTGAGAGCGAACATGGCGCGTGCGTGTTGACATGAAATAAAGGAAAACTATTGCGAATGAATATCTTTCATAACTATGATGAAGAGGACAAACACTAATACTTTTCGCGAATACGAGATATCAGATTCCTCAAGTGCTCGTCATGAATCTCATCAGCCATCAATACTAGCTAAACGTTTTGATGTAATCATATATCGACTTATTTCTGCCATGGAACTTAATATGGTCACATATTGACTTGTTAGTCAGATTTGTCCATCATAATTTCCACGAGTTTATTTTTGGAAAACACTTTAGCAAAACCTAAGGATAGTGAGAAAGAACGAAAGAGGAAACGCTAGGGCTGTTAAACCAAAAGCAACTTAAAATACACCATAACAGTTTTTTATTTTTAGAACATTATTGTAATAGGATCTGAAATTTTGAAAGAAGCGGTGGTGATTGCTTACAACAGAAATAAAATCAATACCAGTTCATAATGAGATAATCTAGACATTAACATTGGATTTTTATGAAAATCCCTATGTTCTTTCGATACAATTTTAAGCATACATCAGCCCAAAAGGACAACATCAAAGCAATTTTTGCATTATTATTATTAAAATGGGTTTTATGTTCTCATAATTTCTTTATAACTGTCTAAAAGATTATATGATTTGCATTTCATAACAGGTAATACAAATTGAGGTAAACAAAATAACAAAAGGGAGGTATTTCATGCACAGCCTTATATTTAATCATTTCGGTTGATTGCATAACATGTTCATATTGATGCAATTTTCGTACATATTGCATCTTTAGATGCAGTACTTGCACAAATCGAAATATAAGAACAATCTATAATTTGCAAAATTCTTTATTAGAATCCTGTAGATTAATAAACATTATTATTATCTGACCAATATCACTTATGCTACCTTTTTGTTTCGCAAATTTTAAGTTCCCTATTTTACAATGCTTATACACAATATTGTCTTTTTGATTATCATAAACTATCCTTTTTTGTTTTGATTTTATTTTGTAATCTTAAATGGTATGGCTCTAAGAGGCAGTATTGTTAGAAAGAGGTTATGCTCACGTAGTTTAATAATCAATGAACTTAATGTTGTTGACTGTGTCAGCTCACTTTGTTGTTGTTTGATATGATTGAAACTGACAGTTGTTTGATAAGTGATTATTGGCCGAATAAAACCATCAGAAGTAGGAGTTGAATTAACACATTTGTACACAGCCCTAATTTGGAGATAAACGTTTCATTGCAATCAAACAAAATAATATTATTAACGTTTTAAATCGCAGTATTCTGAATTAATGCATGACAAAATAATGGAAATTATTTGGCAAAGGAAAATATTGTCAAATATGTTCGAATGAAAGTCTAATATTTAATATACCCTGTAAGTTGTTTCTTAATAACTTTTGATCAACATTTGTGATGTCAGTATTAGCTAACCTTGTGTAAAACACAAGTATCGGAGGATCAGGGACTAAATCGATGCATGTGTAGCAAAAACCATATCTTCAGGGACAGGTAATGTACTTGCGTGGGATTATTTTGCACACTACATGTGCCCAAACAGCTAGAAGAAAACACCATTGGTTTTAATTTGAAAGTTGATAATATCTACAAACAAAGCAAACATTAGATGCATTAGTTCCATATACATTATCTAGAAAAACACTGTAATATATTCTGGCTCGAAAACAATTATCAAATGCAGATAAAACCAAGAACCAATTTGTTACCTCGTTGCTTGGTTTGGTCACATAATATGTCCTCTTCCAGAAATCGCTAGATGTTATCTTACGAAGTGTTTCAATATCCAAGGTAATCAGCGTGTTTTGGATTCCACTTGTCATGACGTTCACTTTCACTTATATAACTCTAAATACAGATAATCATGTTATGATTATTGACAAAGTCACTCATACGACCATTATACTTTCGAGACGAAATGTTGAAATGTTACTTATCCACTGCATTCATCTTACGGGCATTGTGACATATTGCCAATATCATACCATCGCTAAATAGTGTGGATAATAGTATCGAGAAAGTAAATGCCTGAAAAGAAGCTAGTTATCATACCTATTCAATGCTTGATACATTTAGCTGTCGATACTCCACGAAAGTTATGCGGCGGTTCAACTACTTGGGAACATGACTATTGATTTACGTTTCGAAACCGATGTAGAACTTAGATATATCGCGAAGATTAGGATGTGATGAATGTCGAAACTTAAAGCCACATGACAGTTTGTTTGCAAAACGAACAAATGCGATAAACGTTTTATACGACGTGGAATAATCTCAAGTAGAGCTCAAAAAATGAATAGGTGTGGGTTATTTACTTCATTGTAAATATGCTGGACCGGGTCAAGTTGCCTTTGTGAAAAAAAAAAACATCGAAGTGGAACGCATTCAATACGACTATGTCAATGCAAACGGATATCACTGACAAGCGTGTACCATTCAGTTTTAAAACAGAAATGCAACATAAACTGATGTTTGCAAAACTACATACATGTGTTGAAACATGTAAGCGAGACAAGCCTGATCACCGAAAAAGTCAGTGTTAATTTGCTCCATTCTATTGATTGTAGATATCAAATATTAAAATCATACGCACTTTGGTATTTTCCTCTCACAGAACAGCATCTACAGGGTGATGACAACTCTAGAAAAAGAATCAGGCTACATCAACATATGTATGAAATTGAAGCACTAATCTATATTACTTGGTGTCGCACTTGAAACAGTAAAGATGCATTCAAATGGTAGTTTCGGTCCTTCAAATGTATTACTGCATAACAAGTGATAAAAAAAACGAATGATTACGATTATTGACTAAAGCCGTGTTGAATTTAATATTGTCGAAGATGGAAATATTGTTGGATATAAGTCAACACGTTCGCGATTATCAACGATAATGAACATTTATTAAACAAGTGGATATTACATATGAAGGTTTGCGATGAAGTCGCAACGTTTTTACCTTCTAAAATATGTAACAATATAGCGTGTGTACGAAAACCCATAATACCGTATGGTAATGGTGTACGTCGGATAGCATATTACAGATACAGAGCTGGATAGTATGATGTATGATGGATTGCAATGAAACATGGATATCAGTGTGTGTTATGCTTGTATGTTTGTGGATAATCTATCAAAAGGCTATTGCCCGATAGTAGTGTGTGTGTTCGATTATATTCAAGACTTTGGTGATTGATAATAAGGTGTATGTTGGGAGGATGTATATCACATAATTGTAACAGATCATTGATTCATTTTAGGTAGCTATATGTTTTATATTTATAAAAAAAAAAAAAAAAACTTTTGATATCAGACATTTCATTGCATGGGTATACACTTTCCAACAGGCAAAGCGCTTATAAATATAATTGTAAGATAGTAAACCGAGTGCTTCATTTTGAGGTCACGTCAAACACTTTAACAACATGAACAACTTGATTCAAAATACATAAATGGTGCATTTCTGCTAGCATTATTTTGGTGAAGTAGGCAAATATATCAGAAATAAATATGACAAAGATATTAATACATCTACGTTTAATGAGTTCCTAATTAACGCAAATATTACCGTTTATTTCCCTGATATAATATCTTAATTAGATTAAGTAAATTGATTGACCTCACATTTAGATAATTATATTCCTATTCTAAACTCTAAATAGTTTTCTATATTACATTAACATCCCGTTGTGTGATGCGCGTCAATTATATTGATTCTAATATTTTAATTTCTGGGTTCTGTTCTAAGATTTCTTTATCTGCTTTGCATCAACTCTTCACAATATGCATTTGCTATTACTATCTTATGTATATTGTTATTCCGGGGATTCCAAAGAAGTTAGGGCATTTTTTCATTAGATGCAGCAATACAGTAATTTTCATCTTAAAATGCTTGGAAAAATTTAATTTTATGTTAGACAATGAGACATGTATTAAGCGACTCATTAACATTTATTCTAACATCTTAAACATAATTCTAAATTTCCACCAAAGATATATAATATTTACTACTTGAAATGTATGTTTTATTATGATATAAACTTTAACGCATTAGAAACAACTTACACATACTTGTTGCATCAAAAAGCTTGCGATTGTTTACATAAACGACTTCTGATGTAGCTACCTGTTTCATAATTGTAATGAGCTACCTGTTCCGCAATTACAACGAGCCAAAGTTTAAATGTTGCGGGGATATATATTGCATAATATATAAGCCGACGTCTTCAATGTCATCATCAGACAGTGCATCACATACCTTGACTACGAGTTTCTGAAACTGAAGAGCTTGCCAATGACAATGTTCCATGAACATGGTTAATTGTACGTTTTACAGAAGCACATATTAATATGTATTTCAAAATAAATTAACATGGCTTCAATTGCATTGACCTTAGCCTATAATGTGAAGAGGCCACTTAAATGTGTGGATGACGAGCTGATTGGCGTTGGAATAATATATGCGGTTGCAACAATATACTTGAACATGTCAATGCTTTCATATGCACATTAAAAATCGTAGATTTTGCAAAAGATAGTGAGTTATTATCACTTTAAGGAGTGCAGAAACATACACAATGTGGTAAATATAGAATTAAATAAATTAAATAATTTGGCTTCTAACAGTGCATTATCCCCCAAAACAATGTTGCTTTTTGCATATTTATGTAATACGTATCAAAAACGGCTACTCAGATTTACCTTTCCTTGTGACATCTTAAAACCATACAATAACAAATTTGACAAATTAATTTGAAATGGATGTACTGAAATATATATGCAGCTGCAAAAAATAAAGCAAACCCAAGCTAAGAGGTTCATTTTCAACAAGACCCTGCGCAACATAAGTCCTTCCATTATATGAGTCAAATAGGTGTATAAATGCAAACTGTACATTTAAAATTGCTTTGTTTCCTAGGTGATCGGTCATGTGATCGATGTGGCGCAGGACGTTGCGATATACGATAAAGCGATCTCTGCCAAGCTTGAAGTGATGCACTCAGTACTAAAACAATCATTCAAGAAAATGCAAGAACAATCTAGTAAAACATTTGAAATGGAAGGCAGGTCGTTTAGTTATAAATTCTGGCGACAAAGATATTGGAAGATAGTGTGTTTACCACATTAACTTGTGTGTATATCGAATTCCATCTCATATAATATGGAACTAAATCTACAGTGAGATAATATCCCAGTATGTCGGAATATACGATGTTTGGCAGGAATAATATAAACTTCCGATGTATTATTGGACTGAAGATATGGTTCGGAATCATTAGCAACTAAATGAGTGCTTATACACGGACTTTGCATATTAAATCGTTAATGACGGTGTCAAAGTATTAACTTGTGTGTGCATCTTTGTCAGCTGTTCATATTTTCTTCATCTGGTTTTATATCAGCGAACAGATGCATCTTAATTACATAGTTGCAGTTGTAAACGTTATGACCTATCCAGGTAATGCATATGTATATTTCATTTGAATGTATATATTATTACTTCAAAGTAACGTAATACAAAATGCATAAAGAAACAAAAATGTACCAAAATAAAGGTTTTCGTTGAAGAATATACCGTAGGTGTGGCAATAATGTATTCATTCGTTTTAATTTATATAGTGACCGAGGGATCTAAACATTGCTACTTCGCCGCAGTTTTCGTCTTGTAAAATTTTTGTCGCCATTTTATAAACCTAATATTAATTTTCATGTCATATGTACTTTTTAAACCTTAAAACAATTGTTCGACATGGCTTGAAAATGGCTGTAACATTACTAAATTTCCTTACCTAATTGTCACTCGAATAAGGAACTCATGATTGATAGTATGTTCGTTTGACTACAAAATTCGCCACCGTTTTGTTTGATTGGTGCTTCCTTAATATATTCAGTTATGTTGGGGATTTTTTATGAACGGGTGTGGATATGCCGAACAACGGGTTTGCGATATTGTCATTTCAGAACTGTATAATACATTAACTTATTCACTATTAAAAGTATGTATAATTTATAATGTACATGTTACGATAGTTAATGGCTTCGTAATGTGAGGCCTTGGGGTAAGACGTCACATATATGTGGAACTTGATTTCTAATTATGTCATGGACTCGCTAAACATTGCTTGCTTCCTAATATCATTGAAAATGGTATTGGTCCTCAGTTTATTATTATATTCCATCGTTTACCTTTCACACTGCTGACATTGTCTTTATAGTTTTCATAATTCACATGGAAGTTATAATCCACAGGAAAGGATTCGACAGATGGAGTAAAGATCGCTTGACGGCTCATTTTTGTCCCTGCAAATAATAATGTACCCGTATCAGAATATATATTTGTATGTTTAAAACTCTTTGGCCAATTATTGCGTTTAGCTCAGCTTTTTCATGTACAAAGAAGGTATTGGTGGAATGTGATGTTCTGTTTAAGCGTTCCAATTCTAGAGAAATATTTCTAATTGAATGCATAAAATTTAGTATTGTTTTACATGACGTATATATATATATATATATATATATATATATATATATATATATATATATATATATATATATATGCATATGTACATATATAAATATAGATATAACATATATATTATATATATATACATACGTACATATATAAATATAGATATAACATATATATTATATACGCTGTACGATGAATTTATACAACGAGTGGTACATCATTAATACAGCTAATATACTATACATATATTGTATTTGTACCACATACAAGTTTTCATTTTATATGGGAGGTAACACTGACGGCCATACACATTGCAATTTAGGGGAGTGAACTATTCACAACCCCTCGCATGTATGTACGATCAAACAAGAAGTTATGTCGTCATTCGTAATTTCATATGAATGGCTATATATTTCCTTTAGCAATATTAAATGAAATGAAAACGCATGCTGACCTTTAGCATTCAAAATTGTTTTAATAATGATAATGCAAACATCTAATTTGCAGCGTTCGTTATCAGGCACAGTATAGTAACAGGGAGGACAGCTGTATGTATAGCACCAGTACGATTCGAGCCAGACACATCAAAATAAGGAAGGAACAAGAGGTAATTGAACATTTTTTTATCCGTATCCACATTTCACCGATGTCGTGTATGCCCATATTTCGCTATTCCTAATGACTGATAGTCTCACTTTCAATAATTATCATATGTTTCCGCAGTATGGGCCCTATTTTATAAGTCGCCTGTTGAAAAGAAGTTTACTCAGTTAGGGATCTCGTTCGCGTTTTGCGAGAGGTTCATAGCAAACATATTTTGTACGGTGATGATTGATCTGTATAATAGGTTGTTGTTTATTTGATCATTTTGAATATCATACATTTGGGAACTTGATATAATACAATCTGATGTTGTGCAGTTGGATATTTCTTTATTGGTGGTGGGGATTGACATCATCGTTACTTGAATGGCCGGTGTTGCTCAGGTAATTAGAGTACGCTTGTTGTTGTTATCGAATAATGTTTGAATAGCTGTTTATAGACTGTACGTTTGTGTGCCTCAAATTCGCATGATAACAGAGGAGGTATGTGCTTGTCTCTTAACCTATGAATTAGGTAATTTCTGCTACTAGAGTTTGTTAATTTATTTTAGTAATTTTAGTTGTTTCTTTCATTTATGTCATGACTCATCCATGTTTGTTAATTCCAACGACATGTTTCTTCAACCAATTTGGGTTTTGTTGCTGAGATTGGCGTAGTGTTGGGCGCAATTTAGAAAGGATGTTCACGTTGACAGACATCAGCTGCCTTAGCTCAGCATACCGTTTGCGTATATCAATTCGATCTCGATCTTTCTCACTGGTTCGGTTATAGTTTCATACATCTTAGGGTTAATATCCCTGATGTTCTTGACATTGTCCACTGTTCATATTTTTATCTTTCATTGAGTTCAGTAAACTCGAGGTCATTTGCATCCTTCTTTATTGTAATATCCCCCATTTCAGATTGCATTGTTCAGTCACTCCCCTCAAACCAAAATACACATATTTGTTAAACCAGTGTGTTAACAATGACTTCAGGATTTTTCCATCCCTAATGGTGTTTTGCTATAAAAGGCATTTCATTTTTCGTCTGTGATACATTGACTCTGATTGGGTGTTATGTATTTTTTCCTTTAGATTTTAAATATTTTCTGCTTTTCCGGAGAGTTTCCCTTGTTAATGTAAACATTTAACGTGTTCCTCTCATGATTGTAGTAGCATATATATTGATTTTAAGATTTGCGTTTATTGTGGCTGTATCACAGAAAACAAGAAGCTGACAATAATTCCAGTCAAAGACTTGTCCAAATTCACTGCAGTGCAATTAAGGATGCAATTTCATAAAATTATATGCTCGATCTTTGAATTAACCTACGTCCCAATTGGATAATAAACGCACATCTATACAATCAACAAAACTAATTCCAGCATCTCCTGACGTAAACTACAATGGTTTTCATTGGTGATATACTGAAACCAAACATTAGGAAAGGTGTCATTTTTATCCTCTGTGGAAATGAGGGCGCACGATTATAACGTTCTACAATTTAATCAATGGTATTAAACCACACACGGAGCAGGAGTAGATGGGTATCATGATCAACATTAATACATATATTTACTGGCCATAGTCCTCAGTTAAATACACACAATGAGGGGAAAATGCGATATATTTTAGTTTCTAAATAAATGTATCTAATCCAACCCCTTCCCTCTTACAAATAAACATATGTGGTAAAGGTGATATTTGTCATAGTACCACTGACAGACCTGTGCTCAATTAACATAAAATTATTATTCGTAAGGGACAATGACATGTGCTACTTGGTATTATTTATAAATATACAGACAAAGATACCAGCGCAAACATATTAGTTGAAATAATGATTAGTCTGCTTTATATATAATAATGAGACATACAAAAATAGCCCATGGCTAGTAAGAAATATCAGATATACAGTAATAACAAACATAGTTAAGATACATAAAACACAATTTGCCTTTCTTCACGTAATTTCGTTATTAGCGGCTATGTAACATTACTTAATTCAACCACCTTTATAATTCGGTCTCATTTCATCGAATTCATGTTGTTATTGGAATTGATAATTACCTTTAATTTATGTCGATAAAGAGCACACTTCAAGTATTACTCTAGGCCGCCACAGTATGTTACCTCCCTCTTTGATGACAATTTGAAAAACTGCACTTGATGTAGGAATACATGAACTGAAACTAATTTAGGCACTAGTCCTATCTTGAAAATGTTCAGGCTTAGCCGATTAGGGCTCATTCCATCAAGAGCGTGTATTGTACTTAAAGAAAACGCGGGATATTGCTTGAAATGGCTCCTTCAACGAGGTAAATAACAACTACGACATAGTGTTTTACACTTTAATAAAGTAAATAGTGCATGCCATTACTGAAACCACTATTTATTGGGATTTATATGCAATGGTTTCACATACCAATTAAATCCTAAATGTAGATATTGTCTGCAAACGGTCGTATATGCCTAATCATCCGAATAATACTGAATCTTGTAAGATATTGGTCTTTCTTATCGTTGGGTTGCATTGAAACTAGATAATATCAACAGTATGGGTCAGGGAATTTCTCAGTCGAACTGATAAACCCAGCCATTCTTTCACATATTGATGAGGGGCCCAGAGTGGCCGAGTGGTCCAAAGCGCTTTCCGTGACGGATAACTGTCATCTCACCTCTGTCTGCGCCGGTTCGAGCCTCGGATTAAGCCAATGTGGGTATGTGAGAAAGCTTGCCAGAAGCTTATCATGGATCAGTGGTTCTTTCCAAGGTTCACTCGGGTTCTTCCTCCACCATTAATACTGGCCGCCATATATAGACTATCGTGTGCTGGAAAATGGCGTTGAACCCAACAGCAAAAACAACAACATATGTATGAATCTACTAGATGTTGGTAGGCAACCTTAGTGGGTTCCGCAATTTCAATTGAAAGTTGCAACACATGAGTTGATGACCTAACCGTAGTTAACATACGAATACAATATAATGCTAAGTCGGATTGCCTTCTATTCATGCTAAAATCATAAAGTAACGCAGCGCCCTAGCTTATCATCAATATTCACCCAAGTCTGGTCTTCTATCTAATATTTGATCTTTTTCTTCTCAGATCAGCTGATTACCAAATAAGTTGTTGCGCGCCAGTCCCAAATTAATGCATATACGTTTCATGACCGGAAGTCATTTGTCGCACAAAATGGTGCTCACAGTGCAATTGCAATCCTTTTCCCTCTGATTGGTTTGTAAAACATCATCAACAGAGCCTAAACAACTGGACCATTCGGCATATGATGTTGCTTTTTATGAGATATTCAGCTTGCAATGACATATTATGTATACTGCTATGAGTGGCTACCCATGCTTTCTAGCCGAATGTTGGTAGTTTGTCATCAATTTACTGTGACACAACTGTGGGTGTAGAGACCTCACAGACATGCCAAGAACAGCCCATGCACAATACACGTATTTCATGACATTTCAAGCATTGCATTTCTTTACTTCATAGGGGCCAATTATGACCTGCACCTGGCATCTTTTTCAATGCAGACACATCATATAACAAGGTTACTCTTTAGCGACTGATTGAACCCCACCAAGCAACTATCCTCCGAGGCACATCTAATTTTATTCATCGGACCTATTAATTATTTTGTCAGCTCGATTAACCATCAACTACAATGATGTGCAGTCTGAGATAACTACGATAATGCAAATAATAAAACTGTCGTGAATTGGAAACCGCCCTCCCGCTTCCATTCATTTAAACCTTGAAGCGGACAGGTCGTTCATTTGTATCACGTTTTTTTTCCATCAGAAACAAGAAACACTATGATCTAAAATTTAGTGAATGTTTCAACGTTTTACTGGCACTAGTATAAGTAGTACAATATATGAAATAGCTAGCTTGCTATAAGGTTAACCACAATTACGTTTTGATTAAGTCCCTCTGCTTTTCAAGGAACGACGTTTATTATACGGACCAATTTAGATTTATATAAGTGAGGCTGAATCGGTTTCTTTACGTTAAATCAATTCCTTCACTGGAAAATATAATCGATTGTCAGAAGTGTATCTTGTATTATTTTATAAATAAGCCGCAACTCTAGGTGAAGGTCTACACACATGTATCCTTGATAAACCAAAACTACTGTTTGTAAACCATTGTATCGATTAAACAATTTTCGCATACATATTTTTCACTCTCCTTGTGAGAACTTAATGCATTAAGCTCTTAGAGTCAATTGCAAATAAAATCGATATTAATACCTGCTAAAAATAATTATACTCAAAACAGTCAGAACATTGACTATACAAGTATCCCTCGTTCACGGTCTACAATTATTTTCTCTAACTTTCATCCTTTAATACCGCAAAGGTACTTCCCATCACGATGGTTGCAGATTCAAATGTTACATATGTGTTTTCCGGTCATTTATACTTTCATCAACTTATCATAAGTAATTTGCTATGAAACAATGACGATATTTTTAATCACGCATATTTCATTTGCACCAACTAGTACAAGGACGATAAACCCTACAAACAAATACCAACTGTCTGGACACTCGTGACGGGTCAAGAAACGTTGCATCACCAGAAAGGTGAATTATTTACGGTGAAAAATTAGTCGTAGTGTCTGGTTAGGGAAATATGTAAAGTATACACTCTTCTAAGTCTATTCAAACAAACCGGTTGATTTTTGTCAGGATACTTCACCAATACAATATAAAACACAAGAATGATAACGTTCGTGATCACATTTGAAAGCCACAATTGAAGCTTTGACGCCTTCTTGTTTATAATATTATTCATTCTAAAAAAATATCCCGACAGAAAAAAGGTTTAAGTTTTTAAATTAAATGTGTATTCCTTTCTTGCTTTTTGGTTGTATTGTTTCCCTTTGTTGCATTCGATTCTGGTTATGATCTAGAAGGGAATTTGACGGGGACTGGCACATGCCATGTAACGTCGTTATGGCATTAAACTCATCCGTATATAACTTTGAGATTAACCAACATAATAAGTCAAAAGGCAGATATCAACTACTTCCTCGGTAAATGAAACATGATACAATTTATTGTTGCAAAATGTTGAAAAATATTTTGGTCACTCTTCATTTTGAATTATTTTTAACTTCTTTACATGCCTAGCAATTAAACTTCATGGCATTTTAATACAGTCTTAATTGGTCTTAATTAGTTAATCTATAATTCATATACTATGTTTTAGAAACTAATATAATAAAATACAGTTTATTGCATAACGTTCGTTGCATAGGCACATTCTGAAGTAATTGTTTATGTACTCATTTGTGTATTTTGTTAAATAATTGAAAGGTTTCCAGTCTGGACGGATACATAAAAGGACGAGTCTCAATATGGTAGGTACTTTCTTATCACATGCATGTAACTCTTTACGAATTAAGACAATCAGGGAAGGTGCATACAACGTTAATTTCGCAGTGTAAGATACCAAGAAGATAATGTATTTAACTATTTGTATTGATTATGGTACATCTATTCCATTTTCTGACTAAATGAGTGCATGTTTGATCACATTGTATTTGCACTCATCAATTTTGCAAACTCTGTGCCGGACATTGCAACTGTGGGCTTCTTTACGAGAGAAAGATAACATGTATTATGTTTATTCATTTTTCTCCAGATTTAAAATTGTAGTATCTGATAGCCACACACATTGTTCAAGACTGCCATATTAACTGATATTTAAAAATGCTTAGATCTACTGCAGGCCATTGCAAATCATTGATCAGCTTACAACAATGTAAATCGCGCAATTATACATGTTATTAAATGCAAGCCTGAGATTTGCAGACTGCAATTAATATAAATACTGGGTTTGGCGTCCAGGTAAAACCTAATGAAAATAATACAAAATATGAAATATAAACAATGTAAAGCAGTTATTTTCGAGATTAGAATAGCTTCGTCGTGTTTGAAATCGGATGTTTTTGGTAGAATTATGTTATCTGCTACAACATAATAGTAGCAGCATGGCGACCAGCGGTTAGACAACATCATGTTAATTTAATGCCGGATCGTGACCTCTTCAGCATCATAAATGGCGATGTATTTGCACAGACAATCATGTACATTTCTGAAACGTGCTCGTTGGTAATCGAACTTTAGAGTGTCCACCTCGGATGCGGGAGGTCGTGGGTTCGATCCCAGGCCGAGTCATACCAAACACTTACAAAAATGCAACTAACAGCTGCCTCGCTTGGTGCTTAGCATTAAGAGGTTAGTGTTAGGACTGGTCGGCCTGGTGTCAGGATAATGTGACTGGGTGGGACATCATGCTACATGTCTGCGGCATGATGCTCCAGTGCTACACATCACTATAAACTGCCACATTGCAGACATCGTAGCGATATGACTGAAAAATTGTTAAAGCTACATTAAAAGTCCAAATCACATCACACATCACAGTAATCGAACTTTGTATTTGTTATACTTTTCAATGGATTCCCGGAATACGGGTGCTAATATCACATTCGCTACGACACGATATTTTTTGATTAACATGATACGAAAACGCATGCTTTGGAATAATTTGAAGCAGTCATTTTTGCTACCTCTAACGGTTAAATTTTGCAGAACAGTTACATATGATAACCTCAAAATAAAACATTAATGGTATAGCGACATTTTGGGGATAACACAAATGTATGCGTTTTTCCCCGCAATTTACAAACTGCCATGTGCGCAAGACAGAGAACGAAATCACTATGGGTAAGTATTTCAAAAATATTTTCGATAGGGTTTCAATACAAAATAATTACTCGCTGCGATAAGCTCTCATTTGTGAGTTGTCTTATTTAGAAAATTGTTCAAGTCTAAACAAAATATAACTCGTGGACCCTGAAGCTTAATAATTCATTTAGAATCACAAGACCCTCATAAAGAAAACGTTAGGGTGCCACATTTAGTACATTTTGGAAAGTACCTTCTGTTTCTTTTAAACAGAATGGTTCAAATGTCCGAACAAAATGTATTTTCTTTTGTCAATCCTAGGTCAAGATGTACATATAAATAGGTATTGCAGAGCAGAGCTGAACATGAAATCAAACGATTCAGACATATCCAATTGACACGAAGAGGAAACATTCATGTGCTTGGTCCGTGTAACACACTTGACGTATTTTCTACAACGCATTTGCTGACGTTTCTTTATTCTTGGACATTTGATGTTCCACCAGTAAGGTTTGCGCACGAGACCGATTTCGGAGCCTTATCGTACCTCCGATCCATTGGAATATGAAACATTTCTCATCATTTCGCAACACGTTAGCATACTAATGATGGTCAGAGTAATTGATGTAGTGCAAAATTGTAATTGTGTATCATACGACAACACTATCAATAACAACAGTAATAACAGCGTCAATTAATACTTTAAATATACAAGACGATACTAAAAAACATTAGGCACAAGTTTTATTTGGATATTATATTGCATATGTAATTCTTTCTCAACACCATACATAGCGACATTTAGATACCCTTTGCAAAAATAATTTCATCTAAATATTTATGTAGAATACGAAAGATAAAAACAGATACGCGAAATAATTTGTATCTGGACATTTGTATCTTGTCATAGACAACCACATTCTTCCACTACCATATTTTCTAAGCACGTGCTTGTTTTAGTTTTCCCATTATAGTATTCGAGGTTTAAACATGACAGCTTGGTTGGGACGCAGCAAGGCTTTTTGAAGCCGGTTAGTTTTCTTGAATGTAAATAACTCAAAGTGACCGAACGATTTGTAAAAGTTGTCCAATTCAGCGGGTAAGGGCACTCTCCTTGGCAATAATATATATTGGCTTCTGGTGGAGTTCGGGTATATTTCTGCAATGCAAATAAATATACATTTATTATTGTATATCTCAGATTCCGCACACTTTGAAATTAGCATTGTGGCAAGGAAATACTATATTGGGAGAAAATATCACTGAGTGTCACTATATTTTGTCGCCACGAGATGTTTGAATGACATAGCATCCTCTAGCACATACTACATTTTTATATTCCTTACTTCCGTTTTACATTTATTTTCAAGATTATGATTTACGATTTTTTCAGAATTGAAAGGAATCTTAAAGTGTAAGACCAATTATACCGCTATACTAAACACTTTGACTGCAACGTTGTTAAATAATAATTCTATTTTTTTTGTCGTGGAGTAGCGTCTTGATGGTGAGGACAGGACCCATCTTCCATAGCGTGCAACGTTAGTTTGTCTTTTGTAAATGTGTCAATAACGTTTTATAAATATTACCTTATACAAATTAGATCAACTTGATAAAATGATATTGTTAAATAAATCTCGAGAACCTAATATAACATAGTACAAACTTCAATAACGCTTTCAATAAATTAGTGTTATATTAGTCTTAATAATTACTCTAAACGCATGTATCTTCCTTTAATATATGGAATGCACTATTTTGGAAATATCATCTAATTCCTCAAAACATCATGCCTCATTGACCATATAATAATGATTAATGTATATTGGTTGTGCACATTTTGAAACAGACCTAGATGTCAAACATATGCACTGTGGTTATTCAACTCAATTGGCAGCACATGTATGACTCGTGACAATTCACTTTTTGAAATTTTTGATAAGTAAAACAATAAGTTACAAAAACTAAACGAAAACGAGAAGTACTATAATGATAAACATTTGTAAGTTAAAATATGTACCGAATTATTGAAAGAGATGGAAAAATCGATTCTTCTGCATTTCTGATCTTCCGGCACCTCGCGAGTTTCTATTATACCTGTGAAATTACAAAATCAGCACATTATTGATTTTTGTCAAAGAAAAACTAAACTTATACTGATAAAATAATTATTCATGCAGCATCCCACCTCATTGATGAAATTAATGTTCTCAGTCTATATATATATATATATAAATTCATCAATATGTTATCATTGACATTATTAAAGACTGAGTCTGCCGATTGATTAGTCACAACATGTGACCTATCCTGCAATTCGCTCGTTGATTTAATATATTGTGAGCTTGTTCATTGCTGGGTTAATTTGGTTTGGATAAATATTACAAATCTTAGGACGGTAAATATTTGTACTGGTTCACAAATGTACCACATATATTATCACGAATCATGTAAAGATGTGTTTTTGACTGAAACTGAATTGAACGTTTAAGAACTATTCTTCTCATACTTGTTGATATCTATTTATTGTTAGCCTGTTGAGATGGTTCGTTTTTCAATATTAATGAAGAACTGATCAATGACAGCTGCAATATCTTTTCTTCAGTTTCTTTCTTACTACCATAACTTGTATTGTACATGCATTTGCAAAAGTTCCTTTTCCGTTGTACATGACTATTTAATATGATCATGATCAAAACGTTGAATGAAAATTAGAAAATAAAAACAAAAAATATGCATTTGTTTCACAAATTGCAGTTGATATAGTGCTAATATATATATATATATATATATATATATATATATATATATATATATATATATATATATATATACACACACACACATATATATATATATATATATATATATATATATATATATATATATATAACCAACAATAGACCATAACAATTTAAAGAACTACCGCCCATTTTCTAATCTCACATTTATATATAAAAAAAATCTTAGAAAAGGTTGTTCTATCCCAGCTTGTATCTAATCTAAATTCAAGCAGTCTGTTTACCAATGTACAATCTGCATATCGCATTTGCCACAGTACTGAAACCACTGTAAATGTAGTTAATGACATTATATCTGCGTTGGATAGCGGAAAGAATACAGTCATCACCCCCCCCCCCCACCTTGATTTGTCTGCAGCATTTGACACAATATACCATGATATATTACTTCACCCTCTCCAGCATGTATTTGGCATTTATGATAGAGCATTAATGTGGTCCAAGTCCTATTTGGTCAATAGGACACAACGTGTACCTGCAAATTAAATACATTCCAGCCCAGTTGATATATGTTGTGGTGTTCCACAAGGTTATGTTCTTGGACCTGTTCTCTTCATTATCTACACTCACTCGCTCTCAATTGTCATAGGACATCATCCAGTGTCTCACCCACTGTACGCTGCTAACACCCAACTATACAAATCTAGCCCCCAACTGAAGTTGCGGCTACCATTCAAGGTGTAGGGAGGTGCAGTTCTGATGTGAAATAATGGATGACATGTAACAAGATGCAGACGAATGATGATACAAATGAGGTTATTCTGATCACAACACAAATAATGTATCATTCAAATTCTATACCTTAAACAATACATATTAGTTTTACCAACATCTAATTCACACAATCAGTACGAAACTAGGCTGCATATATTGAGCTGAGACACATCAGCGGAATTCGCAAATATCTGTCAATTGATACCACTAAACTACTTATGTGTTCATTAATACTTTCAAGACTGGACTATTGTAACTCATGTATGTCTGGTTCATCTCGATATCTGTTCCAGAAACTTCAAAACATTCAAAATACAGCAGCTCATATCGTACTTAGACTACCACGATCAGGGCACACCTCCCGGCTGATCTGTACTTTATACTGGCTATCCATTCGATCCAGAATCAAATACAAAATGTATTATATGTGCTACGTTTCACTGTCGGACTCTAGTCCAACATACCTATCCGATCTCACCCATATATACACACCAGCAAGATACTTACGCTCGTCTTCTGACAATCATATCCTCATTATTCCCACTATGAAAACAAAGTCATATGGACAGCGTTCTTTTTAATACCAGGGCCCAGCATCGTTTAATGAATTGCCCACTGAACTTAGACACAAAAACACATTGATCACATTCAAGAGGGCTCTCAAAACTCACTTGTTTCGACTGTAAGAACAAACTTAGAGACCTAATAATGTTTCCTATCTTACATATTATCTGCATATATTTGTAATGATATTTTAATTTCATGGTGTTGGTTTTTGTAATCATATCATTATATTTTTTTTTTTTATTTTATATGTGTTGCATAATGTTTCAAAGCCCTGCTAACTTATAAAGATGTGGCGCTATTCAAAGTCCTTATTATTATTGGTATTATTATTATTATTATGTACTACTTGAGACTATAAGGCATTGCAATTTGGTTCTTCTTTTAAGATAATAAAACATACATATAGATACATATACATACAAATATATATATATATATATACATACGTACATACATACATACATACACATATATAATATATATTGACCATATTTAAGTCTCACTTATAATGCATAGCTTCTAACGGCTTACCATGTTAACCTTTTACACTTTTTACACTTTTCCAGAAATATCCCTAGAGTTATTTAGTTGTGCTGAATTTACACATTATAACGTTTTCTAATCTACATAAATACTAACTTTGATAATATGCAAATTCATTGTTGATCACAAGTTTCTAAAGTATTGGTAAAATGAAATATAAATAGAACATTTTACTGCAGAAATGCTGACAAAAACATCCAGTCAGGTGCAAAGATTTTGCATCAAAATTGAGTGTGTTCCGAAGTTTACAAACCAGAGATAGATACGATGCAATGTTATTTAGCAATTTGACCAAGTTTAAATAAGAGTAAAAAATATAGCTTTAAGTAGTAAGAGAAATAGCCATACCCATGCACAAGGTTCTCATTAATAACCTTGGTCCCATACATTATCAAGTTCATGCATGGTCTGTTCAGATTTACCTATTTTTGCTGTTAGATTACAAACATGGCATCAATGAGGGTAAATACATGTATGAAGTAAAAGGTAAGGCCAGCTCAATAATATGCATTGACTTTGCTCATTATCAAAATTGTCGCAAATACTTTAACATTAATCTATATACATATTATTTTCATACGAGAAACATAAGTATGTCTTCCATATTCAAAACAAACTCAATCAGATGTAAAATATCCCTCAATAATATGCAATGATGTGTCATTATTTACAGTTTCTGCTATATTGATATTATACATATAGTTTCTAAGTTAGGTTTCAATTAGACCAGAACTACGTCACACAGTTCGGCAACAAGGCCAGCGATATACATGCATTCATAGCGTTCATCATCTCAGCTTTCCTATATTTTCAAGTCGAATATAAATTTGCGATACATTCAGCTCAGTATTAACACAGTCATTGACTAACAAATTCCAAACAAATTAAATCAAATCCATTATCACTTGACGTTATATCTGATGAGCTAAGGCAAATTAAAGAAACTATTTCTAAGATACATGCATCGCTACCTCTCATTTATTTAATATGTCGAATGTCGATTTCAAACTTATTAGACTGAAATACCGTTTTGTCTTTTCATGCATATTACTACTATATATTCCGTGAGAGACCGTGCCAACATTATAATTTATTTCTTTTTTATATTAGACTTAACTCAATTCCCATTAGCAAGAATCAAGACCATATATATATATATATATATATATATATATATATATATATATATATATGGTCAATTTACCGTATAAATGAGATAAATCAATCATAATAGTTCTATCATTGCTCTGTAAACCATTAGTAAACTATGTAGCCGCATCAATTAATATACCAAGCAAATCTTGCCATGAATCTAATATAATATTCCAAAATACATAATATTCAACGTTTATGTTGTTGTTGTTATTGTTGTAGGGTTTAACGCCATTTTTCAGCACACGATAGGCTATACATGGCGGCCAGTATTAATGGTGGAGGAAGAACCCGAGAAATCCACGGAAAGAACCACCGACCCTCGAGAAGCTACTAGCAAGCTTTTTCACATACCCACATTGGCCGAATCCGAGACTCGAACCTACGCAGACGGAGGTGAGATGACAGTGATCCGTAACGGAGAGCGCTTTAGACCACTCGGCCACTCCGGGACCCCTGAACGTTTATGATTATTGGGTCTAAAGTTCAGAATTATATATATATATATATATATATATATATATATATATATATATATATATATATATATATATATATATATATGGATATTCAAGTCTAATTATATATAATCACATTATGCATTGTGCAGAACATTCTATATTCCTCAAAATCGTTACGCAACATTATTAGGTATCTGTCATTTAATTAATTATTTATTGCATTTGGTCATTTTTTTTATTGCATTATAGGGAAAAAATTGGGTGTCAGATTTTACATAAATGATATGTCTTAGGACAGTTTCAATCCCATCACAGACACTATATTATTTTTATGTTTAGTGTTGAAGTGCTCTTTAAGTAATGTTTCTCAAGGCTTGAAGTTAAAAAGGAACTTAATAATTATCCAATTGAAGATGCATTCTAGTTATTTAAAAAGAAAAAATAGGTCATAACTACCTTTATATAAAATATGTCGTCAAATTATAGTTTTATAGCAGATTTACACCAAAAACGTAAGAAGAGGAACGTTTTTGTAATCTTGACAAACGCTGAAATCAGTATCTCATTTCAAATGAACAAGTGTCCGCTTAAGGCTAACGTGACAGTTGATGTAGTATAGATTATACACAGTTTGTGTTATATGGTTATGAAATATATTTGGATCGTGACGCATCTAATGGTCCAGTACAGGTCATATTAGCTATTATTGGAACATTTCCAAGATAAGGACTATACAATTGTAAGTGTATATTCAACGTCTCAATGATTTTTCAAACATGCTGCATATCAAGATGGAGAGGGAAGTATTTTGAAAGGTTAGCACATGCTTTAACACTTATTTCCTATTGACAATATATTTTAAGAACAAATGGTTTCAGGCCAAATAGTTTACCATTACGCGGTATAGATGATTCATTCATCTTTTGCAATCAATTGTATGATCGCACTGCATTCGAAATATCACAACTACAGTTACGGCTTGTGTATTTGAGCGAGGAACAGATTATTAATAAGCATATACTGCCTGGCAGACATTAAATGAACAGATAAGAACTATACTAAAATGCAGACCAAAGTTTTTGAGAGAATGGAAGATAAGTCACCATTGTTATCAAGCTGTAATATCGCTTCCACCAATTCAGACATTGCAAGATCAATTTCGGGTAGAAACACACTGTCCGCCAGTGAAAATAAATCAGGTACTCTGTCAAAATAAAACTAATAGAGCTAGAATGGATGAAAACATAATATATATATATATATATATATATATATATATATATATATATATATATATATATATATATATATATATACAAATATATATATATATATATATATATATATATATATATATATATATATATATATATATATATATATATATATATATATACAAATAACATGCCTTGATAATGCTGGTATAAAGCAAATTAATATATCATTACTGTATCAAAATATGATCCACCCACCAATGGCGCAATACTATGCATATATTGAAAAGCTTCGAACTATTTAAATTCGTTCGATTCCAATATATCGATGATTAATTTCCAATAATTAATCCTTAGAAAGTGACAAAAATATCACCGTTTTCTAAATGAATTTAACATGGAACCCTTTGTTGTTTCGTGTCTCCACCCGTATCTTATACAATGTACAAAATACAAAGAAATATGGAGTGAGAGAGAAAAATATTTTTGGTTGATGAAAGAGTTTAATGTGAACGTGCCCCAACTAACCGACAAGAAATATGGTTTGTCGTAACGACATATTTACACTTCCCTTGGGATATATAAAAAAAGAAATTAATATAAGCAATGAAACAAATATGCAATAGCCTGTTTTGGTTACGGGCACACGTAACAAATTTTATTCATTCTTGTTGTTGTTATTTCTCAAACCTATTTAAGGTTCTAGATACTGCTTAATATTAGTTAAATTATGACAATATCCAAGTGTCGTCTCTCTCTCTCTTTCTCAATCGATCAATCGATCGAATGGTTGACCATTCAGCGTTCAAGAAGGTAACGAAGTAACTGTACTTCTCTACTGTCTTCATTAAAATCATATTTCATGTATAAATCATAAGTCTGATTCATTTTGATTAACTCAGTGGGAATACAAATATAAACTCAAACATGAAAGCAAGAAACTTAGCACTATGCATTGATGACGTTTGGTAGCGGACACAATCGGCAGAGATGTATGTTCATTCACTCGGTCAATACACATTACCTTAGTCAGTCTTAACCCAATTCAGGCTGCAAAGCTCGTGTTCAAATGTATACACATAGCGGTATATCGTTGATAAAGCGTATATACAATACGCACACACACACGCGCGCGCACATAAGCATTAAAACTAAAATGACTTTTAAAGTGTAGGTATAAAGCTGTTTGATATACCAATACTTCAGTATCAATCTTAACTCCACTAAAGGGAAAATATGTGTACTTGTATGTGATGTAACTAAACTACTTGTTTCCCTTTTTTGAAAAATGCGTACCTCTCGTGTGATATTATTCATACAGCGTACATACTATATATATATGTATTATCTCTCCAAATATATATATATATATATATATATATATATATATATATATATATATATATATATATATATATATATAAGTTGTTTTGTTTTTCATTTTACCTCGAATATATTAA
This sequence comes from Sinohyriopsis cumingii, assembly GCA_028554795.2. Taxonomy (NCBI): domain Eukaryota; kingdom Metazoa; phylum Mollusca; class Bivalvia; order Unionida; family Unionidae; genus Sinohyriopsis; species Sinohyriopsis cumingii. Next base: position 83,402,865 of record CM068837.1, read on the forward strand.
TATTTACCTACATATTGAAAGTTGGAGTTATTAACTAATTTCCCATTCGAAATGCCTAGCCGATGTTAGTACTGTAATGAGATACAGCATAAGTTCATTTAACCTCTGAAAAACATCGTATTAAAAATGTTTTTTTTCTGGAAATGAATACTATCTAAATTACGCATCCCAGCAATTAAATTACTTTTCTTAAGTGTTTGTAACTCCTACATTAAGTATGATATGTATTGTTAACAGCATTTCAATATTTAATACCATTTGAGGATACCAGTGAAGGGTGGCTATCAAGGGAGATAGAGTTGGTTTTGGTGTTGTGTGGTTTAACGCTATTTTTTAGCACACGATACATGGCGGCCAGTATTTATGATGGAGGAAGAACCCGGGAAACCCCGGAAAGAACCACCAACCCACGAGAAGCTCCTGGAAAGCTTTCTCACACACCCACATTGGCCGAATCCGAGACTCGAACTCATGCAGACAGAGGTGAGATGGCAATGATCCGTAACGGAAAACGCTTTAGATGACTCGGCCATTTGAGACCCATCAAGAGTCAAGGGAGATGACTAATCAATTCATTAACAACTGTTGTGAAGCAACATTAAACATTTGTATATGACGTTTATTAAATATGGATTCTCTAATATAAACTTAAACTATATCATTGCATTACAACAATGACCATATTCCAATAAAATGTGAAGCTGTCTCATCGTTTAAATGAAACATTATGTATAAAAGAGATTAAGACAATAAGAGACAAAATATTTCAAATATCCACCACTTCTGTTGCACAGGACATAAACATATAGGATATAATGACTTTTAAACCAATAAATTAATTTCAGTACAGAATATAGTAAATTATAGTGCAAAGGTGAATATTGATGTTACATTTACTCCAATGCAGATAGTATTGATTATACATGGAAAACTTAGAATAATAACATTCATAATTACAAAACTGCACAACTAGTTATGCCATATATATAAACTATGTCAATAATATCGATAGCTAAATTGTATTTAGTCTCGCCTTGAGTCAAATTAAAATATATGGGAAACTAGAATAGTTACCTACCTCATAAGATACAGACAAACCAATCCGACAAGTGTCAAATACATCCTCTGGAGAAGAAAAAAAAACTAATTACAAATTATTTTTATATTGGAATAGTAATCTTGTCCCCTTGCTAAAGCATATGCATTGTTCTTCATTAAAAATATCATTAAATTAAATTTTGAAATGAAATATGACATACAACATTCCAAAAATATATTATACACTATTGTATTAACCAATTATCTAGCGTTTGAAACTTAATCAGTAAAGAAAACAGCTTTAACGAAATTGTGATAAGATGTCATAGTTCCATGTTATATTACACAAGATAATAAAGCTATTAATTGTATGTGTTTAGAAATATAACATTGTTTTTGCTGCCATAAGATTAGATTTCTTAACAAATACATTTTATTTTGAAATCTTAAATCAAATGCTCGATTAGTAGCGAATGCATGATTATGCTTGAGTGTTTCTTATTTAGATTTTTAACTTAGCTTTAACAATGTTTCAATCAGGTATATACGATGTCTGAAGTGCGGCAGTTTATAGTGCCGTCTTTCATGGGGTCATCATGACCCAGACACTTAGAATCAATTCCTTCCCATTTACATTAACCTGACAGCAGGCCAACCAGTCCTAACAATAACCCTTAATAATGAGCGTCATGCGACGCCGCTGTTAGTACCATTTGTATAAGTCTTTGGTATGACGAGGTCGGGTTTCGAACCCGAGGTGAACGCTCTAGCAACTAGGCCAACTAAGATTTTGATTATATTTGAAATCTTATTTTAAATGTTTTCACAATAATATTTTCAGGATTATATATCATTGTTACTGCAAATGTTATTACATTGATGAATTAAGTGTTTAAACTATCGCTAAAATATTATTTCAAACTATATTTCAAAATGTTATTACACTGATAAATAAAATATACTTTTTCAAATCCTATCAAAAGTGTCATTTTAAGGTTTTCCAAGCAGGAAGTAATTAGTTATTTGAGCTTAACTAAAACATCAAAATGATTTACCGACAAACCATATCCTCCTGTTCAGTTGAAGACTCACGAATGATCAAAGCAGGCTATACTTGCTAGAGTGCAATCTGCCTTTTATATGTTACCTTGAATCTATGTTGTCTTAACTCTACCCATGTCTCAGTTCATGTAGCACGGGGTGTCCCTATAAATAACTCATATAGTAAGCACACCACAATCACGTGTTTATTTCCTTAATATTGATGTAGAGTACGTGCATAATTAGTGTCGTCGATGCGTTAGAACTTTTGGAAGGAAACCTACGACCTCGAAACGTCACAAAGGATTTTATTTCTATCACATGTTTCTGTAATGAATGGAACAAGCCAGCTACATCACAGTGTACTACGTATTACATCCCCAATATTCAAGTACAAATTCACATACATACACACATATTAGTATGTATTTATGTAGGGAGGTATGTATGTATGTATGTATGTATGTATGCATGTCTGTCTGTATGTATGTATGTATGTATGTATGTATGTATGTATGTATGTATGTATGCATGTATGTATGTATATATGTCTGTCTGTGTGTGTGTGAGTGTATGTATGTATGTATGTATGTACGTATGTATGTATGTATGTGTGTATTTATGTGTGTGTAAGTGTGTATGTTTGTATGTATGTATGAATATATATATGTATGTATGTATGTACGTACGTATGTATGTATATATGTATGTATGTATGTATGTATGTATATCTGACTGTCTGTCTGTATGTCTGTCTGTCTGTCAGCATGCAAGTATGTATGTATGTATGCATGCATATATGTATGTATGCATGTATGTATGTGTATGTATATGTATATATATATATATATATATATATATATATATATATATATATATATATATATATATATATATGTATTTATGTATGTATGTATGTATGTATGTATGTAAATATGTATGTATGTATGTATGCAGGCATGAATGCATGCATGCATGCATGTATGTATGTATGTATGTATGCATGCAGGTATGTGTATGTATATATGTATGGATGTATGTATGCATGTATGTATGCATGTATGTATATATGTATGTATGTATGTATGTATATATGTATGTATATATGTATGTATGTATATATGTATGTATGTATGGATGGATGGATGGATGGATGGATGGATGGATGTATGCATGTATGTATGTATGTATGTATGTATGTATGTAGGCATGCATTCATGCATGCATGCACACACGCAGGCACGCACGTACCTACGTACGTACGTACATACGTACGTGCGTGCCTAGGTACGTACGTATGTATGTATGTACGTATGTATGTATGCATGCATGTATGTATGCATGTATGTATGAATGTATGTATATATGTAAACATTTGTATGTGTATACAAGACAGACATACAGAGACAGAGATAGAGCGGGACCGCTTTGACTTTGTTACGTCTAAGGGAGTAATTGAGCTTATGTTCGATATAACTGGACATGTTCTACATATATAGTTTAAAGTTAACATTTAAAATATGTTAATGTTAATATTATATATATATATATATATATATATATATATATATATATATATATATATATATATATATATATGTGTGTGTGTGTGTGTGTGTGTGTGTGTATGCGTGTGTGTATGTGTTCGTGTGGGTATGTGTGTAGAGGAAATGTACACAAATTTGGGAATTGAGAACATGATTTTACTTTAACATCAATTTGAAGTAAAATATGCAATTTGAGATTAGTTTCTAATTAAGTATGTATGTAATGCTTGTTTTGGGGCGAGCAAATAAACGATCACATGATAAATCACTAATCTGCATATAATAACAGGACATAAAGGCTACATAACTGGCATTTATCTATCATAGTTGCTAAGTGGTTTTATCATGTTCTATTTTAGTAACAGTTGATATTCATATATGAGGTCTAGAACGAGTGTCATGCATAATTGTTCAACTCCAATGGTTAGGAATAATGCCATTCGTGTCATAGTATGATAAAGTATTATAACGGACTATTTCATGCACAGGTCTCAGTTGTATGATACAAGGCTAATTAGACTAGACCTTGGTGGTGCATACGAATATACGAATACAACGTGAAAACCAGCACCGCCCAAACGTGTTATGTATCCTAACGCAATGATGACATGTATATGTATTACACGAGAAAGACCGAAATAAAGAACATGGACTCGGAAAAAGGTATATTGTATGGGTACAAGCCATTTATTAAATTATAAACATAGGTGTTCTGGCCTCTGATTTGGTATAAGCTGTATCCATTTAATACATAAACATTAGGACATGAAAGGAACCTAATTATCTAATTAATAACCATACATCGTCATTAAATGCAAAGGCCATGTTGATGGGATTTACCGTTCAGATGGCGATATAAACAGTCTGATGAAGAAAATGATTTAAGATAGACGGAACTTTAAGTTTAGTAGAGTTAGACACTATATCAACCTTTTCAGTGAAAGCATCATGTTGGTAAATATATTTATTTATATAGATTGCCCAACAAAGATATATAGGGCATATTGGATACCGGAACATCATGATTCGTATTCTCATGAAGTTTTCATTGTGTGATGTCATCTTGTGTTATACCCATGTAGACATGACAATTCTTTCAGCTGTTATATTTTCGTTCTTTTCCAAATATTTCCATCTGTAATTTACAAGACATTATAGTGAGTTGATCAGAGAAAACATGATGTCAATTGGATATCAATTTTGGAAAAGTAACGTTAATAAGGTTAGCAATATGGATTCATTGTTGGTGTTATTTGATATTAAATAAGGATATTTTCAATCTCAAACAAGCTATATTGTGGGTTAAATGTGATGACGATCATTCAAGCCGTTGATGATATATGTCGATATGAAGGCTTTACTACAGTTGGCAACATACAATTATGTAAGTTTTACTTGCCTAAATAAATATGACCACTTTAATAACAGTATCGCCTTTATACGTTGATGGGAACGCTGAACAGATAATGCAATACATGTATCACTGGCTATATGAGTTCCCACTTAGTCGCCAAGGGTGTTTAGTGACATTTATATATTATTTGAAAACGGTAGACACTTCTGCAATTGCGATCTGGAGCTTTCTGGATCATAATTCTTTCTACCTATTAATGTCGTTTATAATCTATATAGTCCACCATTTATAATCTACATCCAAGTTCTATTCGCCGCAAAATTCATAATGTTGATATATTCTTGCCTCCCTCTTATAATTGAAGCGGTCTCGTATCTTCGTTACAATAACTAAGACATAAAGTCTACATCCAACGTACAGAATCTATACATTTATAATAACCCCACGTGCTATTTTGATTCAATGGATTCGCTATATGAAACGTTAGAGCTGATTTGTAAAATAAATATTTAATAAATTTTGAAACTTACGTTTGTTTCCTTCACACAAAAATGTATCCACTACCGAAGCGTTTTATTTTGTTTGTTCTGTGAGACATCCATGATCAAGATCTACATTTATAATTCAATATTACAGAGTACAGCTGAACTTGAAAGCGAATGATCAGACATATGAACAAAAGAGGGAGAGGAAAAGTTCATGTAATTGGTGTGGTTATACAACACATCATCTGGAAAACACTATTGATCTACGATGGTAAACGTTCATTGCACTATTTACACTATTATGAAAAGGGAGTCATTTGTACGGGCAGTCATATTTGAACTTCTAAATTTGCACTATTACCTTTAGTAGCGGTAACCCTGACCACATTCGGTCATTTATCCTCGGATACATTCGCATAGCATACAAGCATATTCTTCATTACCGAAGGTTAGATATCAACAATGAATCAAACCTTCTTCGTTCCTTACTCATTCAAGAAATACATGTTTAAATCAATAATAATTATATCGATATCACCAGGAATATATTAATAAATGCCACATGTCCATATTAATATTTACACGTACGTGTATCATACTTATCAAGAGTTAATCGCTGCTTTATGGATAAGTGCCAAATTAAGAGATATTGCCTTTATACTATATTTTCTTTATTTGTTTCTTCCGTTTGTAAGCACCTAAGTATAAGCATCTCAGCAAAAGGAATAATCGTCACATCTTTGGCTGAAGATTCATCTAAATGTTTACGTCAGCATTTGCTTAACGAAATACATATACATATATCATAGTAATAAATGCTCAAGCTAAAGAAAATTAGTAATATAATATTCAGGGAAGACGGACGATTTACCTAGCCTAGCGAATCTGCCAACTTTGGATCAAAGCAAATACTCACATTATCATGCTTTGAGTGAAACGGGTTTATTCTTATGATCGGGTTTTACACCTTTGAAGTATTATAATTCCTCTCATACACACACACGCCACACACATGAATAAATGTATTGCTCATGGTCGTCTACATTCATAATACCGCATAATTCCGAAGGAGTGCCCTCCAAATATCAAGCATATCTAAATGGTCATCGGTAACAATATATGAGTTACGTTTCAGAGGAAATGATATTTCATCCACAGTAATCACGTTCAACATGTTTTACCTAACAAAATCATTTGCTGTCACAGTTTGTGAACCAACATTGAATCAAATTTGAGTGATTACTTTGTTTCGTGTATTGAAGTAATTTGCCATTTGTCACATTTGCCTCTCTCTCTCTCTCTCTCTCTCTCTCTCTCTCTGAAGTACATAATACATATGGTGCATTAATGAACATGGTCAGTTTCTGCCATATAATCGGGTCCTAATTGTTTGTGGTCAAGCTACGGATACCGTTCACTACAGTGTGCCTTTAACAAGGTTAAACCATTATTTTTTTATACAAGTTTCATAAGAAAGTGCAATATGCTGTTCGTATTAAACGTAACATTAATAAGTGTAGTGTGAATAATCTGATTATCGCTGATGAAGATTTCTTGGAAAGCTTTTATTCAAAGGTAATTCTTCCTTCCATTGCGGCGGGGGTGTATACAATTACGCATGTGCACAGGGAGGAGGGAGGGGTCACGCTTTGCTATATGCTTGCATACGTGATAAATGAATGACCCCTTACCTATATGTGAGGTTGTATACACTGCTTATCTATGGGGAAACAATATCAGTGTTCTTCCTAGACGATGAATCGTTAATCTCCCTAAAATAGAGGACTTAAATGCTCTCCAATAAGGTAATTTGCTGCCATATGCGCTAAATGTGCTTATTATGTTATTTTTAAATGGTGTCTGGTACAGTGTGATATGATCATATAACTATAATTGAAACTGCATCACATGTTGTTCAGCATTGACAGCACATTGTGCATATTTGTGTCTTGCTCAGTGTTTATGAAAGGAACATGGCTGTATATTCTATATTTTGCATATAATGTATAGATAACAACAAGGTAGATTGCCGGTTAACTATACATGTTAAGTGAATTATAAGATTTCAATTACATTGACCCTGTAACATGTCATTAGTCCGAGGCCTAGACCGATCGTCACGCTTAATTGTTTAACTACACTGGTAGGGTTAAAACAAGTTCAGGTCATACCACGTCAGATTCATCCATGTGCCATTTGCGGACCAGTTATTAGGGAACTGAAAATGATGCTGAAAACCATTGGGGAAATTTCCTTATTTAAATGATGTCTAAACTTTCTGCATTTGATTAAAACTAGTATTATTACACTGCGCTAGATTAATCTTTTTATAATAAACTTCAAATTTAATATTCACAGGCTGAAAACATAAATGGCGCGTTGATTGCTAATGATACTATTGGTGATACAAAAATAGACACTTCATCAAACTAATAGATCTATAACAAGTACATCGTCCACGTTAAATACACCTATGATGCAGATTGATAATACTTCAATACATGTCAGTGTAACTGAGATGCGGCAAACAATAATGCAATAACTTGATAGCGGGCTACATAACATAGCAAAGATAATTTATATGTCTAAAGAATAGAACATACATTTTAGAGTAGTCAGGTTGCATCTTCGTCTACAAATAATATGGATGTCTTGATGTTGTTGTTGTTGTTGTTGGGTTTAACGCCACTTTTCAGCACACGATATGCTATACATGGCGGACATTATTAATGGTGGAGGAAGAACCCGGGAAAACATCATAAAGAACCACTGACCCAGGAGAAGCTACTGGCAAGCTTTCTCACATACCCACATTGGCTGAATCCGACACTCGAACCAGGGAAGACATAAATGAGATGGCAGTGATCCGTAACGGAGATCGCTTTATACCACTCGACCACTCGGGGTCCGTATGTCTTGCATTGATAGATGCATTGAAAGTTAAGGATAGTTGTCATCTGACGTAAGTAATAATAAACATATAATGACATAAATTTATTGACACAACACAATTACAACAACATAAATATAGTGTAAGGTGACATATGAAAATGAATAATTAAAATACTGATATCAATAAGTTCATCAGACATTTTATCTGTAGCTTCCCTTTGCATATGTTTAACTAGAGATAAACAACCTATATAATGGTTGTTACTTACTACAAAAAAAACTGAATTTCATCTACACGTGTCTAATGAGTAATAGGGGTATAATATAACTAAGAAGTATTATTTATAGTTTCCAACTGAAATTGTCACAATAGATGTACTGTGTCATATTTTGCATGACACATAAATACAAATATAATAAATAATAAATCAGTAAACACATATAATACGTGCATGCATATATCAAATATATTACTTGCAATTAAACTCCAAATAACGTGTATATATATGCATGTGTGGACAATCTGGTACATTGCATCACTATATTTTGATAGGTGGAATATTTGGCAAGCAACATATAAATATACATTTCAATGTAGTCAATAAATAATCCCGAATGTTTTCACTTGATATTGTACAAAGTTATTCATTCTAATTAATACGAATTTCAGACTTGAAACTAATTTCTTTATTTCTTTTGTTTTCCAACTTGTTCTCTAAATATCAATATGTAATGCATTTTAGTACTATAACCATTTTTGCCATAGTTGTACCCTTAGGTATTATCATATTGTCACGTCCAACAGTTGCCAACTACATTTAGTCATGTAACGCCTCATATTTCGTTACACTTTATAACGACTTCTGCATAAAATATACCGAACATTGAATTTTACAGAATCGTCCCTGCAGAAAGCTCTGTATATTGTAGATTTTTTCCAAGTAAAGACTTGTCACTCCAAAAATCTTGGTCAGGGAGTATGTTATCTGTATTATATTACCGCAACCACACTCTTCCACCATAGTGTATTTAACGTCACCGACGATGGGGTTATTGATACATCTCACATCGTTATACAATCATTTTAATCAGTTTGGATGGAAAACAACAAGGTATGCTGACCCCTGACATTTTATGAAAACATACAAGAATGTAAATGCATTCGTGAACTGCATTACCCGGATCCAGCTTCGGATGACTGCATTCCCCACCACACAGTAATATATTGTATTCGTTATCGTCGCGAAGTAGGATCTAGAATGTCTATGCATATACAACCATTCACCTATACCACACTATTTGCAAAGTAGGAATAATTGATTGTCTTTAGATGAATCAGTTTAAAAATAGGAACACAGTATATAAAACTAAATGTACCTATCCTCCTATAAAACGAAAAGGGGTAGATCAGAATTAATTATAATGTGACCTCTTAAAGGTATATTGTGGTCCTCAAAAATAATATTGATGACATGATATAACAGCTACTCTGTATTATTTGTCACGTGGTCACTATATGCGTAGCAATCATATAATGGCACAATCATGATACTATGCATTTTGCTATGTTTATTCCATGTATTTGAAATCAATAGGTTTCCTGGATATTCCAGGGTTAATAATAGCAAATTTGATAATAAGGGTTGTGGAAAAATCCAAATAATTTCAACGGTTATGCAAAACTAAACCAAATGTTTTCAATTAGGACAAAGTTACTGACTACGTTTCAGAGGAAAGGATGAATATAGCAGATGCCTTCAGTAACTGCATTAGTGCAATAGAGACACATATTTAATATGCTGGTTTCTGGGGTCGATTTAATTGAATAAATAAAGCTATATTAAGTTGAATACATTGTACATTTCATTAAGTTTTGACGATATTGACTTCAACTGTGAAAATATAAATTAAGTTTAAATTAATGAAATGCGCTAACATTCAAATCGGGAAAGAAGACAGAATTGTGATCATAAGCGAGAGAACAAAATATTCAAAAAATATTGAAATGGAAGCAATACAAACATATATATATATATATATATATATATATATATATATATATATATATATATGTGTGTGTGTGTGTGTGTGTGTGTGTGTGAAATTGTGATTTATCAATGGCACATTAATACGCATAAATTAAAATTGGTTTAATTATGTAATATAGTTTATATAGATCGATGATGAATTTCCACTAAATAATCATTAATGACGAACAAAAACAACTAGAATCATAGTATTAATCCCTGTTTTCAAAATGAATCCAACATGGTACACTCTTTCATCTCAATCCTAAAATTATTTTAGAGCCCGCTATATTTTTGTACTATCTAAGAAACAAGAACGCCATCGATAAAAATAGAAATAAAAATTATCTTGGTAAGTAATATGATGGCATAGAATGTTTTTGATACATATCCTTTCTGTTGGATTAGTTAATCCGTACTTGCTTTTATGGGCAGGGGCAAACTAAAATAGTTATGGTCACAAAGCCATGTGGAAAAAAAAAGCTTAGAAGGCTTCAGAATTATAAGAAAAATTATATAAAATACATAAGAAACAGAAGATGATACATATATATTCAGATAGACGAAAAGGAAATTTAAAGGCAAATGAAAAGACAGCGAAAAATGAAGAGCAAGATAAATAGGGAGAGAGTAAAAATAGAGACAGATAAAAAGCAGGTGGAAATAAAAGCGAATATAGAGATACGTAATAAGAGTTGGCAGCCTTGATATTCACTGTTTACATTGTTAAAGTGTCCGTCATACCCACACAAGTTATGAATCACTACAGGGAGTATTCTGTTTACATTCTCACCTGTGAATTGCATGGACTACAGGTCTTTGTCATTATCGAAGAAACTATATCCCATCAAGCAATGAGTGATTGCTGATATATATTGGCTGGCATTGTTATCACGTGTGATAAGCATGATTGCTGATGTAAAAAGATGTTGTCGAATCGATATCGCAGTAACTTCAGTTAATGTAGGAAATCGCTCAACTGAAACTTTGTCAAAAACAGCATTGGTGAGTCAATTGGTCCGGACACCTAACTGCTTTACATTGTTAAAATGTCCATCATACCCACGTAAGTTATGAATCACTACATGGATTACTTTAGGTACATTCTCACCTGTACAGTGTATGGACTACAGGCCTTTGCCATTATCGATGAAACTATATCATATCAAGCAATGAGTGACTGCTGATAGATCTCGAATTCCATTGTTATCACGTGTGATAATCATGACTGCTGCTGAAAAAAGATGTCGAATCGATATCACCGTAATTTCAGTTAATTTTGGAAATTGCTGAACTGAAACCCTGTCAAAAAACAACATTGGTGATTCATTTGGTCCCAACACCTAACTGCAAAATCCGCGTAGTGGGTTGTAGCCACTAGCGCTGTTTGGTTCGACTCATTTGCATCTTTAGAACCCGAGATGGACGCCTTCGTGTTTCCAAATGGAACGTTGAGTCATTCAATGATCGTGTAGATGATATGTAATTTCATCCTTAAACACATTGCAGTGAATTTTAAAAAAGGTTTTGACTGTTTCTGGATATATTGTCACCTTCTGTTTTTCCGTGATACCACCCCAATAAACGCCGTGGTAGGTGAACAATTGATGGGTATTAAATACATGCATCCAGTGTCTGCTTTGATATTTCAAGCCGTGACGATTGCTGTATTTGCTAAGCAACTCACCAATATTATTTATCCAGATGCAGGGCGATACTTACTCTTATGTTTCATTTCACTCAGCAGCAACATGCAAATCTTCACTATGCATTTTGGTTGTGTTAGGATTGTGTTAGCGGATGAAATAATTTTAACTCCATTATGATGCCAAATATATAAATATAAATGTTGTTCAAAGATCACGTTTCTGTTACGCTAGCAATGTATGAATTATCGTAACATAACATTTACATTTGGGACCATTCTGGAATTATGACAGATATTTTGACTATAAATCCACCAAACCATCAAAACTGAAGACAAATGTACTGATAACAACTCCATATATATGCCCAGATACCTTGCTTAAAAATATCTTATTATGAAATGTTAGAAATAATCTTTAAAACTCAAATTAATAAGAACGGTTGCATGGCTTACTATGATATGTGGTCATTACAATTATTTTAAATAAATCAGCAGATCAATGACTAACATGAAATAGAGGAAATTGCAATCGGGGTCGATAATGCAAAGCTGTTGTCGCATATGTTACATAATGCATACCATTTGAAAAAAAGTTTATAATACCATTGCACCATTAGATACTGACAGCTTTGTATCTCTTATATTATTGTGTTTCTCTACGAGTTTGCATATTTAGCGTACTAACTACAAAATATTCAGACATGATAACATATGGATATCCAAATTACGAGCTTGAAAACGTATTTCTCCAGTAATATACGATATTACGGAAAGAGCTGCTCAATTGGAGAATGTAAAATACACAAATATGTTGCTTTACTGTATGCATATCTTACGTATGAGATATTAATCAACGCAGAAGCCAACCAGTTCACCAGTTCCATTGATTACCACCGTAAAATAAAAAAATATGCAAGCATAATCATGAAAAGAATATACACACATTTTGCATTATCAAGGGAAACCCTTCGGGCTAAGTAAAATATTTAAAATCCCAAGGAAATAATAATAAACTGAAGTCAACCGAACACAGAGGAAGAAATAAATGTCATGTATAGCAATTATTGGGTGGAAACACCTGAATCCATTGTTAACACACTATGGTTTAACAAATCGGTTTATTTCGGTTTGGGGGAAGTGGCAACATTACAATCTGAATTTGGGGATGTTACACTAAAGAAAAGATGCGAATAGTCTCGTGTATCTTGATCCCAGTGAAAGGCAGAAAAAACCAAGAACAGGAGATAAAATCAATGACATCAGGGATATTAGTCCTAAGATATATGGAAACAAAAACAATGTAGAAATATTTCCATTTGCTATCTACAAACGGTATGCTGAGATAAGGCCAGCATATTTTTGTCAACTTTAACATCTTTTCTATTGTGTGCCCATCATTATGCTAATCTCAGCAAAAAACCCAACATGATTTAAGAAACAAGTCGTTGGAAATAACAAACCTGGATGCATTAAGGAAATAAACAAACACTCAATAGTAGCCGAAAGTACCTAATTCAGAAGTTAAGAGACAAAAACATTTCCCCAGCTGATATCATGCAAATTTCAGGCACATAAATGTACAGTCAATAAACAGCTATTCAAACATTAGTGACAGACAACAACAGACGTACTCCAATTACATGAGCACCACAGGCCACCCAAGTAATGATGCTGTCAACCCCCACCCCACAACAAATAAATTTCAACCTGCACATTTACAGACTGTAGTATATCAAGTTCCCAAACGTATAATATTCAAATGAAACAGTATTAGCAAACCATTCTACGGATCAAACCTAACCGTACAAAACTTCCTTCAACAGGGCGAATTCTCAAACAAGGCCAACTCAGCGGAAACGTATACTGCTTATTGAAAGTGGCACCGACAGTTAGTAGGAATAGCGATTTCATTTTACAGAATCGATGTATATGAAGCTTAGTTAGGGTTAAATTGTTCACTATCTCTTGTTCCTTCTTTATTTTGATGTTTCTGTATTATATCGTAGTGTTGCTATGGATGAGAATAGCCACCATGTTACTGTTCATGACAACAAACTTTGCAAATTCAATGATTTCATGCACATTAATAAAACAAATTTGTTGTTAACTATCAGCCTTGTGATTTCATTTAATGCAATAATGCTAAATGAAACATATAGCAATTATTATGAATGAAGTGTACAGGAAATTATGAATCACTGCATAACTTATTGTTGATCGTACATACATGGAAGTGTTTGCAAAGAATTCACTCCGCTAAAGTGCACTGTTTATAGCCGTCCTTTATAACATGTAAACTTGTATGTGGTATAATAAAATATATGTATTGTCTGTATGCTGTATCAGTGATATACCACTTGTACAAATTTTTCATTAAAAGGAAACTCGGTCAATCTTTGTTTCGTTTTATTGAAGAATGTATGCATCACGCGCTATATCATTGATACAACGTGCATACTTTATATATATATATATATATATATATATATATATATATATATATATATATATATATATATATATATATATATATTAGCCAAAATGCGACCTTTGGTAGACATACGAGCAACCTTTAGGCGACCGCGGTCGCCTAAAGGATGTGTCTAGTGTCGCCCAAAAGTCAGACAGGATTTTCTACTGTTTCTGTGAAAATAAAACTGTATTGGTCACTTGATATATATAAATGATATAGTAATAAGGTTAAAACTTATTTTTAAGTCAACTTTATTTAAAAGGATGATTAGATGTTTCAATTTTAAATTTTCTATATATATTCGCGGTGCAACCTTTCGGCGACATCATGTATATTACGTATATCTTTGTTGGTAGCGTGTATGTTTATATCACTAAGATAGATTTTAAGTTTACTTTTGATCATCATCGTTTCACATATCGCACCGTTAGCATATATAATGAAATACCATAGCCCCGCATATTATCTAAATATTTTGCCCACTTCTAGGTTTAACTTCGGAGTGATACCTTTGAGCATAATGCGCATGCTTATATATTGGCCTAGTCAGCTTCCGGAAAAGCTGTCTCTAAATTTTCTAAAAATAATCGCGGGTTCGTAGTTGCCTTACACAAACCGCATTTTAATTACTGCAAATGTAATGCAGGGATTTGAAGATGTAACAGGGATCTAGCAGTGTAGCCAGTATGAAGAATATTCAAAAGTATAGAAGGGGTTGGTTGATCATGCTATTTGACTGAATGTGACTTGCTTGTTTATTCCGTCAATAACTCCAGTTGCAAACTGGGCCAAAATATCTCGCAGTGACTTGCATCATTCTTAGATATAGTGCATACTGTAGGTTAAAGATTGGCTTATGATTTAATCTACATGCAATTTAGGTGCTGAAGAT
The DNA here is from genome assembly GCA_028554795.2 of Sinohyriopsis cumingii. Classification (NCBI taxonomy): domain Eukaryota; kingdom Metazoa; phylum Mollusca; class Bivalvia; order Unionida; family Unionidae; genus Sinohyriopsis; species Sinohyriopsis cumingii. The sequence goes on from CM068837.1 coordinate 83,418,262, forward strand.
ACTACACAATGCCACACCATTATAGGGGTGGGTGTGTGTCTCGTATCGTTGCTTAGGGTAGTTTACCTATAAATGACTGACTATTTGGAGTAACGTCGTTTTCGCCCGTCAGGACATGCACGACGATTACCACTAAAGAATATCGGGTACAGATAAAATAACCACAGAACAACACCCACCTCCCACCTCTTAAAAATAAAAGACAATACATAATTATCTCCCCCAGATCAAGTTTATCCCCTTTTAAACTTTTTGTTTAACCAACCCTATATATATATATACTGCTGTCGGGAATTTCTGCGCACCTAAGGATTTTGTTACCAATACTGAAGCAAAACGCATACCGAAATCGAGCGATTTACTAAAATAAAATACAGCAATGCTTAACATTTGAAAAGATGCAATTATCACCAGAATATTTTGTTCAAAATAATATTCATTTTGGACCCAGGGGATAACACCCCCGCCCCACCCCCACCCCCTTACCCCCTTTTCCTGACTCGCGATGTGTTGGCCTATTCTGCACATTGATTTGCAAAGATGTAATGTTTATCCATCTTGCTATATAAATGAAATGTATTACTTTGGACTGTTTCTGTCAGAAGATCAGTCAAGTAATTAGGTCAGGTTTAGAGTGTGCTTTACAAAATTAAACGTAAAAATACTAATATATGACGTGAGATATTAAGCAAACTAAACCGATCTTGTAAAAAGTTAGTAAAGTTCAACATTGTATGTTGTTGTTGTTGTAGGGTTAAAAGCCATTTCTCAGCACACGATAGGCTATACATGGCGGCCAGTACTAATGGTGGAGGAAGAACCCGGGAAAACCCCGGAAAGAACCACTGGAAGCTACTGGCAAGCATTCTCACATATCCACATTAGCCGAATCAGATACTCGAACCAAAGCAGACAGAGGTGAGATGGCAGTGATCCGTAACTAAGAGCGCTTTAGACCACTCGACCACTCGAGGCCCCCAACATTTTATGAAAAAGATGCTATTAAGTGTAAGAAAAACAGCAATAAATAGGATGTAATGTGTTTACAACGTCTTATTGATGGGGAAAAATACTATATAATTTAGAAACAGACTATATGCCGGGAAATTTATTGAGAATGTATGTTTTAGCGGCAAGTATACACGTTAGGTAGCAGACGTTTTTTTACATTTGGGACAACGTCTTGCAAAATTGGTAACTTGGATAAAAATACAGTTTTTTACAAAGTAATGGTCGCAATAGTTACAAAAATGTTGATCCACAATTTCAGATCGTTACAAAAAAAAGATGGTATGATAGTAGTATATAGGGGCTATATATAGGGACTATGGGGACTATCATTAAAAACAGGGTCCCGACCCTTTGGGGACTATGTAAATTTAACATGGGGAAAACTAGCCCGGCCCTTTGGGGACAATGGGAATTAACATGGGAATTTATTTCGGGTTAGTCTAGGGACAAGGGAAATTTAACATGGGAGAAAAAAAGCAATTCTAGGGACGAGGGGAATTTAACATTGGATTTTTTTTTTTGTTTTTTTTTTTTTAAAATTTAAAAAACAACAAAACAGGGGTAGGCAATTGAAAGTCTGTCTCTTTTCGAGAGATTGGAGTGGCCCTGAAAAGGTCCATTGGGTTTTATGTTAATATTAAGATATATTAACATAAAGGGCACTGCATTGGTCTTCTTCTTGTCCTTAGGCTGCTCCTGACTGCAGGACCGTAAATCAGGACTCTTTTGAGGCATCCTTGACGCTCCACATATACTCTTCGCATCCACAGACTGGTGTCTGTCCTGTGGACAACTGTCCACTTGGATCGGACATACATCGGTATGTCCGTCCTGAACATCATAGAAGATACAAGGGTTGAAGATTGGACGTCGGTCCACATGTCCAGGCGCCGAGAACAAGTGAAGGAATGCAGTGAACTGAACTTATTTATAGGAAGAGGAAGGATTGAAACGGATTGAGTTCGTTGACCAATCCAAACACGCGTTACATAATTCAGTCAGCAAACATCCAATCCGAAGAGAGCACTCTGTGACGTCACGTGGTCTATATAGATTCGCTAGCGCCTGTGCGCAGTCAATTCATGCGACAGTTTTTTCAACATGACGGAAGCTCAGAAATCGATAAATTGGGGTGCACCAGCAGTGGAGACCACCCAAGGGAACCCGGATTTACTTTCAGAAGAGGTAAATTGGGATTTTGTGGATTTTCTTACCTCGCAATAATTTGTTCCGGAACCTTCGCCACCTTCATTACCACACGTGGAGAATTTTAGACAGAGACAGAAAGAAGAATTGGAGAGATTTATACAACAGCAAAAGGAAGCGGAACAAGCTTTTCTCCTACAGCAACAACAGCAAGAAGAAGAGGTAAGAAAAAAACAGCAACAAGAAGAAGCGGCAGCAAAGAAACAAGGGTGTGAAAATCAAACGGTCACGGTTCTGTTAGACATTTAGCAGAGTTAAGAAGTCTGAAACAAATGTATCAGACTTCTTTATTACGACCGAAGAGAATACGACCTTCCCGAGGTAAACACTCCAACCCTGTGACTAAGCCTACCGTGCCACCCTTAGTGATTTCAACCAAATCATCATCATCATCATCATCAACAGTACGCATTCCAGAAGTAGGCCTTGGCCGTGGCAAAGGCTTAGGGCAGTTAAAGTTGATTGCTTAAACTCACCCCTGCACCAAAAAAGGCCCTTTTCAGGGCCACCCAAGTCTCTCGAAAAGAGATAGACTTTCAATTGCCAACATCCATTCAAACTAAAAAAAAAACAAAAAAACAACCCATTTTACCCCTATAGTACGTGTGTATGAGTGTGTGAGTGTACGTTCTTATTTTAAAATCAAAACTCAAAGACACTTACCTTTTTATACCTAATTTATTCTTTTATAAATATTTACAATCCAATTTCGCAATTCACAATTCTCAACAGAACACTTTAGAAAGTTCATACACTTCTTCTGTCTCATTGTTCACTCTCTGTTTTTTGAATTTCTTCACCGTGACAGTCTTTTCCTCCTCTTCCTCCTCACTTTCTTCCCTTCTTCTTTTCTTCTCCTGTTTCTTTTTCTTTACCTGGCTGCTTTCTTCCTCTGAAGAATCCCTATCTTCTTCTGAAGAATCCCTCTATTCTTCTGACTCCTCTTGTTTCTTTTTTGGGGCAATCTGGAGACCAATGTCCTTTTTCTTGACAATAATAACAGGTATCTTGACTTTTGTCTTTTCTAGCCCCTTTTTTTCTTTTTTGACGGTCTGGACACTCTGAAGACCAATGCCCTTTCTTCTGACAGATATAGCATGTATCTTGCCTTTTATCTCGCAAGGAAGGAGAGTTGTGCGTCGGCTGGTCTGAAGAGAATTTTCTAATGACCCCTCGCAAAGCTCTGATGAAACGTTCGATTTGTGTAGTCTCTTCCATCGTTGTGCTCGGTTTGAGAGTGAAACGAATAGTGAAAGGACAAGACACCCACCCTTTTATATACGCTGGTCTGTTATGACTATAAATTAGTCCATGGTGTTTAAACTTTAGTCATTTAATGTTTTGCAATCAAGATGAAACGATCCAATTCATTTGAGAAGAAAGACGAAGAAAATAAGAGGCAGAAACGTGATCTATCGCGTCGTACCAGGGCTGAAGTCTTGGCACAAATGCATGCCAGTGATTTTGAAGAGGACATGAGTGAACCAGAATCCGAACCCTCTAAACAAAATTCACCACCCTTAGTCAACCCTGAAAAGTACTATTCCATTCAAGAGACGGAAAAGCGACCCTCTAGAAAATTTAGAACCACGGCTTACAAATACACGGTGAAGTTTAAAGATTTCAATTCCGAAGTACCCTTGGAGAAAGCAGAAGGGTTCATCACCGACATGTAGGATTCCTTGCTCACCACACTCAAGCGACAATGTCAACCAAAAGAAGACGATCGCTTGAGACTTTCCATACAACACGACGGCTTGAAATCCCCTGTTTGGATCGAGTTTAGCAGCCCTGCAGAACTGACCGTTTCCAAAGTCATGGACAAGATCCAACACGTACAAGAATCCAATGACCATTTTGACATCACCGATGTAAAAGCCACATTGGACATGACCCACGTTTCTCCTCCTCAAGGGACAGGACAACGCAAAAAGGTGTTATTGGTGAACGGCCTTCGTAGTATTAAGCGTAGCCTCGTCCAAATTTACAATTCTCAAGACCAGATGTGTTTAGCCAGGGCTTTCGTGGTGGGACGAACCTATGCCGACAAAAACGACACGGTAGAATGGGAAAGAGCCTGTGAGAACATTCGAAAATCGGACCGAGCCAAACAACGAAACGAAGCAGAACTCCAGTTACAACAAGCCGGCCTGTCCAAAGACACACCCTGCGGTATTCCAAAGATGCAAAAATTGCAAGATGTCCTACCTCCACGCTACACCTTGAAAGTGCACCCTCAAGAAGTGCGCGGACCTCTGTTGTTTCGAGGCCAAGATTTTAAGGATGGAAAATGCATTCACCTCTATCATCACGATAACCATTTCGATACCATTACTACTATCACCGGATTACTGGAATATGCTTATTATTGCGAGAAATGTGACTATGGTTATAATAATCGAAAGCAACACAAACATTGCGGATCGAAATGCTCAGGATGTTTGGCCTCTCCACCCTGTCTGAGCGAAGGGCAAGAACCAGTGCATTGTTCTGCTTGTCTGCGCACGTTTGTCAGCCCTGCCTGTTACCAACAACATTTGAAGACGCAAGGTTCACAGAAGAAATGTGCTTGTCAACCGCTAACATTGTGCCCTACCTGTGGACAAGGCATATGTACCAACAGTGCCAAGGCACACGTATGTCGAGGAAAGAAAAAATGTCACATTTGTCACCACATTGTGGTCTTGGAACACCAATGCTACGTGCAAAAGTACCAATCCCAACCAGAGAAAGAGGATGGTCACAAGAAGAAGAAAGGCAATTTCATCTTTTTCGATTTCGATTGCATGCAAGAGACCAGCATTCACATTCCTAATTTCTGCGTGGCTCATCGAGCGTGCCAAAAGTGCATTCAAGAACCGATCGTGAGTCATTGCCCTCACTGCAGCAAAATTCCTGGAGGGCTTGAAAAAATCTTTCGAGGGCCGAACACGCTAGCCGATTTCGCTCGATGGGTCTTACACCCCATCGACAATACGTGGAGTCAAGAGGACATCGAACGTTACGGAGATTGTCATCGACATGCCACGGTGATGGCTCACATGCCCGCAACGGAGGGGGCGAAAAGACCATCGGAACGCATTCGGTCGATGGCTGGGACTTAGAAAACCCAAAGATCTTATACGAGTTTAACGGTTGCTTATTTCACGGATGTCCCGTCTGTTACCCTGACCGCGGCACTAAAAATCAGTTTTTACAACGAATCATGGAAGACTTGTACCAGGCCACTTGTCAGCGATGCCTAAAGTGAGAACAGGAAGGATACCAAGTGATAGAAATGTGGGAACACGAATACGATCACCGTTTGAAAACCGATCCCGAGTTTAAAGCCTCGTGGAAAGCTACCAGTTCATGGACCCCCTGAACCCGAGGGATAGTTTGTACGGAGGAAGGACCAATGCCACCTGTTTGCTGTACCAAGCCGACGAAGAGAAAGGAGAAGAAATCAAATACTTGGACGTGTGTTCGCTGTATCCCTACGTGTGCAGATATTCTCGCTTTCCTGTAGGGCACCCGCAATTGTTCACGGAACACATCGACCTGAAAAACATTCGACAATACGAAGGCTTGAACAAGTGCAAAATTTTGCCTCCCACGGACTTGTACCATCCCGTGTTACCTCACCATTGTCAAGGCAAACTGATGTTTCCTGTGTGCCGTACTTGTGCCGAAACGTGCAACCAAGATCAGCCTTGTCAGCACACCCAGGAAGAACGGGCCTTGACGGGGACGTGGGTCAGCGTAGAATTGTTCAAAACTCTGGACATGGGATACCAACTGTTAGAAGTGTACGAAATTTGCCACTTTCCCAAGGCACAACAATACCACAAGGGTAACCCCACGCAGAAAGGCATTTTCGCAGACTACGTGGATGCCTTTTTGAAACTGAAGCAAGAAGCCAATGGCTATCGGTCCTGGTGTCACACTCCCGAAAACCAAAAGACATTCAAAGAGAAATACTGGGCACAAAAAGGCATCACTTTAGATCACATCGAGAAAAACGAAGGCAGGCAATCGTTCGCCAAAGTAATGTTAAATTGCTTGTGGGGTAAAATGGCACAACGACCGTGTTTACCCAAGACGAAATATTTGACCGAACCTTCCCGCTATTTCCAGATGATTCACGACAAAACCAAATTCATGAAACACGTGGACGTCGTTCGCGAGAATTTGATCTTGGTCAATTACCAAGAAGATCTGGACTTTGTACAAGACGACCCCTTTGGAAATGTCATCATTGCGGCTTACGTGACAGCTCATGCTCGCTTAAAATTGTACAAAGCTTTATAACTGTTAGGGGAACGTGTCCTGTACTTTGACATGGACAGTTGCATTTACATCCATCACCCGAGTCAACATCACCCTGACATAGAAGGAGACCGTTCAGGAGCCTGGACAGACGAGCACCCCGACGACAAGATTTTAAGTTTCGTCAGTGGTGGTCCTAAAAATTACGGCTACGAATACCGGGACAAACAAGGAGAAGTGCACACGAAGTGCAAAGTGAAAGGACTGACTCTGAATTATCGTACCAATCGAGTGGTGAACTTTGGGGTATTGAAAGAAGCCTTGCAGTCTAGAGAAGATGAGCACTTTAAAGTGCCCACCTATCAACCCAACAAGGTTGTACGTTTACCTACTCACCACAACGTCAGTCGACCCTTGGAAAAAGTCTATCAAATCGTGTACCAGAAGCGAGTGCGACTTCCCAATCATTTTACCTTACCGTATGGACACGTTGGTATAAAACATTGGTTGTAAGAGGATAGCCACTCACCAGAAGCATGACTTCGCCACAGCAAGAATCGAGTGAGAAACCCGATGAGAACTCCAAGATCAAACCTTACCATTTTCCAGTCTTCTTACCTGACTATTGTGATTGTGCCTGTCGATTGGACACGTTTCAGAAATGGCCTACGGATAAGGAAGGATTACCTTCTTCGCATGTTTTAGCTAGAACAGGATTTGCCTACTTGGGACCTGAGTCAGGATTGGGATACGAAGTGCAGTGTTTCGCTTGCGGACTGAAGTTACGAATGGATCTATGTATCTATAAAGAATCAGCTATTCGGAAACATAATCGATGGTCTCCGCACTGCCCTTACCTTTCTATGGCCTTTCGACCCATTACACTACGGTACAATTATGACGGCATCTTAGAAACGGTACCTTCCAAAACTGGACATGAAAAAAGAACGATGTACAAGCTTGAGACTCCATTGCGACTAGTATAAAAAGGACTCCTAGGTAAGATCGATAGTTCATTGTGACTACCAAGACCAAGCGAAAGAGAATCACAAAACAAGTTCAGAAAGGCACAATTCAAGTTTGGGGCTTCTGAAGTGGAATGCGATTGTGAGCCTTGCGATGGGAACGATGCTGTACGCTGTGACCTTAGCGATGCCGTAAAGCATCATGGGAACTTTGTTCTCACTACCCCAATCATGGAAAGAGATGCTGTGTGTGTCAAACCTGAGGGATGCGAAAGCGATGCCGCTAGTCCTCTTGGACACTTTACTGGGTTTCGTTTTAAAGATGAATGTTCACCTTCACGTCTACCCCCCTACGTATGTCATCCAGCCCTGAGCAAACTCCTGTCCATGTCACCCAACCCTCATCGAAACGAACTTGTGAAAGACGAATATTCGTTCCCTGTGAGTTTGTCGGAATAGTGCGACTTTGAAAATCGTCTTCAATCGTTCAAAGGAAAATGGCCTAAGTATCTGGGAGGCCCGACCCCCGAAGAATTAGCCAGAGCCTGATTTTTCTACTTTGACGAAGGAAATAAAGTCAGGTGCTGCAGTTGCGATGTGCCACTTCACCACTGGGAACCACAAGATTCGGCCTACCTAGAACATGCTCGATGGTCACCGAATTGTCATTACTTACCCTTAGTGGGACCGAGACTTTGAAGTAACTTACCATGTCGTTGAAGAAGAAGAAACCAGATTGCCTAGGAGTCAAATGTTGGACATCACCGAGACTAGTATTTAAACTTCATTTCAAAAACGATACTGAATCATTACCTAAAGAACTGCAACAGAAGATTTACAAGGACGTTTGGCAGGGACTTGCTACAGTGAAATCTCAATGGGTGACTGTAGAACTTTTGTGCCGAGAAATTCACAAGAGGAAAGTGAAAAAAGTAAATCAATGTGTTAGATTTATCTAGGTCAAGGGTGCATTCATCCTATTATATTACTCTAAACTGTTTACATCAAAAGAGTTCAATGAGATTCTTGAATGTTACCCTGAATGGCAGTGGTCAGAAATTACTCACTATGTGGATTACTTTTGCTCTAGGAGAAGATTGTGAATTGTACGGACTGACCTATTCATGGATACTTTGCAAGAGAACATTCGTGCTTTGCCTGTAGAGTTGAGAGAACGCATTTACCGAGAACTGGTCAAAATACAAGTGAAACGTAAAGAACAGTTGCATCCGTTACGTTACCGGTGTTTAAACCACTGGTACCTGAATACTATACAAGGACTGATTAAGTTGAAAGTGTTCCATTGGACAGACATTGATCAACGACCCCTGGTTTTAAAAAGGATTGGTTTGCTATTGATGATTCTATCTACTACATTGTAAACTTACTGCATCGAATTCCAGAGGAAGAGTTAGAGACTTACCAACATCTTTTACACAATGTCAACTAAGTGAAAGAGGAAACTTCTGAACGAATTGTAATATGTAAATTAGTGATTAAACGATTTAAATTCGACACTGAAGTAAAACCACGTCTGTGCAAACGGTACATTTCTTGTGTCAGAAAGAGAATTTAGTATGACCTATTCATGGATACTTTACAAGAGAACATTTATGGTTTGCCTGTGGAGTTGGGAGAACGCATTTACCGAGAGCTGGTCAAAATACAAGTCAAACGTAAATAACAGTTGCAGCCGTTACGTCACCAGATGTTTAACCACTGGTACCTGAATGGTATAAAAGAACTGATTCGTCAGAAATTGTTTCAGTGGTCAGACCTTGTTCAACACTTTGAGTTAGTGAATGAACGAAATGTTCATCATTTTGGTTACTTCGAGAATCACTTAGTGCATCGCATTGAGGAAGACGAGTTAAAGGATTACCAACATATTTTACGTGGAATCTACTTACAGGAAGAGGAAACTTCTAATCGAACTCTGAAGTTTAGGTTACAGTATGCAAGATTTAGATTCCCCACTGGAGAACGAAGATCTCTGGCTAGTAAGTACGTGTATTGCTTCCGAAACAAAGAGAGTATAAAAACAGGAATCCATGCCACGACTTTTATCACATGTGATTGAAAAGATTCCGTGGAAGGAACTCAATGACCATATTCAAACCGTGGATCATTACTATCAATTATTACAAGAACTGTATCCATTCAATTTCGGACGACGCGTAGTGTGTGTCTTAGTGACTTTTTTCTGGGATTTCGTTTACCAGCCGATTCCTTGTGGACTCTTTACGAACAGTATTTACCAATAATTCAACATGAAAGTGGTGCCTTTAAATGTTCACGAGAGATTCATTTTGCTCAAAGCCTTACGTTTTCATCTGGATACTTCTCGACCTCTACGGGAAAAAAAAGATTCGTCAACTTTTAGCTACCCGAGACGTGTATGACTATGTGTGTGTAGCTTCTGACTTACACCCCCACTGGACAGATGTCCGTGCCTGGAAAAAAAGGGGTTTTGAAGTTTGTACCCAAGAAGTGGCCCAGTATGCTCGAGAGTTGTGATCCTTCCTTTCAATGTCCAAAGAAAACAGTTACTTTTCAACCTGTGTTGGTGACGGTACCAGAAGAAGAAGAACCCGTCACCCAGGACAGGACTGTCGTGGACATGCCTGAAAGATCCTTTCGGGAGGACACTTGTGTGACATTACCCCCTATAGAACTGGTCAGAACATTACCCAAAACATGTTGTACAGACACTTGTTTTTATTCCACGTTGATGGTTTTCATGTGCCTTTTATCGTTGTACTGAAGCCTTTGGCTTTTATGTATTTTTGTCTTTCGTGTTCATGTTTAAAACATCCAATAAACGTGTCCTGAAAAAAGTATATAAACTCTTGTCTTGTTTTTCTCTTGTCACAAGTGACATTCCTAACACGATGGCTACTTCTGCTGTCTCTGCTCCCTCTTCCTCCACTGTCAAAGTCATCGACGAACACTTAGATCGTGCCAGTTGGGAGGCTTTGTATCTTCGCTATCCCCTTAACATGCTCATTGCTGGACCTAGCTGTTCAGGCAAAACCGAATTCGTCAAACGTTTGATCGAACATAAACATCATTTGATCGATCGACCACCTCATCGTGTGGTGTTACAAAGAGTGGCAATCGGCGTACAGCCTCTTGCGAGAAAGTCAAGGCGATTCCATCGTGTTTGTGGAAGGCATTCCTAAAGAAGACGACGGCATCGTCTCTGACTCCCGTCAAGCCCATTTGGTCATTTTCGACGACATGTTAGCAGAAGACGAAGAAGAAATTAAACTGTGGTTTACGCGCAAAGGGCATCACCGTAATGCCAGTGTCGTTTACATCACCCAAAATTTGTTTGAACAAAGTAAAGCCCATCTCACCATCAGTCTCTTCTTTAAAAGCCCTCGAGATAAATCGCAAGTGCAAGTCTTAGCCAAACAGTTAGGAACGCCTTGGCTGACTCAAGCGTATGACGATGCCACTCAAACTCCACATGCTTATTTACTCGTCGATTTGAAACCTACGAACCCCGATGATTTGCGATTTCGTACCCACTTGTTTCACCACTGGTGCCAAGACGGAGGGCCTGTCTTGTACACATCTCCGTCCTCGACTTAACTTCACTCAACAAAAAAATCTATAAAAACCTCAGACACTTTTCGTCTGTCTCACACAATTTGAACATGACGTCCTTCAGTCGCATCTTCCCGTCAAATTGATTCGTGCCTTGTATGGCATCAGTCGAGAAAAAATCCACAAATCCGGGCTCGCGTCTTAGAAGCTAGTCTCAAAGAAGTCTTACGATGGTTCACGGTGACGGCACGTCAATTACTAGAAGGGATCATTCAGATTCCTCATCAAACCAAACGCTTTTTTGATCGAAACAAAGTCGCTTTGACCCAACTGGCCGATCCTCGGATCGACACTCAAGCCAAAAATCAAATCATTTTGAAACCTGGAGGGAGCGGTACTCTAGGAGTGGTCATCATTCGCTCTCTCTTAAGATGGGGTCCTAATGCTCCCAAACCTCTCCCCAAGAAAAAAGTCAAACGAAGCTCCACGAAGAAGAAAAAGAGCCATGGTGTCAAGACCAAGTCCCCAAGGAGACCCCTGTCTCCAAGAACTTCTCCAGTGGCGGGACCCTCCTCTTACCAGTCACCACCCCTGAAAATGAAAAGAAGCCCCTAGAAAAAGAAACAGAGAAAAAGTCCCCAGAAAAAGAAAAGCCCACAGAAGAAAACTAGTCGCAAGAGAGGCACTTCGGCCAGGACGCAACCTTACACTCGCAAACCACGACCAGCAACGGCGGTAAACGCGTCTCCGGTAGCCTCAGGTTCATTCACTTCTCCGTTGATGACACCAAGAGCTGAAGAGTACTTGGAGACGTTGATTACACCAAGAACTTCTCCGTGGATGACACCAAGAACTTCTCCAGTGGCAGGTCCCTCCAATTTAGCGGCGGTGGCCTCTGCTCTCAAAGTACCTTCTCCCAAAATCAAAGTTCAAGAACGATCGGGCATGTTACAAAGTTTACTGGATTTGTCCAAGCAAGAACTGGCTCGATTTAGTCCGTTACGTACCCCTGCACGACGTGTCATGCCTATCCTCAAGTTAATACGTCCAGTGCCGACGCATTCCAGTATATAAAAAGCCCGTGACCAAGTAGGTTTATCAGTGTTTTTGGTGCTGAAGACTCAAAGATGTCACCCTCCAGAAAACATCCCTCTTCTAAAACCCAAGGAAAGAAAAGGAAAGGACTGCCTCCTCGTTTAGTCAAACATGGGGACATGTTATCTGTCCTGTCCAAAGCTTCTCCACCCGTACGAAAAAGACTCATTCAATCAGCTTCCAAAGAGGTCATCGATACCGTGTGCGAATGTTGTTTGAACGTCTTGAAAGGTGCGATCCCTTTCTCCAAACACCAGAAACAATGCTTTGGCAAACATCGTCACGTTTTTCGACAAATGGTTCAAAAGAAAATTCCAATTCGTCAAAAGAAGAAGATGTTGGTCCAACGTGGAGGAATTTTACCCCTCTTGTTAGGTCCATTGCTGAGAAGAGTCTTGGGAACCATGTTGGGGGGACTGGTGGGAGCAAGATAAAAATGATCTCTGAAGTCCCAAGATCTCAGAATCGACCCTTGACAGCCCATGGAAGGACGAAAACTAGCTTTAGTGCCTTACAAACGATGGATGGAATACCAACGTTGGAAAGAACAAAGCACCCCGCATTTCCCTCCCAATCCCAGTTTGAGCGAGATGTCCCAGTTACAACACGAATTGCAGTCCTTGATGGATCGGCAATATTTGTCCGAAACAGAAAAATCGCAAAAGTACGGTCAACTCTTGCAACGACTGCAACTCTTTCACCAGAAAGCCTCAGACGAAACAACTCTTCCCACTCTGAAAAGTTTTAAGACCTTGATGAAAAGTCATGCACCATCACCAGTACCGCCACCACTACTACCAGCGACCAAGACAGAAAAAGGAGAAGAAGAAGAAGGGTTTCAGACTCCTCCAGAAAAAGTACGCAAGTTAACAACACCACCTACCTCCAGAATTGGATGGATTAAAAAGATGATGACCACCCCTTCTTCATCACAAGATAAGAAGAAAGTGAAGACAGAAGTGAAGACAAAAATGAAACAAGAACCGATATCCCCTGTTCAGACATCCTCCTCATCGACACCTATTGCCGGTCGCACTCGCAAAGCCTTGCAATCCAAGAAAGTACCCCAAGAGAAAAAGAGTAGCATCCTCCAAGAGTGGGTGCCTTATTAACAAACAAACACAAAAAATGGATAAAAGTGTTAGCCATCATTTACTACGATCCCTTCCATCCTGCAGGTTACGCAGGAGTTCAAAAATTGTATCGTGCTGCCAAACCTCGACTGAAAAGTCTCCGTTTACCTCAAGTGCAACGATGGTTACAAGAACAAGTTACCTACACTTTACACAAACCCATTCGACGCAAGTTTTCCAGAAGTCGCACCCGAGTGGAAGGCATCGATCATCAATGGCAAGCCGATTAAGTCGATGTCTCTCATTTGGCTAGCTACAATCGTGGCTACAAATATTTGTATTGTTTCATCGACGTCTTTTCCAAATTTGCCTGGGTCGTACCTTTGACTTCCAAATCGAGCAGCGAGTTACTGCGAGCCCTGCAACGAGTGTTGAAACATTGCGGTGGTCACCCTCTTCGATGGCAAACGGACAAAGGTACCGAATTTCTAAACCAAGCTTTCCAAAAAGAATTAAAGAAACGTGACATTCATTGTTTTACCACCGAGAATCCTGAAACCAAAGCCAGTATCGTGGAACGTTTTCAAAGCACTTTGAAAGAACGCATGTGGAAATATTTTACGCATCACCACACTCTGAAGTACATCGAGATCTTACCGCACCTGGTGCAAGCGTACAACCAATCTTACCATCGAAGCATTGGACGTGACCCGCAAGAGGTGACTCCTGAGAACGAAGTGCTGGTGTTTGAGCGTCTGTTTGGTACGTTCCCGACGAGGGCTGTCCCCAAGAAAAGTGGAGTGTTAGCCGTAGGAGATTTGGTACGCATTGGCAAAACCAAACGCACTTTCGACAAAGGTTACTTACCTAACTGGACGACCGAATTGTTTCGTGTCACTGGACGAGTGCATGGCCGTCATCCTACCGTCTATAAATTGGAAGACATGAACGGATAAGTGCTCAAAGGAACGTTTTATTTGCCCGAGTTCCAACGTGTCACCAAAAAAGAAGACGACGTGTACGACATCGAAGGCATTCTCGAACGCAAAACCCGTAAAGTGGGCAAACGACGTGTCAAAGAAGTCAAAGTACGTTGGAAAGGATATCCATCCAGTTTTGATTCTTGGATCGACTCTTCGCAAGTCAACGACTATAAAAAGAAGTGACCATCATGCCCTTTCACACAGACGCAACTACTACTGCTACCTCTCCTTCATCCAGTTCTTCCCTTCAAGATTTACAAAAACAACCTTTGTGGGTGTGGTGTGGAGAACATGTGCCTAAAACACAAATCGTCTTTTTCTGCCAAATCTTCGTGGTGTATTGTGTCATCGGGGCAGCCATTGCCAATTTGAGTTTGCAACAAGGAGACAAACAATTGTGGACCATTTTATTAAGCAGTTGCATCGGTTACCTGCTTCCCAATCCCTTCCTATAAATTCTCCTCGAACGGGAACAACGGGAACCTTGTGTCCAGTGCCAGTGTCAGTCACCACTCCAATAACAACCACAACCAGAACCCCATTTTAGGAGGAGACACGCCTCTGACGTCCAGTAACCTCTCGGACAGCCACAGAACTCTGGAATTATAAGTCACCAAAACCAATTTTACTTAACCTTACCCAGTGACAGTTCAATGGAGGTGTTTCCCCACAACACGTTGTGCTGTTACAAGGCCAAATTACCTCAGGCGATCACATTAGATCACAAAGCCCATTGGGAAGTGGCTTTGGTAGAAATGATTTACCCAACACAAATAAAAAACATCACTGAAACTCAAAACACTTTTGACGTCGAAATTCTGGACCAAACAGTGCAGCAAACCATGATTACCACTAATCAACATAAATCACTTCCGAAGGACACAGTACCCCGCAGCAGCAGTGACACTTCTCCTCCTTTTTAAGTTTATCGCTTTAAAATTAACTCAGACCATTATTTTAGTGGTCAACATCTGGTAGAGGCAATCGCTGTCAAATTCCATGCAGCATTTGACAAAGTTCTGACCGGACTAAAATAACGTGTCACCATTGAGTACCATAAAGTGTCTCACCGTCTACTAATCAAATTTTGAAAGTGAGGAAAAAAGTATACGTATTAAATTTTGCCCTGAATTGTATGTCATTTTGGGTGGAGACCTCAATATGGTCACGGATAAGCACACCAAAAGGATTCACATCGCAGACATTGACAACCACGGGCATTTTGCGAGGTATTTTCGTTTCCCGGTAGAACTGAACCAGGGACTAAATTTGATCTTCGTGTACTCCGATGTGGTGGAGTACAACGTGGTGGGACACACCTCCGTACCGTTACTGCGTGTCATTCCTTTTAAAGTGGATAGTACCACGACCAATAACCAGGAAGGTGGAAACACATATCACGTTCACCGCGAATTTGTACATCCTCATTATTTGCCTGTCAGCAAGTCGTATGTGGACACAGTAAACATTGCTAGAAAAGGAGATTTGGTACAAAATAATCCATTCACCAAAGGAAAAGTCATGGTGAAACTCCATTTTCGAAAACGGTGTTCTCACGATTCGTAAGTGATGTATCCAGTGTACCGAGGGGTTGCTCGACAGCGAGGACACGGTTTAGGAGATATGTTGAAATCAGCCTTTCGTTCGGTTGCTCCGGTGTTGAAATCGATGGTGTGACACGCGGATTGCATGCCTTGAAAGATGCCGCACTGACGCAAGGCAAAGAATTTCTCCTAAATGTCATCATCGACAAACAAAACCCGAAAGAAGCCTTCTTGAGGGCAGGCAAAAATGTCTTGCTGCAAACTGGCAAAGACATTTTAGGCCGACGAGAAACACCTATAAATGCCCTGCACGCTACCGAGTCAGGCATTCAGCAAGGACAAGGAAAAAAGAGACGACGAAGAAAACACCCTTTCACCAGACTTCACACGTCTAAAGCTAGAAAAACAAAGAAAAGAAGAACTGTTCGAGACTTAAACGTTTTCGATTATTGAGAAAAAGAAAAAAATGACGCACCGAGAGTCTTGCGCATGTTCCAAGTCGGAACTGGATCTGTTTGCCATGCCACCTACTATGATGACGATGCAAAATCCCAATGGGTGGAATTTCACCCTGTCTCCTCACTGACAGATTCCGCTCTCATCGAGTTTGAAATCCAAGGACAGCCCGAAGATTACATCGATCTGAATAGCAGTTACTTGTACTTGAAAGTCAAAGTTCTAGATAAGGATGATGGTGGAATAGAAGACACTGAGAATATAGCTCCCGTCAACAATTTCATGCATTCCTTGTTCAGTTCAGTGGATTTGTACTTGAATAACAAACTGGTCAGCAGCAGCATGGATACTTACCCTTACCGTGCCTACCTGGAAAATCTCTTGACGTATGGAATAGATGCCAGTAATACTCATCTCAATGCCTGTGTGCTATGGGAACCTGACGAAGCGACGAAGTTTGACAAAATAGATAAAAACAATGACGGCTTTGTGGAAAGACGAAGCAAAATCTTAAATAAGACGAGTTTAGAACTGATGGATCGTTTGCATTTGGACATGTGGTTGCAAGAGAAATATTTGCTGAACGGTGTAAATGTCCGCTTGAGACTGAATCGCAGCAGTGCCTCTTTCAGTTTGTTGGCTGAGAGTGCTGCCAAAAGCAAAATCGAGGACGTCAAACTTACGTACGACGCGTGGAAGTGTAACCTAAAGTGGAAAATGACATCAGTAACACTTTGAGCAGAACGACCGCCAAGTATCCCATACGACGCGTGGAAGTGAAAACGTTCACTATTCCCGCTAATCATCATTCCATGATCAAAGATCATCTGTTTCAAGGACAGTTACCCAAGCGTTTAATCCTCGGTATGGTCGAGAATGAAGCCTTCAACGGAGCCTTCATTAAAAATCCTTTCAACTTTCAACACTTTGAGGTGAAGAAAATCGAAGTCAGTCGCGATGGCAAGACCTTGTGTACCAGAGCTTTCGAACCTGACTTTAGTGACGAGAAGATGAATTACTTGAGATCGTACTTGTCCCTGTACGAAGCCACCGGCCAGTTAGGAACCAACACCAGTCACGGCATTCCGTACGAGGATTACGCAGGAGGCTATGCTTTGTGGGCTTTCGATTTCACTCCAGACCAAGGCAGTGACGAGGGACATTTCCACCCTATAAAATCCGGCCAGATTCGTGTGGAACTTCAGTTTGCAAAAGAGCTGCCAGAAACAGTGAACGTCCTCCTGTATGCAGAATTCGATAATACCATAGAAATTAACAGTTTAAGAGAAGTCATTCTAGATTATTAGAAGCCATGGAAGACTGTTATCCTTCTTTACCTAGTGGAGAAACTATGGAGATGGAATGTGAGGAGACCGTGGAAGGAGAATCCCAAGACAAAGACGATTAAGTTATGATGAAGTCGAGATGGACAGAACAAGAAGCCCATTTAGTCTCCTGTTTTGCCAAACACTTGGTCGAAAAAATGACGGAATTGATCAAAAAAGATTGCTATGGATGTCAAAACGATCATCCCAGTCAAATTCAATACGACAAATGCCTGATGCTGAGTCCAGAAGAAAAATTGGACTAGTATCTGAACGAAGCTTGGAATCTCGTCTCGGACGAAGTCGTGTTGTATCAGTGGTATAAAGACTTGCGTGAACATTCTTGTCCACCATTAACTACTCAAGAGATCCATCGTATCGAAGCTCTCTTGAATCAGAGTGGGGAGACGAAGCGAAGAAACGGTTATTTCTCAGACATTTTTAAGGAAAAAGTCAGGTCCGAATTGATCACTTATTATTACCTGTGAAGAAGAAAAAAAGAAAACACCACACAAATCAATGGATACCTGGGAACTTTATTACCTTTTGAACCACAGTTCGTACACTGCTTCTTGGAATACTGTCGTCTGTGCTAAAGATGAACTCCCTCATCGCAAACCTAAAGATCATCAAGCTTATGTGATCAACACGGACGACAGTCATCTCCCAGGAACCCACTGGGTAGCCGTCTACTTTCCTCAAGAAGGATGTGCGGAATATTTCGATTCCTATGGATTGCCTCCTTTGGAAGACGATATCATTGACTTTTTGAGAAGAAATGCTCAGACCACACGATTCAATAATGTGAAATTACAAGGCACGGATTCCTTGGTGTGTGGACAATATTGTGTGTATTTTCTGCATCATCGTAGTCGGGGCTATTCGTTAGAACATTTAGTGACTCATTTATTTTGATCCTCGTTCTTCTTCAAGAAACGATGTGAAAGTAGATCAATGGTTTTGTGACCATCATGCTTATCTTATCAGCAGAGAGAGCAGCAACAGCAACAACAACAGCGGCAGCAGCAGCAACCTGAACCTGACAGAGGCTTTGTCGATTGTCGTATCGACACCAAAGAGTTCTTCTTCTCTTTCCGAAGAAGCAGACCTATCGTCAGAAAGTCTATCGTCAGAGGAGGTCGCATTCTTAGAAACTAAAAGATTGCCCTAGTTTCAACTTCGCACACAAAAAACAGCCCTTTTCAGGGCTACCCCAATCTCTAGAAAAGAAATAATAACAGATTTGGCAATGTGTGTATGTAGAGTAGTGTGAATATAAACACTGACTCTCTTCTGGTGTGATTGTATGTGTTTGTGTTTGTAAGCACTCACGTAGGTTTGTGTGGATAGGATATAATGATAATGTTTTTTTATGTTTGACGTGTGGGAATAGTAGATTTGGGGTTTGTTTATTGCTGCTTAGATTATGTGAATAGTATATTACTTTTAAATGAAATTTTTTAAAATAGTAATGGGTAGTAAAAAAGTGAGTGAGTGTTTCTTTTAGGTCCGGGCGTTGTTTGGTCATGATCTAGGTAAGATAAATTTTATCTTAGGGGAGTGTTTTCCTTCACGTCCGCGCTTTTAGTATAAATTGAAAATCGCTCGGCAGTCTAGATTCCCTTGTTGATTGATCAACACTAGAGAATGAGCAGAAGGCTAGCGAAACTGTTGGAAACTGTTTGAACTTCATGTGCACCTGGAATATGTCAGGCTCATACTAAATGAACTGGCCGCGGAGGCCATCTTCGAAGAGGGAAGGATGAAAGAGGAAGAGAGAAGAAACAAAGAAGAAGAGGAGAGAAGAAAAAAAGAAGAGGAGGAAAAGAAGAGAGGAATGGCTGTACCACAGCCACAAGAAGGAAATTTCAGAATCCCAGAGACAGAAGATTGGGATTCTGAAACCACTCATTCCGCCTCTGCTCTCCCCCAAAAAAGAGTGAAAGGAGATTGGAGTAGGAGATGTGTGTGTGGTGCCAGGCCTGGAAGGTGCCATCATTATCCAGGTGCCATGAAGTTCAAAACAAACATCCCTTTTCAGTGCTACCCAAACCTTTGAAAAGAAATAGTAATCCATTTGCCAATGTGTGTATGTAGAGTAGTGTGAATATAAACACTGACTCCTTTTTTCCTAGTGTGAGTGTATATGTTTGTGTTTGTGAGCGCTAACGTACGTTTGTGTGGATAGTAGATTATTGGGTTTTGCAAGAGCTTAAGTTGGTTTGTGTGGATAGTAGATTTGGGTTTAATTTTAATGCTTTGCGTGTGTGGATAGTAGATTCGGGGTTTGTTTATTGCTGATTCGCGTATGTGGATAGTAGATAATATGAGATGAGAAAAGTAGGGGATGTTTTACTTCACGTACGCGCGTTTTAAGTAATGATCTAGGTAATATAAATTGTGTGTCTTGGGGGGATGTTTTCCTTCACTTCCGCGCTTTTCGTATAAGAACCCACAACGTTCGTCATTCACACAATTCTACAAAGAATAAAAAAGAAGATGGCTTCGAACCACCCTGATACAATGAAGAAATTGCAAGACGTCCTGGACAATTTGGGCATGATGGAGCAAATGTTAGTTACCCTAAACGAGGATCACTATTCTTATAGTCCCCATCGAGTGAAATGGAGATTAACAACTTACGAAAACTAAAGGAAATCATCAGTGATCTGTCGAAAGAAATAAAGGAGGAGAAGGATGATGAAGAGGAAAGGATAAGGATGAGAGCATGGAACGAAAAAATCGAAAAAGAAGAAGAAAATGAGAAGAGGAAGAAAGAAGAGGAGGAGAAGCAGAAAGAAGAGAAAAAGAAGAAAAAGGAGGAAGAAAAGAAAGAAAAGAAGAGAACAAGTGTAGGACAGAAAATAAGAAGCTGGTGGAGAAATAGAAGAACTTAGAAGAAGAAAACCAAAGGCCCTTTTCAGGGCCACTCCAATCTCTCGACTTTCAATTGCCTACCCATTTTTTTATTTTTTTTATTTTTTTTAAAAAAACAACAAAAATAATCCCATGTTAAATCCCCTTGTCCCAAGAATTGCTTTTTTTCTCCCATGTTAAATTTCCCTTGTCCTTAGACTAACCCAAAATAAATTCCATTTTAACTCCCATCGTCCCCAAAGGGCCGGGCTACTTTTTACCATGTTAAATTTACATAGTCCCCAAAGGGCGGGGACCCTGTTTTTAATGATAGTCCCCACAGTCCCTATATTGCCCCATATACTACTTATGATTTGGCTGTTAATAGTAATAATAATACTACTACTAATAATAATGACGTTATTTAAAGAGGGTAACACAATTAGCTAAAAAGTAATCTACCTTGAGGCCCTCATACAAATGATGTTATTTATTTAAGCTGCACCTCTGAAGCCACTGGATATATTGGGTTTGGAAGAAGGAAATAGAGTGGGCATTTCTAATCTCAACTAGAATACTATTCCAGAGCAGAGCTCCAGAGTATTGGAAACTTATTTTAAATAACTCCTTATTTGGTTTGGGAATTTTATACTGTTTGGTAGACATTGATCGCAGGTTGGGAGTATTACCAGGTAGCCTATATTGGAATTGTGATTGTAAATATTCAGGAGCACTATTATGAGATATCCTGTACATTAATTTGGCTTTTCTCAAACAGATGTGGTGTTTAATAGGTAATATTTTTAACCTACAAGCTAAACTTTACTTGCTTTCTTTCTGGATTGATATTAGCCCAAATGCTCTTTTTTGAAGATGTGCCAGCTTTGCTATGTTTTCATAATTTGAATTACCCTATACTGTACTAAAGTAGTCCAGATAGGGTTGTATGTAACTGTTATAAAATAGTTTTTTGTGCCTTTCAGGGAGAAAATGTCTTATCCTACTGAGAAGCCATAAACTTGAATTGACTTTTTTACTGATAAGTTTGATATGTTCAGTCCATGATAGGTCATTATCTACCAGGACACCAAGTAGTCTATCATGACAGACCATTTGCAGATTTGTATCCTTCCATGTCAGACATAGTTCATCACTATCAAGATGTGTCCTTCTTTGCCCTGTTGAGATAAGTAATATTTTAGTTTTACCAGTATTTACCACCATGTCATTACCTATGCACCAGTTTTCCTGTTTGTTTAGTGCATTCTGTAAAGAAATTTCGAGTTCATGCTTTGTGTTTTTGATGTCTGACAATGCTGTGTCATCTGCATAGAGATCTGTAGATGATATTGAGTCTCTTAGTAAAGGTGGTAGGTCATTAAGAAAGAAAATAAATAGTAATGGACCTAGAATTGAGCCCTGTGGTACTCCATATCTAATTGTGTCAGGTTCAGAAAGAACATTATTTATGTAAAAATGTTGTGTTATCTCATTAAGGTAAGAAATAAACAATCTAATTGTTCTTTCAATATACTGGTAGATTTTCAGTTTCTTCAAAAGTATTTCATGATCCACCATGTCAAAAGCTTTCCTGAAATCTACAAATACAGTTCTTATTATTCTACCTTGGTCAAGTGCTTGAAGCCATTTATCAGTTAGGGAGATCAAGGCAGTCTCACAGGAATGGTTCTGTCTAAAGCCTGATTGATTAGGGTGTAACAGCAAGTGTTTGGTTAAATATGACATGAATGAGTCATGGACATGTTTTTCAATAACTTTTGACAAGTTTGGTAGTATTGAGATTGGTCGGTAGTTATCAGCATCATCATTAGAACCAGATTGGTGAATAGGAGTTAATTTTGCAGGTTTCCATATTTTGGGGACAGATGAGGTTACAATACTTAAATTAATTATGAATGTTATGCTATCTACAATAGCAGAGGCAGAAGATTTAATGAGTCGTGGACTAATCTGATCAAGTCCTGTAGCTTTCTTGGTATCAAGTTCACTGAGGCATTTTTTAACAAAGTTTTTTGACACTGGTGTGATAGAGAAATATACCTCTTTAGAGATTTTGCTGCTGCAAAACCTTTTCAGTTCATTCAATTTGTTTTCTATCACTGTTTTTTTATAACTTTTGGTAATGTTGGTGAAAAAATCATTGAAAATATTTGCAATGTCAGTTTCATCATGGTGTCATTTACCAGAAATGGTTGAATTTTATTTGTTTTTCTTTTTGTGCGTTCCTCCTGTGAGTTAATTGAAGGCTTTCCAACTGGAGTTTGTCTTGCTCTTTTTGTTTTCAAGCAATGATTGATAATAAGTTTTTTTAGCCTTTTTAATCATACTTGTTATTTTATTTCTTCATATCTTATATTGTGCATGGTTTTATATAGCCTTGAATTTGTCTCGTGTTTTCATAGCATCTAGGATTTCAGTAGTAAGCCAGTTAGGTTGAATTTCAGTCTTTACTCGATATACTTTCAGTGGTGCATGCTTAGATACTACATCCATGAATAAGTCAGTCCACACCCTCATGGCTTCATCTATGTCATCCAAATTTTGGATCATATTCCATGGAACTTTCTATAGGTCATTCACAAATTGTTCTTCATTAAAATTGTTGAACGATATGTAAGTGATCGTTTTATGTGTATTTTTCTTATTTTTCTTGCATTTAATCTTTCTTGTCAAAAAGGTAGAATAGTGGTCACTAAGACCAATATTCGGTGCATTTACACAAGCCACATTGTCTGGTAGGTTGGTATAAATGTGATCAATAAGAGTGCTCGATTTTTATGTTACCCTTGTAGGCTCATTTACCAGCTGGTCTAGGCCTAATGATTCGATAAATTCCATCCACTTGTTCCTTATTTGAGTATTGAGAAGGACCTTATTTATATATCCGAATATATATGTTTCTTTCTCCTGTGCTAGAACATTTTCCATTTGTTTCAAAAAGTTATCACTCCAAAATACTTTGGAGGAAGGTGGCCTATAAATGAAACTAGCTAGGAATGATTTTGAATTATTTTAAAAAATGTCCACCCAGATACTCTCAATTTCATCTTACTCCGAGTCCAGTCGCCTTTTTACATTTACATCTTCCCTAATGTATACAGCATGATCCCCCCCCCCCGCTGTCTCTCTGTCCCTACATAATGGTTTATTGTAGCCTTGACAGTGAAATAGATCATCATTGTGGTTAACATTTAATTTCGTTTCAGTGAGTCCTAAAACATGTATATTATTTTCCTTGGAAGACAACATTAACTTAATCTGGTCTATCTTTCCCACTAAACCTTGTACATTTAAGTGACCTATGTTAAAACCTTTTGTATTTAGTTTCATATCAATTATATGTATGTCATCATGCAATGAGGTACTCACTGATATTGCCTCCATACTACTTTTATCATTCTTACATCCTATTTCTATATTTAAATGTTCATATATATTAGCATCTTCAAAGTCACATACAAACCCTGAAAATCCATTTACGTTTGCATGTACAACAGTGTCCATTGAATATTTTGAGTCAACAGTCCCAATGGGTACATTTAGATTTTTGTAAATGAAGCGTCGGCATTCTCCTCTTTGCCAACTTGCTAATATGTATACATTGATGGACAAAATATTTGTTTGTGTCCATATTTATGGCACCTGAAACATCCCAGGGCTGTTGAATATTTATGACCATGTTTGAAGTACAGCAAGGAACCAGCCAGTAGTGGGGGAGGGTAATTTCAATAGGATATTTTGTTTTCTTTTAACTCAAGATAAATTTGTTTTGAAATAATTAAATTTGCTTTTAAACTAATAGATACATGTATTATGTCGTTGGTTTTTTTTAGCTCTGCTGGTCATATACCAGAAGAGATTTTTGATGGTCTGTTTACTGTCTTCAGTAGTCTATTGTTTGTGTGTGTTAACACAAGTTTTTTATTGCTGCTTCTCCTAAGCTACTTATAGGATTGGCCTGAAATTTTACAGTCACATTCATCCCAGGGTCAAACAATGGTGCTGCTCTGACATCCAATATGGGACCACAGTGGCCATCTTAAAGATATTGTTATCACTATTCCTAAATGGATGGTCTTATCACCATTCTGTTTTCACTTGATATATAGCTGGTGCCTAATGAAAATGGTACCACCAGTATGGTTACCACTGACCATCTTGAAATTTGTGTTACCGTTACTTCTGAATGAATGGTCATTCTGCTGCTGGCAATTTCGTTCTTGATAAAAATGGTGCCATTCTGACTTCCGGTATGACCCAAACGACAGCCATCATGGAAATCTTGTTATTGCTACTTCGTATGATTGTATGTCCATATCAACATTGGGTTTTCACTAAGCGACTTAGCATAATGTCTACTTGGTCCTACTAAAATGGTGCTGATCTGATATCCAATATGACCACTACATTATAAACCTTGAAAGTCTTGTAATTGCTACCTTTGAATGGATGGTAATATCATCATGGAGCTTTAACTAAAAAAATCTTGGGCTTAATTAACAGTGGTACTGATAATAAGTTCAGTGTGGCAACTACAGTGGCAATTTTTAAAATATTGTTATTTCTGATCATCCATTACGGATGGTTGTGTCAACATGGGGTATTCACCAAAAGACTACTTAAAATGTCTTGCTGATCTTAAATAAAATGGTTCCGGTCTGACATCCAATATGGACACCATGGCAGCCATCTTAAAACTTTTGTTATCGCATCTCCACTTAAACAGAAAGTAATAATGAATTGGGGTTTTCACCATATGCCTTTGCATGATGTCCAGTTGGTCTTAAATGAAAACTCTGCTAATCTGTTAACCAAAATGTCCATCACAGCAGGGCTTATCATTGGAAAAGTATTGTGTATTTTAATTGGCCCAAAACTATGGTAGCTTTCCTATTGGGCTATCATTTTAGCCCTGTGACACTTTATAACCCACTGTTAGACTTTATTTTTCCTAACAGCCATTAAAAAGTACTCAGGTAATTAAATACCATATCAACAAATACTAAAACCCCATCATTCAAATAACACCTTTTCTTTTCTTATAGGGGCCCCGAGTGGCCGAATGGTCTAATGTGCTCTCCATTACGGATCACTGCCATTTCACCTCTATCTGTGCAGGTTCGAGTCTCGCATTCGGCCAATGCTGGTATGTGAGAAAGCTTGCCATTAGCTTCTAGAGGGTCCGTGGTTCTTTCCGGGTATTTAACGGTTTCTTCCTCCACCATTAATACTGGTCACCATGTATAGATTATCGTATGCTGAAAAATGGCATTAAACCCTACAACAGCAACAACTTTTCTTATATGTGCGATTATTAATATAATCCAGGATAATTACTGGCTTACTTGGCCACTACATGTATATGTTGTACCTGACTTGACCATGCTTCTGGTGCATGACCTTTGTGTTTGGATTTGCACTGACCTAATCCCATGATTGGCCTGCTATAATGGAGTCCACTGGTATCGTGTCTTATATATTTCAGTGATTTCCAGTATCAACTCATAATGTGTGACACATATTTTCAAATTAAACAAATGATGAATGATCATTCTGAAAAATGAACACTGCACCTTCAGAATAAGCATGACATTACCCAGCTAGTCCCATCTAGATCTGCCATTGATGACCAAACATTGGTGATGCCAAATCAAATAGTGGAAATACCTGAAGAAAGATTATAATAAAGAAAGGAGTTTTCAGTAGTGATTGGAAGATTTCATTTACTTCACTGAAAATCAGTGGATCATATGGTAAATTTTATACACGAATAAATTTTTGTTTTCATCCGCTTAGTTACATATGGGTGACAGGGGGTGGGTTGGCATGAACAGAAGAGGTTATATGATTGTCTATCATGCATCATTTGTTATCCATCCATTTGTCTGTTACTGCTAATTTGTTGTCATATCTCGTAAAATACAGAGATGATGGCAGTGAACCTTTTCTTATACACGCATTTATATCATATTCTAATTGATCCTAAATGAAGACGCTGCTACTCAGACATCCAATATGAAAACAGAGTTTTCACCAGAAGTCTTAACATACAGGTATCGTCTAGTTGCAAATCTTGCCATTAGTTCTAAATGGATGGTGATATAATGTTTTGACTAAAAGACTTACGATGATGTCTAGTTGGTCTTAAATGAAAAGGGTGCTGATCTGAGTTCCATTATAGCTGTCAGAGCCTTGATCAATATTATAAGTTTGTTATCATTACTCCTCCATAGCAAATAGTTTTGTGACAATGATGCTGTTCACAAATCCAATATGGCTATCATAGTGGCCATTTTGAGAACTTTGTCATCACTTCTTGTGCCAAATGGATTTCTTATTAACATGTGGATTTTACTAAAAACTTGAGGTGTCCAATGAAAATGGTGCCACTCAGGCCACCACAGTGACCAATTTAATGGTCAATTCAGCATGTTGTTTTAACTGAAAGACTTGTGATGTCTAGTTGGTCATAAATGATAATTATGCTAAACTGATCACCCAATGGTCATTTGAAAATTCTTGCTCTACTCTTCAGTGGAAAGTCATTTTGAGATGGGTATTCGTCAGAAGAGTTATTCTGATGTCTAGTTAGTCCTAAATGAAAACAATTTAAAATGACTCACAGTATGACCACCGTGCTGGCCATGTTGAAAGTGTTGTTATCTCTGCTCCTCCTAAATGTATGCTTATATCAACATAGGGTTTTCACCAACAGACTTATGATGCCTAGCTGTTGCCATTGGTAGATCCAATATTGATGTTACATTGGCTGTCTTGAAAATGTTGCTGTCACTACCCCACCCTCCCAATTATATTGTCATCAGTATTTCAATAAAATACTTCTTAATGTTGTTTTGTTACAACTCTATGGTCTTCAACTAAGTAAAAAAAAGAGATAAAAAATCGTCAAGTTTTGTAAAATTCAACAGAAGATGTATTTCCTTTTAATAAAACGAACGTAACAGTATTGTGAATTAAATCCCAAATAGTCCTATAAATTCTATCATATTTCCAAAAGGGTAATGTTCCAAATGAATTTCATTGGTGTTCCAAATAACTTCCAATCTTGCATGTTCTGATATGTGAATGGTCTTGAATTTGCAAATGGTCTTGCTGTTTCGGATTGTTGTAACCTACAATATGTCCTTGAATTAATTCACAATAATCCTTAAAGAGTCATTTTATCCTAAAGTCAATGAAAACTTTTTAATTCCAATGAAAAGTGGTAATTAAAATATATAGATCTCCTCAGATAATAATTGAACACTTCTAAAGGACCAATTCCACAACAAATGTTAAGATAGGAATATAAATTATGATTTAAACAGCACTGCATGTATTATGTATATACCTTTTTTCTTGACCTATATTACAATAAACCATTTTTGGGAAATAGTCATCTTAGTAGAATTTCCATCAAATTTGTATATAAAAAAAGAAAAGAAAAAAGGTCATGTATGTTTACATAAATATTTGTAAGCTCTTAAGGAAAGGGCGGGTAGATCACGTTTTTTAGAGGGGAATACCAATGTCCTGAATTCACATCCAAGTTAACATGTTTACAAAAGCAAAAAGTAAAAGCCCACAATAACGGACAAAATTACTATTTAGTATGTTCTTTACAAAATGACCCAGGGCCTCGAGTGGTCTAATGCGCTCTCCGGTATGGATCACTGCCATCTTACCTCTGTCTTTGCCGGTTCGAGTCTCGGATTCAGCCAATGTGGGTATGTGAAAAAGCTCGCCAATAGCTTCTCGTGGGTCACTGGTTCTTTCCGGGGTTTTCCCGGGTTCCTCCTCCACCATTAATACTGCCTCCATGTATAGCCTATCGTGTGCTGAAAAATGGCGTTAAACCCCACAACAACAACAACAAAATAATGACCCATAACAGTGTATAATCATTAAAAAAGTTAATATAGTATACATAACAGTCTACTTAGTCTTTACCAAAAAAATGGTATTTTACAAATTCCTGGAAATTCTACTCAGAAAAGCACCAATCCATTCTAGGGACTCTTGTTATTTGTATTGTAGTAAAAGTTGTATTTGTTGTTATAATTGGGAGATTGTTGTTGTTGTCATTTTCTGGAATATGACAATGAATTTTGTGTATGAAAATTAGATGTTTCTCAGGAGTTGGTCTTATTTTTGCATAGTGTAATCCCAGCAATTTTGTTTTTGTATATCCAAGTAGGAAAAGGTGCAGTTTGGATCTTCCAATTCACCAGTTTTGAAAACATAAATAAAAAGTGAAGGATTATGCTTTAATTTATATTGAAATATTTTCCAGTGATAAACTAGTAGCAATTGGAATTTTTTCATGATAATTAAGTGCTGGTAGTTTTTGATCAGTATATTGCTGCATTAATTGTCATCATGCCTTACATTTGTTAGAATCACAAATGTGAGCACGAAAACCTCAACCAGTGAGCTGTTTTTACAATTTTAATTTTATAATTGCCATAGCTGAAATTAAAACTACATTATGTCAGATGTGTGGAATAAATATGACTTGGATAGTTTCAACATTTCAATTCAAACATTAATGAGTTTCGACATTTTTTGAAATTCAAAGATTAATAAGTTTTGACATGTCAAAAGTGGTTCATATTTTTAAAAAAATGGTAGCTAGTTGAAATATTGGAAAGAAGAAGTTAATGATGTGACAATCCAATTTGTATCAAACTGACTGACTGTAACAAAAATTGCATTATTAATTATTTTACAAATTCCGTGGGGTCCAAAGTGGAAGAGTGGTCTAAAACGCTCACTGTTATGGATCTCTGCCATCTCACCTCTGTCTGTGTGGGTTTGAGTCTCAGGCACGGCCTGTGTGGGTATGTGAGAAAGCTTGCTGGTAGCTTCTCGTGGGTTGGTGGTTCTTTCTGGTGTTTTCCCCTGTTCTTCCTCCACCATTTATAATGGCTGTCATGTATAGCCTATCTTGCGTTGACAAATGGCACTAAACCCTATAACAACAACAACAAATTCCATATATTGTTGCGGGCTGCAGGAAATAATTCCATCGGCCAACAGTTTGAGACCTCGGGACTAGATACATATAAGCTGTACTTTCTAGTAATGTATGTCAACCTTAATGTTTCTTCTTACAGTTTTTATACAACAACCATTTAATAAATTTATATGTGCACATGTTTTCCAGAGGTCAGTCTGCTTTTTCTTTATTTTGTTAGGGATAAGTTAGGCTCCCTACAGTCTGTGGTTATCAACATATTTGATCAACACGCCTTTGGGATGAGTCTGATTAATTTTAGGTATCAAAAGTCAGGGGGACTAGGACTAAAAGACTGAAGATGGCTATTTGCATGGTGCATACTCACTGCTTTGACCAAACCATGTAAATGGCCCACATATGAGATGAAAAAGACACTAACTGATTGAGAGAGAATGTCCCACTTGTTACAGGGTGCTTTTGTTGGTTATTGTTATCTAGGAGATGATTGACTGTGGTGTTATTGCCTATTTTGAGTAAATAACAATGTCAGATATGCAATTAATGAATGGAATAACAGAGATCTGAGCAGTGATGTATACTAGGACAACACAGGCCCTCCCACGCATATCTAAAAAATAACAATTTAATCAATTACATAAACAATATGAAATTGAACATGACATTGGATATACTTTCTCTTAGAAATAGATTTTCAAAATTTATAAGAAATGCAGTTATCCATTATGTTATACCGATAAAACAAATTTGATCATAGAGACGAGTGAACAATAAAATTCACGGCTCAGCATGCCGCCATAATCTGTTTGTGTCTCCTTTCAAATTCAGTGTTTGTGAAAGGTCAGAGTCGCTGTATTACTTTTCCTCTTTTCTCTCTCTCCAGCCTCATTTGGGCCATAACTCGCTTCTTTGTTCTCTTTCCCCTCTGGTTTACAGATAGAGCTCTTTTCTCCTTATGCCTTCCAAGACACGCTCTCTCTGTTCTATGACTGAATGTCTTCGTATCCTTCACTTCCAGACACCCATCCCATGGAGAATGTTTTAATGAGAAAAGATACTTTCTCTTTTTCTTGGAATGGGGCATCCACTTTCTCAGAAAAACTTGGACTGCCAAAAAGTTTGGGGAAGAATATTTAAAACATTGAATTTTGTCATGGAAGCACACTTCTCATTTAACTTAGAATAATTATCTCTGGTCTGCCTTTATTATCAATTCTTCAGGAAACTAATTTTAGACACTTGTTTCCAAATGGCACTAGACTGCACCAATGGCCTAGTGGTTAGTGTGTCAGCCTCAGATGCAAGAGTTTGAGGGATTCAACCCCATCAGTCATAACAAAGACTTATAAAAATGTTTCTAACAGCTTTATTGCTAGGCGCTTAGCATTAAGATGTTATTGTTAGGACCGGTCAGCCTACTATAATGTGATTGGGTGGGATATCATGCTACATGTCTCCGGCATGATACCCTAGTGCTAGACATCACTATAGACTTCAATACTGCAGATATGACTGTAAAATTGTGAAAGCTACATTAAAATTCCAACTCACATGCAAACGATCCAAACGGCACAGAATTGTCTCTGGTTTGTCTCTACGTTCGGTTTCCCGCCATTTAACCCAACATTAATATCGCCTATTCTATATCTCTTACCATTACTCCATCAGGTCCTAACTAAAAATCAATCATGCCCTATCCCATGGGTCACAGCATCCCATCTTTCACAGGAAGTTATTTATTGCAGGCCAAGCCTATAAGCTAAAGTTAATTGTTACATGTCACCATGACTGCAACAAGATTCCACTTAGTTATGGTACAATAATCGTCTTCCAAAATTCATACTGTTACATTGATTTTGTAGTCAGGGTCACTGACCATTTAGGGAAATATAGTGTACTGACAA
This sequence comes from Sinohyriopsis cumingii, assembly GCA_028554795.2. Classification (NCBI taxonomy): domain Eukaryota; kingdom Metazoa; phylum Mollusca; class Bivalvia; order Unionida; family Unionidae; genus Sinohyriopsis; species Sinohyriopsis cumingii. Next base: position 83,449,478 of record CM068837.1, read on the forward strand.
TATCTTCTGTTCTTTGTTACCTACTGTAAACCCGAGATTGTGGATGTCATGCATTTGAGACTAATGACACCTATTGATTTGAGGGCAAAGATTCCCAAATACAGTTTCAACCAATTTCTTTAAGTACTCCATAAGCTAATTTGACCAAATTGTGTGGACGACTCACATTTTAGACAAGGAATTCATCTATTGATTTTTGTGCTTTGAGCTCAAACTCAAAGGTCACATTGACTTAAAGAATATATATTACTCGTCTTGACACATTCTGAACTTGAGATCTGCATCCCATACTTTGGTCAGAATTTTTTGTTGGATTGCATTTCATGCTTTAAACAAAGAACTGTTTTGATATTGGGGTGAAATGGGCACAGTTACTCCATGAAGAAAATCGGGTTGACTCTGTTAAAAAGGAAAACTTCATTTAGTTCCGTGAGTAAAATTGCCATTTGATTGAATTTGAGTTGAGACAGATGAGGAAATTGATAATATAGTAGCTAACGACTTTTGAGGTGCCACCCACCATAATGTAGGTACGAGGGTAGCTAATGAAAAAGGTAAAGTGTCATATAATTTCAGCCATATTTAGAGATGTTTCCATGAAAACGTTTACAAAATATAGCATCGGACATCTGTCACATTGCCATATGAAACATACTTTGCATAATATCAGGATCATATGGAATTGAAACCAAGGCATGCAAAATATCTTGCCAACTCAGGATGTTGTAATAAAGGTCTAGCGTGAAGTCTGGTGAAGGAATATGATGCTTCTTGCTGCAAATAAAATGGCTTGGCAGACTTTGGGTGATGCAGCAACTACTGACAGTCTTCAAATTTGGCCAGAAATGTTTGTTGTGTTTTTGCTGTTGCAAACAATGTATTACATTATTAAGTCTTGTTTACGAGTTTAGTTTATATATTAAGATACTTATCACTTAGAGACAAACATGTTTAAAGATGTTGAGTTACGGGTCTGTTTCCTTTTTAAATTAATATTCTGGAAGCAACCTTGCAAACTAATGCATGACATACAAGCAAACCTAACAACTTGCTTACCTCCTACAGCAGAACAATTCGATAACTGCCTGCCTTCACTGCTCGACAAACATGCCCCAGATACCAAATGAAGAGTATCAATTCAAAAGTGTTCTCCATGGTATATCTGTGTTAGGGACGAGCTTCGCACTGCTTCGCACTGCTAAAAGAGAACACCGTAAAGCTGAAAGACTTTGGCTTTCCACCAGACTCACTATTCATAAGCAGATCTATGAAGCCGCTAAGAATAATGTCATACATATAGTCCATGCGGCGAAATCACCCCACTACACTACTAAGATCATGGAAAGTTGCAGCTGCAAAGAGCTCTTCAAGATTACTAACAAGTTAATGTCAAGGAATAAGTCTACACCACTTCCAACTACCTTCTCCAGTCGACTTCCGGACATGTTTGCATAGTTCTTCCATGACAAAGTACAAGCCATCATATACAAGCTTGACACCACAGTTTCACTTGACTCGTCATCACCATACAGTTGGGATACAGAATTTGAGCGGCAACCATTAGCAGCATTTGAACCTGTCTTGAACCTGTCTCTATGGATTTTGTACATCCAATCCTGATGAAGAGTGCACCAATGTCATGTGAACTTGATCCAATTCCAACATCACTGCTTCTTGAGTGCTTAGGTCCAGTATTGTCTTCACTGACTGATGTTATTAATAACTCTCTCTCATCCGGGGAATTCCCATCATTTTTCAAAACTGCCATTGTAAAGCCTCTGCTGAAGAAACCAACACTAGACCACAACAATTTAAAGAACTAACGCCCAGTTTATAATCTCCCATTCATACAAAAAATCTTAGAAAAGGTTGTTCTATCCCAGCTTGTATCTCATCTGAATTAAAGCAGTCTTTTTTAGCAATGTACAATCTTGCATATCGACCTTGCCACAGTACTGAAACTACTCTGCTAAAAGTAGTTAATGACATCCTCTCTGCTTTGGATAACGGAAAGGTTACAGTCTTCACCCTCCTTGATTTGTCTGCAGCATTTGACACAATAGACCATGATATATTACTTCACCGTCTCCGGCATGTATTTGGCATTCATGATACACCTTACTGTGGTTCAAGTCCTACTTGGTCAACATGACACAGACTGTGTCTGCAAATGGAATACCTTCCAGCCCAGATGAACTATGTTGTGGTGTTCCACATGGGTCTGTTCTTGGACCTGCTCTCTTCATTATGTACACTCAATCGCTCTCAAGTGTCTTAGTTCATCGTCCAGTGTATCGCCCATTGTACGCTGATGACACCCAAATATACAAATCTAGCCATACAAATGAAGTTGACGCTCTTATCAAAGGTGTAGAGATGTGCATTTCTGATGTGAAATCATGGATGATCTGTAACAAGCTGCAGATAAATGATGGTAAAACTGAGGCCATTCTGATCATAACAAAATAATTCTCATTCACATCCTTTACCTCAAACAATGAATATCAGCAACGCCATCGTCCGCAAGTAAATTTAATACTGTTTTGGGTTAGATATAGCACATATGTGATGTAACAAACATTTGGCTGTATTGATGTTACTGAATCGGTGTTAGTGGCATCCATTTAGATTAGCGTGTCTTAATGCTATAAATACAGGCATATTTTAAGCAGAAGTGCATATCCTTAACTTTGTTAATATGATTATCATTTACGAAATCACGATTTGCTTTATTAACTGTTAGTGTTACCGATTGTCATTTGTCCTTGCAAATTTTAAGATGGAAAACAGAGCTACATGTTTAATAAAATTGTGTTTAATGTTTTTATATATAGATCGAAAACCATTGGAGGGATGGCTGAGCTGTATAATTATAAAGATTGACCAATTCATGTGTGGATGCTAAAGTTGCTACCCTTCGTTTGACTTGTATATAAGGTCAGGTTGTTTTAATTTTAAAAAAAATGTTTTCCACTGAAGGTTTTACTTATGGTCATAGTTAGTAAACCTTGGACAAATAGCTATACTATATTGATTACAGAATCAAAAGTATATTTCGTCATGTGTCCTTACTTATGCCCTGAATAACAAGACAAGGTCACGTCATTTGATATTAAAGCCCTGTATCAATAATGTTCAAGTAAATTTAACGGACAAGGTTGCGAGACATATAAGTCCTTATTTATTTTATTTTACTGTACCATCTTAAAGCATATATATATATATATATATATATATATATATATATATATATATATATATATATATGGGGCAGATCTAACAGCGTAAAGTGCAGCTGCTTTTGCAATAGCCGGAGCTGTAGCAACATTCAGCGCTTGTATCGCTGCAAGTAATGGAAATATAGCACCTGTTTTTGTTCCATATCTGAAACGACACCCGCAGAAAGATCATGGTTCTTGATGTACGTTTATCCTGAGAGACACTTCACCAACCCCAAGCATATCAATATCCTTTAGGTTTCACGCCAGTGAATCTACTCGGGCGATATCCTGAACCATTATTAATATATATCGTGATGCAGAGACACCTTCGTGCGATGCTATCTACCATATGTATAACGCAGTAACTGTAGTCTGGCCACTGTATGTCGTCAGTGTCAACCATTGAGAACGTATAATTGCCGCCGGACTACACGAAATAGAGAAGCCGGTATTCTTCAGACAGCTAGGACGTCATTGTTGGCATCTACAAGGAAGATTTTACCAGTACGATTTGAGAGCAATAACTGCATTGGGTAGAAAGATAACATCAATGTTGGTGGCTTTTCGAATTCGTACCGCTTTGTGTTTTGCACCACATCAAACGTTTTTACGTTACGGCATAATCCAATGAGAGTGGAATTGTGTCATGCCAATTCTTCATCACCGCTTTATATCGATCAACGTGATTCGAATCCTTGGTTGAAATTTTCATTCATGGATGAAACTTCAGTTCCAGCTGCCTGCATTGGTTCTAAGGATAATCAGTGGTATCATTCGGAAACATCATTCATTGTCCAGCATACTGTGCTTAGTTATTGCTGTATCGAGCTAACCCTATACTTGTCATGGCAACATTTTCGAGGCATGACTAAATATTCTTTCCATCAGTTATGTATGTGGCACTATGAATAACGCCATAACACCATTATTAACAAAATCAAATCAAAGTCAAATTATATACGGTGTATCATATGTTCTCAAAAGTCAACTATCAGTCTTAATGAATGTCGCAGCGCGCAGGATATATATAACTGTGTCTTGTTCTTGTAGCTTCATTCGTCCACGCTCATCATTTACAAGTGCATTACATGAATTGTATTGATAATCAAGCACTGATTCGTCATTGAGGACGGGTGTGTCAATGTCAAATGCTAGATACACACATAAACATTTTATTTATATTCGCCATTATTTAAAACAAGGTTGACGTTTTTCTAGCTATTCAAGACCACCACCTGCTACCATAAGTGCTGCTAAACGTTTGTCTCTGTGAAATAGTGTTTTAGTCACTGAAATGCCAGCTACGTTTCCAGCGATTAGTTTGCAGCTTCATTTGTTATTTTACTGACTCTTGCTGGCAACACTTCGTTGCTGGGCAATCTTACCTTCGGAATACTAGCTCTCGGGTTGCTAGCAGACTGTGCTGGCTGTCGTCGTATTAATATTTTTGATTGATTGCTAAAGATGCTTTACCGGAAATATCACCAAAGGTGCCAATAACATTGTCATGAACAACGTCAATCGCTTTCATTCCGTAGATAACTTTATATGTTGGGGGAATCGTGAAGGTCACGTCCACATTCAGCACGGTCTATCATCATATGTTTTTCATATCACTAACTGCACCCAACTTACTGTACTAATCGTCGACAATTTCATCGATGTTTTCCAGATAGACATTAGTGTTCATGATGCCTCCAGTATGTAACCGCTAGCAGATAGCAGCTGGTTCATTGATAATTTCTACCAAACAAAACATCTAAACGATCAGCATGAACAATCGTGTTACTGGAACATATTTTATCGTATATAATGCTAAGCCTACGTACTCGAGCCGCAAGCTCTTCTCCATTTAATTATTTGTGTCGATGTGAGGTGACGGTTGGCTCTTCCTTCGTTGATCTCACTGCTTTTTTGCTGATAAATGTGGCGTTTTGACACATATTTTCAACTGCGCTCAAATAACGTGATAAAAAATCATCATAACTTGTTTTATATGGTTAAGCGTTTTATTTTGTAATATCCTTTTCCTCATGAAATACCCTAGCAATCCACTCAAGTTCTAGGCTGTTATACAAGTATGGCTTTAGAAGCTGATGCCGCAATTGTTATCCCGCTACAGCAACCATAACAAGAAAAACTGTAACTTATCTATTGCCTAGATTAGTAAAATATATAGGTTTTAATTGTGGTTTAGATAGGTCCTCGACAATATCTTTACCATCACGAACTTCGTCACTTGTTTTTCATGCAGACTCAATACCTTCATTAATTTCGTTTCGCAATTCCCCTATAATTGTATGTGACCTATCAGTAGCCTTAGCAATCTTTTTGGTTGGCTCAACAATTGGTAAAAATTAAACATTTTGCTTCTTTGCAAATTCCGCTCAACATTTCTGACGTCGTTCCAGTTGATGTTTGACATAATCATTTACGGGGGGGGGGATATTTTTTAATCGGATCTAGTCGTTGTCGAACAAGTTTAGTTGTGCAAGATTCAATGGATAGCGCAAAATAACTAATTATTATTATGACGACGATTTTATTACAGACCTGTCTCGTCAAGATGTGACCGTTATTTGTGACAAGGATTACCTTAGTATAATATGCTAATATTTAATTCCTCAAAGACTTATGTTAGATCTTTAAGAACGATATCGGCAACACTATCACTATGAGCTGATTTAGCTTCACTACAACATAATAAATTGTTTTTCATTGCATGGACCTATTTTACAAATGTGTTAAATGGTATTTCTATATCAGCAATATGACATTATAATTTTATCAAATTTCTTTGTCATCTGAATTGAACTCATACATTGCATTGTATATGTATACAACATCACATATACTTTAACATGTTGACATCTTGTATTACAATTAAATAAAAACTATTATAATTATGTGTGCGTGTGTGATTTAGATTTTTCACAAAGCTTATATATATCGTAATTATTCAATGAGAAATTACGCTATTACATCCAGTATAACAAAATTCATACATACATACATACATACAGACAGACAGACAGACATACAGACAGACAGATAGACAGAAGACAGACAGACAGACAAACATACAAACAGAGAGAATAAGGGGAAGATTTTTTACTTTTTTACCTCTAAGCGAATATTTGATTTTCTCTGGGGAACTGTTCTGTTATACATATATAGTTATGTTAAATAAAAGTATAGTGTTGAGGATAAGCAGCACAATGTGAATATTCCAGCCTTTTTCTGTGAGACCGAAAGATATTTGGCTTTTCACCCTGTTTTGTGCATGCAATGCATTGACATGAATAGGGCGAATTTGTAGACAATACTAGATACGTAAAATACAAGAGTAAAAATTGTATTACCCTTGCACGTGTCATTAGAATGATGCCTAGACCAAGTGTCAAACGTAATTGTTCAACTACACTGCTTGGGAGGAATACCATTCGGGTCATACCACGTTAGAAACATCCTTGTGAACTTTACATGACATACTCATTATCACGCCGACAATGTTGGTAAACTCTAAACTCTTTAGGCAAGTGGTCGATTGGATATTTGATAAAATACATTTTAAATTAGTCATACCCATTCTACATCGTATTGCAACTATTTTCATACGTTGTTTTGTATAAAATAATATGGACATGTTGGGATCTACATGAATAACCTTAGCTTGTTGTTTGCATTTTCACCATGTGCATCTCCAGAGTATAATTTTGGTGGTTTTTGCATATGACAATAATAATGGAGTCTTTTTTTCATGGTTTGCGTGAGATTGTCAAGAAAATATTTATACAAAAGACAGATGGGAATGGTTTTATACACTGGACAGTGGCATTAGATAGCTCAGGTCATGGGGAAAAGAGCAGAGTATGGTCTGATGGCAGACTTTTTATATGATGGTGCCCACAGATTGGCCTATATGGTTAAATACCATTTTACACATGCAACAATTCCCGAAAAGGGGATGGAGGAGAGATTATAAATGTAATCCACTTATGTCACAATCATCTATGTATCAATACTGATCATTTAACTTTAGAGACACATTCAGTAGATCAAAACAGAAAACATTGTAAAAATCAAGGACTGTGCAGAAAACTGCACATGCTGCATTGCTTCAACATGTACATTGCATTATTATAAGTCGAATGACATTGAATATAAATTATATCGGTGTTATTTCTTATCATATAATTAAACTCCCTGACAACTTTTCTACATCCAGCATGTTTCTTATATTGGTACATCAATTTTTTGGCAAATATTATTGGAACTTTTCTGCATCCCTTTTGTTGAGGTGCAGGGAGGAACATTTTCACATAAAATAATAATGTTCGACCCTTCATTCCCAATATAAGTCTGCAAAATCCTATCTGTATCGTATTATTTACACAGGCAGTCTTTCTTCCCCAACCTCTCTTCGGCATCTCTTCATATAGTTGAAAAATGATTGATGTATAACTGAATCGTGAACATATTGCTCTCCCCCACCACACCAGACTTCTTTTCTCTACATGTACCAAGTCCCATGATAGAAAACCTTTATAGTCAGTGTGTTGGAACTGATGCTCTCGGAACACATTATTCCACATCTCAGCATTATTTCCGGTGTGCACTAAGTGATATGTGTTATTTTCACCAGATATGTTGTTGTGAATATATGAAAACAAGCTTCATGTCATAATTATGGTTTCATATTTGCAATAAAATCTAGTTATGAAACCAACACTACTCTGCACTTACTATCAAGTAATAGAAAGAAATCATTTAGCTGTAAATTATAGCTTGCTACATGGTTTGCCAAATGAAGGCGTATTCCCTCCCCTTTGACTGGAATTGAGTGATTGCAAGGTTTGGTTTATTTCTATTGTTTTCAATAATGTATTCATTATATTCAGTTTTATATTAAAAAGTATAGTATCTAACACTACTTAGTGGAAAGGAGCCACAGTAATGAGTTTTACACTTTCTGATCCTGTGTCATACCGCAATCATGACATGTGTATGTGTTTCACGAAAAAGACCAAATTGAGAACAGGGACTCGAAAAAGAAAATTATATCATGTGGGTACAACACATTGTTCGATTATATACATAGGCGCTCAGGCCTCTGCTTTAGTATAAGCATTATCCAATTAATACATAAACATTTGGACATGAAATAAACCTATTTATCTAATTAATAACCATAAATCGTCATTAAATGAAAATGCCATGTTAATGGCATCTACCGTTCAGAGGGCGATATAAATATTTAATGAAGAATAGAATCTAAAATATACTAACTTAAAGTTTAGTAGAACTAGACACTGTGTAAACCTTTTCAATGAAAGCATCATGTTAATAAATATATTTATGTATAGACATTGCATACAAAGATGTTTTGGGCATATTGGATACCGGAACATCATGATTTGTATTTTCATCAAGCTTTCATCGTGTGATGTCTTTTGGTGTAATACCAATGTCGAATGGACAGTCCTTTCAGCGGTTATTTTGTCGTTCTGATGCTTATATTTTCATCTGTAATTTAAAAGACATGTTAATGAGTTGCACACAGAAAACATGATGTGGATTGGATATCAATGTTGGAAAACTATCGTTAATAAGGTTAGCAATGTGGGTTCTGTGTTGGTGTTACATGATATTGAATAGAGCTATTTTCAATCTCAAACAAGCTAGACTGTGAGCTAAATGTGATTTGTAAATTGCAATGACAGTCATTCCAGCCGTTGAAGATATATATCGATACCAAGGCTTTACTAGTCGACATACAGTTGGCAACATACACTTCTCTAACTTTTTTTGCCTAAATAAATAAGACCATTTTAAATAACATTATCGCCTGTATAAGTTGATGGGAATGCTGAAATAGTAATGCAATATATGTATCACTGGCTCTATGAGTTCTCACATAGTCGCCAAGGGTGTTTAGTGACAGTTATAAAAGTATTTGAAAACGGTAGACACTTCAGCAATTGCGATCTGGAGCTTACTGGACCATAATTCGTTATTCATATTAACGTCGTTTATAATCCATATAGTCCACCATTTATAATCTACATCGAAGCTCGATTCGCTGCAAAATCCATCATTTTGACATATTCTTGCCTCCCTCTCATAACTGAAGCGGTCTCGTATCCTCGTTACACTAACTGATACGTAAAGTCTACATCCAGCTTACATAATCTATACATTTATAATAACCCCACGTGTTATTTGGATTCAATGGATTTTCTATAGGCAACGTTTGAGCAGATCTGTAAAACAGTTGACAAATTTAATAAATTTGGAAACTTACGTTTGTTTCCTTAACACAGAAATGTATCCACTACCGATTCGTTTTATTTTGTTTATTCTGTGAGACATCCATGATAAAGATCTACGTGTATATTTAAATATTGCAGAGGACAGCTGAATTTGAAAGCGAATAATCAGACATACGAACAAAAGAGGGACAGGAAACGTTCATGTAATTGGTGTGGTTAGACAACACATCATCTGCAAAACATTATGGACCTACGATGGCAAACGTTCATTGCCCTCTTTACACCATTATTAAAAGGGAGTCATTTGTACGGGCAGTCATATTTTAACTTCTAAATTTGCGATATTACCTTTCGTAGCGGTAACCCTGACCGCATTATGTCATTTACCCTCGGATACATTCGTATAGAATACGAACATATTCTACATTACCGAAGGTTAGATATCAACAATGAATCAAACCTTCTTCGTTCGAAGAAATACATGTTTAAATCAAGAAAACTAATATCGATATCACCAGGAATATATTAATAAATACCACATGTCCATATTAATATTTACACGTACGTGTTTCATACTTATCACGAGATAATCGCTGCTTTATTGATCAGTGTCGACTTAAGAGATACTGCCTTTATATTAAAGTTTCTTTTATACTTCTCTTCAGTTTGTAAGCACCTAATTATAAGCATCCCAGCAAAACGAAAAATCGACTTATTATTGGCTGAGCACTCATCCAAATGTTTACGTCAGCATTTGCTTCTCGAAATACATATACATATATCATAGTAATAAATGCTTCAGCGAAAGGACATTAGTAATAGAATAATCAGGTAAGACGGACGGTTTACTTAGCTTAACGAATCTGCCAACTTTGGATCAAAGCAAATACCCACTTTATCATGATTTGAGTGAAACTGTGGTTTGTTCCTATGTTCGGGTTTTGCACCGTTGAAATATCATAATTCCTCTAAGACACACACACGCCACACACATAAATACATGCATTGTTCAAAGTCGAATACATTCACAATACCGCATACTTCCGAAAGAGTGCCTTCCAAATATCAAGCATATCTAAATGATCAGCGGTAACAATATATGATTTACGTTTCAAACGAAAGGATCTTTCATCCACAGTAATCACAAACATTCAGCCTGCCGTACCTTAAAAAAACATTTGCTGTCACACTTTGTGAACCAACATTGAATCAAATTTGACTGATTATTTCGATTAGTGTAGTGAAGTTCGTAAACATTTGCCTCTATCTGTCTGTATATATATATATATATATATATATATATATATATATATATATATATATATATATATATATATATAGATAGATAGATAGATAGATAGATAGATAGATACATAGATAGATAGATAGATACATAGATAGATAGATAGATATGACGACATATGATGCATTATTAAAGATGGTCAGTTCACGCCACATAATCGTCTCCTAATTAGTTGTAATCAACTACTGTTCACTACATTATGCCTTTAAGAAGGTTAAACCATTAATTTATATGTAAGATTCATAAGAAGTTGCAATATGTTGATCTTATTAAATGTAAAATGTAATAAGTGTAGTGTGAATAATCTGATTATCGCTGATGATCATTTCTTGGAAAGGTTTTATTCAAAGGTAATTGTACCTTCCATCAGGGGGGGTGTATGCAATTACGCATGTGCACAGGAAGGAGGGATGGGTCACGCTTTGCTATATTTTTGCGAACGTACTAAATGGATGACACCTTACTTATATATGAGGTTGTATACACTGCTTATATTTGGGGAAACAACATCTAAAAATAACATCAACATAAAAAGTGAAAATTAAAAAAAAAACTTACGGCATTACAAATTAAATCCAAAATAATCATATAATTATAGACACAAGTCCTAATAATTTAAAATTCTGAATAAACTTAGTAGAAATCCAAATTAAGTTCAATGCTAAAGGAGTTGGGTTGTCTGTGATGACCTGTATCATATTGATGTGCAAACAGTCTTTTATTGAAACATTAATAAATTTCCAGGTTTTAATTCACTGCTAATCTTAATGAATGTCTCTATCCAAGAATATTATTTTTTGTGAGCACTCTGCATCTCCAGAAAAAAAGGTGCATTGAATTAAATAATTTGAAGAAATAAATTCCAAATTAATAATGGACACAACAATAATAAAAATTAGTTGTTTCGCACGATTGAATAATCTTTCCAATGACAAAATTATATAGTCCCATACTTGACCTCAGTTCACAATTAAACGGAAAAAAAACAGAAGAAACAAAACGTTACTTAGTGCAAAAAGACCTTCTAGAAAGTTCTGAATGATTACAAAATAAAATGTTGTTTATTATTAGAAAGTCTGTTACTAAAATTATAATATATCATATATCACCTGGACAATATCAGGTAAATTGTGGGGAATGCGAATAACATAGACCCAGACCCAAATAAACGTATTTGCTCATATTAATAATGATCATGATAATAACTCATGCATATAGAGAATATTTTACTACGTATTAGTTGTTTACAGAATAAAATATAAACATAAAACAATTCAGGTCAAGTAGAAAATAAACTTGATTTTTGACATGGTTATGTCAAATATGCAATGTTACTTTACAATAGCATATAATGAAATATACAAAATAAAAACTAACAAACAATGCAAATTAAATATACATAATACCAGTACAACGTAGGTTCTAGAGTACCGCAAGGAATAATACTTTGATCAGCACACTTCTCATAGCAACAGCAGTGACATCCTAATTGAAACTGACTAAGAACGTCGACTATTCGAAGATGACTGTATATGCTACCGATTAATCAAAACCGAGCCTGATACTAAGATAATGCAAATGACATTAAAAACGCTTGGACGATGGGTTCGAAAATGTGGCATGCGATTCCAACTTAACAATGCAGCATATGCTTATTGACAAGAAAGAAATGACGAGGTTAGTGTTAGGACTGGTCGGTCTAGTGTCAGGATAATGTGACTGGGTGGGCCATCATCCTACATGTCTACCTTATGATTCCTCAGTGCTAGACATCATTGTAAACCACCATACATCGTAGCGATATGACTGAATAATTGTTAAATCTACGTTATAAATCCAAATCACACACACACACACACACACACACACACACACACACACACACACACACATAAACACATCCTAATCTGCGAACCTATCACATTTCATTATAGGAGACATGGAATGATTGTTTACATAAAATTCAAAGTAAAGTCATGAAGTTGCTTTTAGATACTGCTAAGACGTTTTCTTGTTCATGTAAAACCTAATTAGATCCAAAATGTATCTATACTTTACAGTCACTATCAAAACTTAAATTCAATTTCTACCAATTGACATTATGTAAATTAGCCGGTATACATGTATATTGGATTCGCGGTACTAATAATATGCACAAATATGGACCAATCTAGAAATTTTTGACCATAACATAGAGTATATTAGTTTTAATGCGCCCATAATTAATTCTGAAATGTAACATTTCTGCGAAAGAAAGAGACAATATACTTTTGGTGTAAATTTCGTTTTTGTATAGATTTGACTTAGGGACTAGCACCTGATTCGTTGGGCACGGTATATATAAGGTATTTCATGCGCATGAAAATGACAAAAATATCGTTGCAACCGGACATTTCGTTTTCACCACAGGGGCTCGTATCATTGCTTGCAATTGACCTGTCATACATGTACATTATAATAACTACAAGGGAGGACACTCGCGCCCTATATAAGAATAAGCGCTTTGCGTAGCTTAATAAATTTGGTACCGATATTTAGCTCAGGCAGTCGACTCTGTATCCCTATCAAACGTTTGACTTAATATCATACCATTTAGGAATGTCAAATCATTTCCCCACGCTACTGCTCGACATGGCCGTAATCGCGCCCGCCTAATATGTGAGATCCAGCTGAATGGAATAATGTCCTCTCATTGGTTAAAATAAAATGATGTCCTGTATTTATTTATAACTGATTTTCAGTTGGCCAATGATAAGGTATTATTCCATTAAGCGCGTTGTTCTTGTGTTGGTTTTGCTTATTTCTGTTACTTATTTTAAGACCAATGAGTCCTACCAAGCCAGACAACTTTGAAAATATGACTCTTAATTTTGATCTAAGGAGCAATAACAAGAACAACAATGTGTTGCTGTTATACATATATAATATATTCAATCTTAAATGATACTAATAAATTCAGTTGAATGTTCATCTATAAGAAGTGAATTGATTCAGTTTTCGGATCCTTGGGGAAATGCATCAAGGGTCACTCGCAGGTAGTCGTATGGCATCATAGCGACTGCGGAAATGAAAGAAACCATTAGGGTATGTTTGTTGTTGTTCTTGTTGTTGTTGTATGGTTTAACGCCATTTTTCAGCACAAGAGAGGATATACATGGCGGCCAGGATTAATGGTAAAGGAAGAACCCGGGAGAACCCTGGAAAGAATGACCGACCCACGAGATGCTACTGGCAAGCTTTCTCACATACCCACATTGGCCGAACCCACGCAGACACAGCTGGTATTGCAGTGATCCATACTGGTTAGCGCTTTAGACCACTCGGGGCCCCTGAGTATGTTTGAAAAGTACACTCAAAAAGCTACATGTATAAAGGGAAACGCAATGTGTCGGGGGTGGGGGTGTGTGCGTGGAGGTGATGTGTATATTTTGTATACATGAAACTATTCTTTTATGTAATTATGAAACTTTTTTGTCATGTACCTAACTCGATGCCTTAAGCAAAATCTCCTAATGGAGGAAATAAAGATTAATGAGGGAAGAAATATTCTATACATAAGTATTATTAATGTCAGCCGTGTTAGAAAGAAACATGTCGATACGACTATTATCTTCGGATGGTAGAGACAATATAATTTCCAAAATATATTCCCTGGTGACCATATCCAATTGATATTATTTCTGTATAGAAATGCCTAGACACCAGGACAAACACTGTATATAATTTTATTACGTTTTACCCAGATCTATTTGATACTGGTGAAATGGCCATTTTTGTCGACTCCCGTTTGGTTTGGGTGTAGTGAAATGTGATTAGATACGAGTACGGATTGAGTTTAGGTATAATCGATTTTTATAATCACGTCCCACCCACCCCACTCTCAACACAAAACCTTCCAACCCCATCACCTTCTATCCGAGTTTGAGGTGAATCTCTTTTGATTGATGTCCTTCCAGTTTACCCACTGGATTGTGTGATAATAAAGTTTACATAGAACATATAATCCAACCCCCCCTCCACCCCGACCTCCTCATTATATTTTGGTCATGGATTTAACACTGGTGTAGTGTATAACATGAGAAACACGTTGGCCAAGTGTGCTAATCAACAACATTCGTAACTTCAGAATGGTTGATTATTATAAATGTACACACAGTGAGGTTACATCCACTGATGTCTAAACTCTGCTGATAACCCTTCATGCCATTTCTATATTTCTTCAAAGTTACAAACCAGAGATCACATCTGAGTGGTATGGTATTTTGACGTAACAAAAGTTTCTCTCATACATAATGCAAGAGTCAATTAGGAAAGGAACCCCGAGATTTAGCGCATGTTAAAGCTCTTTGTTTCTTTGTTTGTCTTGTTGTTGTTGTTACTATTGTTTATCTGATTTGACGCGTTGGTGGACTTAACGATGGATATGTTTTCTTAAATTCGAGCCCGAAATTCGAGTCACCCGAAGCGAGCGAGATGAGAATATCTTGTGAATTTAAAGGCGAGCATCTTATGTCCACTCGAGTACCTGATCCCATGATTTTCCTTTTCTATTTGGTAAATTGTTATTCAGAATGTTTCTTTCCTCCTATTCCTGGCGGGGAAGCCGTGTAGTTCATGTCTTAGAGCTCCTCTCTTCTACTGCAAGAGGTATATCTGACTGCCCTTTCTGGAAATGCACCAAACCCTACCATCATTTCCCCGCGCTATGTTTCGGCGAACATGACAACTCGGTTTTAATTTACTAGGTCAATTACCCGTCCTTGAATGGCAATAAAAAAATTAAGTAAAATATTTTGGGATCAGCGACTTTAAAAGAAAGTTTAAACATACAAATATAAATAAAGTTTTAAAAGAATTCTGATGCCACCGCTCGTTTCGAACTCGCGACCTCTTGTTTGGCAGACTGGATTTCACAGAAAGACAAATGTGGGTGTTTTTATGACTAGGTTGATTGCCCTCCTAGGACGGGAATTTAACAAAATAAAATAAATAAATAAATAAACTGGTGGAGAGAGTTTTAAAGAAATTTGAAGACAACTATTAAAAAGTAATTAAAAAATATATTTCGAATGCCGCTACAAGTTTCAGGCTCGTGACCTCTTGTCTGGCAGCCAGAACATATAGAAAGACAAATATGTTTTTTATGTATAAGATATTCCAGGGTTTATACAAGGCCATAGTGCTGTTTTTGTTTTTCTTCCAAGCAGGAAAAGATGTTCTACCACATCTGATCAAGACATCTGTAATGCAATTTATTATTTCTGTGTATATCCCTTTGCTATTTTTATCCGTTGTGTATAGTAGGCTTTCTATCTGAAAGCCACGATGCTGAGTTTTTATTTTTTCAGTTAATTTCTTTCTCTCTTTATTTGTTTTTCAGTTCATTATCGAATGACTTTTTGCGTATAAACTTTGTTTTAGTAAAGGTGATATACTGGTAATTTTTTCTAAAAATATCTTCTAAATGCTACATCTCCAGTTTGCCAAACAAATTCTTTCCCTCAGTCCATATTTTCTTGATCTAACTATATATTTAAAATCTATAGATTTGACATATCTCATTTTTGTTGTTGGTTTTATTAATTTGGTATATTATTGTTTTTGTATATCCCATGCATTAGTTTTAACGTATACACAAAAAGTAAAAATGAAAAGTAGGTTGCTGGATTCCAGCATGGTACACCTGTGTGATATGTGGATATGTTTACCATTAAACTAAGAATATTACAAAAATACTCTTCGATGTTCTTGGTCATAATGTTATCAACGTATATCGATTCCAATGGGACAAAAACCAGTCTAATTTGATTGGTAGGTTGGTTGGTTGGTATATGTACGTGCATAACACCAATTTATGTGGCTCTACATGGCGGCCAGTATTTGTGGTTGAAGAAGAATCCGTGAAGAACCACTGACCCACATAAATCTACTGGCAAGCTTTTTTGCACGCCCATGTAGGTAGAGTCGAGACTCGAACCCATGCGGACTCAGGGTAGTGACAGTGATATAATAAAGGTGAGCGCATAAGACCACGTGACCCCATCATAATTGACTCCAGTGAATTATGAAAAGATATTTTAAATTGTTGTTGTTGTTGTTGTTCTAGGGTTTAACGCCATTTTGCTGCACAAGATAGGCTATACATGGCGACCAGTATAACTGGTGGAGGAAGAACCCTGGAAAACCCAGGGAAGAACCACCAACCCACGAGAAGCTGCTGGCAGGCTTTCCCACGTACCCACGCTAGCCGAGCCTTGGACTCGAACACACGCAGACAGAGGTGAAATGGGAGTGATCCGGAACAGTGAGCGCTTTAGACCACTCGGCCACTCGGGGCCCCGATATTTTAAATGGAAAATCCACTAATTCGCAGACTACCATATAATAAAAATACGTATAATCATCTGAAATTTATGTACATAACGATTGCTATATACAGTAAACAAATAAAAAAAATTAAACAACAATCTGTCCTACAAAATATTTGCAAAATCGATCTATATATAAATAACAGCGCTTATCTTTAAGATTAAAACTGTATACAGTCCAAATTAAAACCATTACGCTATTCCGGATTACGGCCAGTTATTCCAGCCCCGTTTAATAAGTATACTTAAACAGTCGCCTGATTACAAGAAGTGATCACATGAGCCAATATTGTATGGATGTCGACAGCAGAACCCCCATATTCAGACCGTCCAACGCATGCGATCAGTTTATTTCCGTCTCGCTGGTAATCGTAATAGCGAAATACACTGTATATAATACTGTTAGGTGACACATATAAATTATATCAGAGCCAGATATATACTAAACCTTTGGGCGACAAATGAACCATTCGGCGACCGGTCGCCCAAAGGTTGGTTTTATGCATGAGCGTATATAGTTTTAACTTTCGGCGACAGTAAATGGCGACAAAAATGTATGTCATTTATATAATTTTACCACTTTTTCGTGTGTTTTCATATTCCATTCAGTATTCTGTACAGTATTCAGTATATAGGCACAATCATGACCCACACATATTCAGTATACAACGATGTCGCCGAAAGGTTGCAATTTAGACGCTGTCGCCTAAAGGTCGGATTTGTGCATATATATATATATATATATATATATATATATATATATATATATATATATATATATATATATATATGTATGTATATAGAGGATAAAGTATTATCATATATCTAGAGATTATACAGAAACTATTATTATGACCAATTTGGTTTTATTGTAGCTGATTGTGTCTGTCGCTGTGATTGTGTATGTCGCTGTGAGTGTGTCTGTCACTGTGATTGCGACTGTGAATATGACTGGAGTTGTCTGAAGCTGTCTGAAGCTGTCTAAAGTTGTTTAGAGCTGTCTGGAGTTTCCAGAATATGTAATGCAGCGTACTGTCGATACGTATGTATGTATGTACGTATGTCTGCGCCACAGACGTAGACGTAGCAAATTAAAAAGGGTGTTCTCTGCTGTCTGTACGTGTGTATACGTATGACTGTACACGTGGTGGATTCATAAAGGGTGCGAGCGGCCGATAAAAGTGTGGGCCAACCCAAGGAATCGTGCGACTGTACAAGGGGTCTAGAAGCATACGTTTGGATCAATTGTTTATTCCTTTTGCACACTTAAGTTGTGTCACGTTGACCATGTAGGACTTGAACCACAGTAAGTCTGTATCATGAATGCCAAATACATGCCGGTACTGGAACTTTTATTATTAATTCAGAAAATGTAAGGATATGGCATATGAAATTGTTATTATTATTTGCATTATTATTATTATTATTATAATTAGTATTATTATTATAATTGTTATTATTACTTTTATTATTATTATTATTATTACTATTACTATTATTATTATTATTATTATTATAGCTTTGGAACAATAATAACTTTAGCTTTTTTAATGCATCGTTTGACATTTTTCTAACCATACGTTGTTTCACCAGCTATCATAATAAATGAACTTCCTCCCTTTTATTTATATCCGTATCCAAATATAATTTTATGTATTTATTTCATCTTCCTTAAACGGCATTTGCATTTTTTTTTCGGTAAAGGGTAAATTCAGCTGCATCTGTTTGTCCTCTTTCTAAAAACTGCATTTCTCTATCTCTCCTCTTATACCAATTCCATTTACATCTTCCTTTCCTCCTGTACTATTTGCATTTGCTTTTCCTCATTAACGTATTAGCAAAGACACAACTTGGTTTTGTCTTAGAACTATTCGACTATTTCTTGTTGTACATGCGTACAACGTTATCTAAGGTGAATACGTGCTTTTCCAGGTAATTGACTGTATTAACATGTACCTAGCCAGATATTACTTGTGACGAGGTAACATTACTAGCATGATATGCACGGTTATTCTACCCTGACTTGCGCTCACTCTCATATGGATTTAAGTAAGATCAATTTATGAAACCGAGACTGGTCGTTTTGGATCACGTCAAGGAGTGTACGCTCTCCATTGGTCTCCAGCCATATGGCTGATTGTGTCTGTCGCTGTGATTGTGTCTGTCGCGGTGATTGTGTATGTCGCTGGGAAGTGTGATTGTCAATATGACTGTGAATACGACTAGAGCTGTCTGAAGCTGTCTAAAGTTATTTAGAGCTGTCTGGAGTTTCCAGAATATTTAATGCTGCGTACTGTCGATACGCATTTATGTATGTACGTATGGCTGTACCACGTACCTAGACGTAGCAAATTAAAAAGGGTGATTATGCTGTCTGTACGTGTGTATACGTATGACTTGTACACGTGGTGTATCAATAAAGGGTGCGAGCGGCCGGTAAGTGTGTGGGCCAACCCAAGGAATCGTGCAAATGTATAAAGGGTCTAGAAGCATACGTTTGGATCAATTGTTGTTTCAACTGCATTTTTATATTCATAAGATTATTTTGAATCTTCGTTGTGTTCATAAGATTATTTTGAATCTTAGTTTTGTTCATAAGATTATTTTGAATCTTAATAGAATTCATATTCGAGATATTGTGAATCTCTCTTATAGTGGTAAGATACTATTTGAAGCGTATCTGCAGTCCATGAGGTTTCTTAGATCTGTACTTCATATTGATTTAGTAGTTCGGTTTATTTTCAATGTGTGAATGTTGTGTAGAGAGATTTGAGTCAATTGTATGTTGAGAGCGTGAGAGAATCATTGTATTTTTACATCGTATATTTTTATTTATTAATTCATTTAATAAATTTCCATCTTTCTCACATTGTGTTTGTCTTATTCATTTAGTCCCAAAACCCATTCGGTTTCTATTCGGCGACAATAGTGTCAGAAGTGGGGATCTTTGGATTAAGTGAATCGTCATCATATTGTTTGTGAAAGTCTACACTTATTGTTTATATTCGAGTGTGACCTTCTTGACAAGATAATCATCAAGTAGATGTTTATTTTGTTCAGTAGTTCTAGGTATGTGGATCTTGTAGAAATACATATTGATTTTTATTTCGGTTGCCTTCATCAGGAATAGTTTCTTTTGTAAAATTAAATTTGTTTTGTTACTATTAATCATATCATCCCTTAAGGACTTGGTCGCCTTAGGCAAATATATTGGGTATGAGAGAGAAAGTTTAAGGGAATTTATTAAGGAAGAATAAGCCCGGGAGCTGGATGAAAGGGTAAGGGCGAGGGAATTCGAAAGTTAAAAGATATAACTAGAAACACAGGCCGAAAGGGAAAAGATAGAGCCAGAAAACGAGGCCGAAAGGGAAATGATAGAACTAGAAAAACATGTCGAAAAGGAAAGGATAGAATGGGAAAGGGGAGCTGATAGGGAGAAGAGAGTTAGAAAAACAAGCAAGGTTAGAAGCTTTGGAGGTAAAAGAGAGATTAAGGCAACGAGATCATGAACGTAAGGTAGAGTTAGCAACAGCTAGGAAAGGGGAACACGATTCTGCCTCTAGTAAATTAGATGGTCCCAAATTACCTCCCTTTGTTGATGAAAAAGATAAGATGGATAGTTATCTTCATCGGTTTGAGCGGTATGTCGAGAACCAGAAGTGGAGTCGAAATGACTGGGCCCTGCATCTCAGTACTTTATTAAACGGTAAAGCGCTGCATGTACACTCGCGACTTCCTAGAGACGATGTATTCAAATTCGCCGTCCTGAAGGAAGCACTTCTAAAAAGGTACGAGCTGACTGAACAGGGTTTTCGTAAAAAGTTCAGGTATAGCATGCCCGAGAAAAGAGAAACCTTTGATCAGTTCATCGTTAGAATATCGAACTATTTTTAACGGTGGATTGAATGCGGCAAAGCGGTGAAAAGGTTTGAGTTGTTGACTGATTTCCTGCTCAGAGATCGATTGTTGAACACAGCTGGGCGGGAACTCAGTCAGTTTCTGAAAGAGAAAGTCTATTAGAAGGTACATGATATGTCTTAACAAGCAGATTTTTATGCCGAGGCTCATGGGGGAACCCAGAACGTGGTTTCAAAAGATTTTAAGTCTGAAAACCAGTCTACGGAACCGATGTTTAGGGAGCTTGTGAAACCGGCTGAGGCAAGTAGGTCAGTTAGGGATACAGGTCGTCAATGTATGCAATGTTTTTTGTGTAAGGAATGGGGTCATGTTCAAGCTAAATGTTCTAAAAAGAAGGGACTTATGCATAAGGTAGCCGTGGTTATACAAAGTATAAGTATATCTGATAATCTGGTGCAGATAGAACCAGGTATTCATGGCACGTGTCATTTTCCCGAAGAGCGAGTACCGACCGCGAGAGGTTTCGTGAACGGTCGAGAAGTCGTAGCATTATGTGACACTGGTTGCACAGCTATAGTGATCAAACGTAGTCTCGTGCATGATAACCAATTGATCGGGTGAGAGTCTCCGTGTATGCTACTTGATCAAACGATCGGTCGCATTCCCGTAGCAGGGATCACAGTAGAAACACCTTTCCTACACGGAACTGTAGATGCCCTTTGTATGGAAAACCCTATTTACGATCTGACGATCGGTAATGTTGAAGGTTCCCGTCTTCCAACTATTGCAGATTTCAGGATACCTATGGCCCACCAATCGAAACGCGAGCGCAAACCAGACGAGAGACAAAACGCGTTTCAGACATTATTAGACCCTGAATCGATGTCCGGAATTTCGCGTGATGAATTCAAACGAGAACAAGAACGTGACGAATCCATCATAACTGTAGTGAGAAAATCGCGTACGGCGTAATTAGACACTTCAAGGGTGGAGGGCCGCTCGAGATTCGTTCGCAGGAACGAGCTAATTCATAGTAAGAGGTATTGGCAAGTGGTCGTACACCAGAGATACAGATTTCATGTACTTAGGGTGGCCCATGAGTCTAGCATGGCAAGACACCTAGGTAAGACGAAGACCACCATCAGAGTAGTAGCTGATTTCTACTGGCCTGGTGTTAATGGCGATGTCACACGGTTCTGTAGGTCTTGTGACGTATGCCAAAAAACCGTATGTAAGGGAAGGGTTACAAGGGTACCCTTGGGACAGATGCCATTAATAGATACACCGTTTAAAAGAGTGGCGGTGGATATTGTAGGCCCAATACAACCAGTTACCGAAAGGAAGAACCGGTATATTCTTACTCTTGTGGATTACGTAACCAGATATCCCGATGCCGCAGCGTTACCAACTATTGAAACGGAAGGGGTGGCTGAAGCATTGGTTGACATCTTCAGTAGGGTATGGGTGCCAGAAGAAACCCTTACGGATTCTGGTGCCCAATTCACCTCCGACAACATGAGTGAAATAAGTATGATGTTATCAATCAAACAGCTAAACACTACCCCATACCTTCCGATGTGCAATGGACTGGTAGAGAAATTTAACGGTACCATAAAACATATGCTACGAAAGATGTGCGCGGAACGTTCGCAAGACTGGGACCACTATTTGAACGCGGTTATGTTCGCGTACGGTGAAGTACTGCAAGAAAGTTTAGAGTTTTCACCCTTCGAATTGCTGTACGGAAGAACAGTTCGAGGCCCGATGCGGATACTACGCGAACTATGGACAGGTGACGTCGCGAGCGAACAAATAAAAACTACCTACCAGTACGTGTTAGATCTGCGAGAGAAACTGGAAAGTACATGCCAGATGGCACGCGACGAAATAATGAAAACGGGACGCAGATATGCCAAGTATTATAACCGCAGAGCGCGAAATAGGAAATTTATTGTAGGAGATCAGATTCATTTTTTCGTCCTACTAGCACAAATAAGTTACTAGTCCCGTGGAAAGGTCCCTACGAAGTTAAAGAGGTCAAGAATGACATGGACTATAAAATTGACATAGACGGTAATTTAAAGACATTACATGCTAACACGCTTAAGTTGTACATCAAGAGACAGAGCGACAATGTAGAAAAAGGGGTCTTGAATGTCGTTTGTACGGCAGTCATCGACAAATACGCAGTAGAGCGGAGACTGCCACAAGACAGAGCTTGTTGCGCGCTGAAAGATAAACTAATCAGTGCACCTATATTACAATTGCTAGATGTCAGCAAACCCTTTATTTTAGGAACATATGCTTCTGAAACTGGGTTGGGAGCAGGTTTACTGCAAGAGCAATATAACAATAAGTTACCAGTAGCTTACTCGAGTAGAAAATTGCTAGCCAGGGAGAAAAACTATTCCGTTATTGAGAAAGAGTGTTTTGCCGTAGTGTGGGGAATTTGGGAGTATCATGCGTATCCTTTTGGGAGAGAGTTCGTTCTCGAGACTGATCACCAACTCCTATTTTTAAACAAGGCCAAGGTCGCTAACGTTCGATTGATGTGTTGGGCGCTGACACTACAAACCTATCGCTACCGTGTAGAGGCAATAAGAGTAGTTTAAAATATAGGGGAAGACTACTTAGAGTAGGGCATGATTGGAAATTTAGATACATTTTTACCCAGTGTAGAAAATCCAGATTGCAGTATTACCTGTGTAAATAGTGTAACATATCATTAGTAAATATTTTTCTTTTATTCTGTGAGGGTTTAAAAAAATGTGTACATTTTTTTTTCTTAGAGGGGAGGTATTGTCACAGAATTAGGCAAAGAAATAACTTGGTTTTGCCTTAGAACTATTCGACTATTTCTCGTTGTACATGCGTACAACGTTATACAGGGAGAATATGTGTTTTTCCAGGTAAGCGACTGTATTAACATGTACCTCGCCAGAAATTACTTGTGACGAAGTAACATTACTAGCATGATAAGCACGGGTATTCTACCCTGACTTGTGCTCACTCTCCTATGGATTTAAGCAAGATCAATTTCTAAAACCGACACTGGTAGTTCTGGATCACGTCAAGGAGTGTACGCTCTCCATTGTTCTCCAGACATAGGGGTTAGTGTTAAATTTACATTTTCATTTGATATGCGAAGCTTATTCGGTTTGTAATGTCTTATCGCGTAATAATTAATGTATTACAACGCAGATTTGAACTTTGAATTACAAGTCACTATTAGAGTAAAAAGTATTATAATATATCTAGAGATTATACAGAAACTATTATTATGACCAATTTGGTTTTATTGTAGCTGATTGTGTATGTCGCTGTGATTGTGTATGTCGCTGTGATTGTGTCTGTCGCTGTGATTGTGACTGCGAATATAACTAGAGCTGTCTGAAGCTGTATGAAGCTGTCTAAAGTTGTTTAAAGCTGTCTGGAGTTTCCAGAGTATTTACGGCTGCGTGCTGTCGATACGTATGTATGTATGTACCTATATCTATGCCACGGGCGTAGACGTAGCAAAGTAAAAAAGGTGTTATATGCTGTCTGTACGTATGTATACGTATGAATATACTCGTGGTTGATCCATAAAGTGTGCGAGCGGCTGATAAGAGTGTGGGCCAACCGAAGGAATCGTGCGACTGTACAAGATGTCTAGAAGCATACGCTTAGATCAATTGTTGTTCCAATTGCATTTTTATGTGTATAAGATTATTGTGAATATTGTGTGTGTGTTCACAAGATTATTTTGAATCTTGGTTGTGTTCATAAGATTATTTTGAATCTTGGTTGTGTTCATAAGATTATTTTGAATCTTTTTGTGTTCATAAGATTGTTTTGAATATTGGTTGTGTTCATACGATTGTTTTGAATATCGGTTGTGTTCATAAGATTATTTTGAATCTTAATAGAGTTCATATTCAAATTATGCGAATCTCTATTATAGTGTAAAATACTGTTTGAAGCGTATCTGCAGTCAATGAGATTTTTTGGATCTGTACTTCATATTGATTTAATATTTTGGTTTATTTCAATGTGTGAATGATGTATAGAGTGATTGAGTCAATCGTATGTTGAGAGCGCGAGAGAATCAGTGCATTTTTACATCGCATATTTTTCTGTATTAATTCATTTCATAAATTTCCATCTTTCTCACATTGTGTTTGTCTTATTCATTTAGTCCAAAAACCCACTCGGTTTCTATTCGGCGACAATCTAATATGTGTCCATCCAAATCGACATGTTTCTGTAGTGTTGCCTTTCAAACACATAATTTTTTGGTGTATCATACAAGATCTGAATAACTGATTAGATTTCTAGTTATAAATTAATATCACCATAAGTTGCAACTTTTTATTTTTGTATCTGCTACAAGTAGTATCTTCATTTTACACGTAATATATTTATTGTATGTTGGAAAGAAGTTAGTGAAGACCTATGAAGCCGCCACGGTATATACAGAATATTTAATAACACCCTGTCTTGTCGCATTCGTTGCTAAAGTTTAGTATACAGATAGTTAATGGTCAAGTAACATACTGCCATACATATCAACGAAATTGGTAAAGGTTACTACAATCAGTCATTCGATTAGACATTCAGTCATATTCCACTAAATATAACTTGTACTAAGCACGACTTGTAATTAACATGACTTATTTGGCATTGGATGAAACCTTCTCGTAAGCGTCACTCTGAAATTGTAAGTCAGAAAATTCTGACAAGTGGACCCAGTGCACTACACCTGTTGATCTTTCTACAACTGTAAGCGAAATTGCAATTCAATATATTGCGTCTTGAAAGTGATAGTTAGCACAGCGTGTGTCTGGACATATAAATATATATAAACATTTTATGAACAATTATATGACATTATTTGTCAGGTTATTAAGGTCCAACATTAGAACGTTTTTTATATCGGACGTTGCTTGATTTAACCAAATTACACTTACATAAAAGAAAACATCAAACGCTAATAGAAGAAAGTTAACTTTATTACATATTATAAAACAATTACAAAATAGATGAATGAAATAACTGCATTAATAGAACAGTAATCCCTCTTTGAACGTCTTCATTGACCTTGAAAAGAATCATCATATGACGTCACTACCTATCTGGGATATAATCCGTACATACGGAAAGAGTGCCTTCCTTAATGTGTGTATTGGCAGTCGAAAATATTGTTTACGCCTAGATAGATTCGATGCATAATGAAACATAGCATTCAAGCCATTTATGAAGTTATATCTGACATAAATATTTGAACAATGAGTGAAAAAGTACTTATACATAATTTATCTACGCATCTTAAATCAACTGAAAGACATTCCATTATTATGTTGTTCCAGGTAAAAAGAAATTAAAAGACAAAATTGAAAATTGTTCCTAATAAGTATAATTGGCACTAATTTAAGCAGACTATTTTTATACGTCAAGAAGGATAGATACATAATATAAAAAGGGTTCTTGTCCTACATCCGTTATATACGCATGTGGTATGTTTTATCAATACTGCTATGAATGATATGTTGTGCATGTAATAAGCCTGCTTCGAAGAAGACAATCATTTTAAATAACTGACACATTTCCTGTAAATTTACATAGAAAGAAATAAGTTCAATTTAAAGTTTCCTCAAGCATAAAATGAACGATTGTAATATATCAGACCAATTAAGTAGCAGACTCAATGATCTTTGTTTTGAACGCTATCTAGATACTATGCAAGGGCTATCTTGCAAACTAAAGATATATGAACATTGAACTATACTGACAAAGTGGTAACAAAGCAGAAATTGCAACAAGACTGGGAAATTAATCATGAAGACAGCTGTGCAATACACATAAATATATTACCAGTGTCTCATATCATAGTGAGTTAACCAATGTTATTTTTCCAATGAATACTTGTACACGAGTTCCTTGATATTGCATTTCGCGGTAACATTATTTCATGGGAGAAAATCCCACTAGTAGTTTAAGTGCATTTAAGGCTACTCGGTCATATCTACTCTTTGGCATTTCTTTGGAGACGGTTTCCTCTCGTCTTTCATTGCTGGAACTATGTTTCAGAAGATTCGCTAATGATAGCATTTTCTCCAACAGCAAAAACAGTGTTCTCTCTAGATGTACGACTCCTGTACGAATATTTAATTTGTGAACATCTTTAGCTTATATAAAACAATACGCATGTTTCATCCAACTATATAAAATGGTAAATTTACCACAAAACAGATTGTATTGTCTTATATTCCTTGATTTATATTTGTTTATATGGGTATGTATCACACGTAAATAAAGGATAGTTATTCCTTATTTATCTGTTTCACCACATGACTGATGTATTTCTTCAGACCCATATATTTTATCTGCGTGGTCTCCAATTTTCCAAGTAGGTCATTAAAAACCTCCAATCCGCTGGTAATGACCGCATCAGAAACATGCCATTTACACAGCATCATGAACGTTGCTTCCTCGTTTGAGCCTTCGCTACCGCTCTTGCAATCCGAAATGTCTTCATCAGAAAGACCCAGATTAATAGCTAGCACAATCCAATCATCGTCATTTATCTTCTTGGCCATCTCAGACATGCACGTGTCAGACAAGTAATCTAACGAGTAGAAACAGAACATAGCCTCAAGAATGATTTTGTCACCGTAATTCGGCAAATCTTATAATCAAACAAATTGAAGACAAAGAAACATATGAAACATAGTGTTATACTGCCATAAAATGCTACTTTTTTTTAGCAAATTCGTAACAAAATGTATCAATTAGATGAATGCCGTCTTGATATTAAGTCCGTATTTATCATCGAAGGTCATACTTATGAAAATTGAAGTGTTATAAATGCAGCATATCATGATTACTAAAGAAAAGGCTTGACCCTTACATAAATGATTAATGTAGTGTACAGCATGGCTCCATAAAATATATTTATAAACATGACTTACACGTGGGTATGTACAAACTCTAATTTACTTCTACACAGGACTAACTCATCTGTATACGAATATTTTCAAATCTACTTCTAAACATGATTTACTCATGTGAATATGAACCAATTTAACTATACGTATATACAAGGCTTAATCATCACAATATTACAATCTACTTCTACACATATTTTTACTCGTGTAAATGGATACTTTAAATCTATTTATACAAAGGACTTATTCATGTGTATATGGATAAATTTAAACATATTTCTTCACAGAAATTGATCATGTATATATGGACTTTTACACAGGACTTACTCGTATGGATATGGACATATTTCTCGCACTCGTCAGACAGTTTCATCCTCTGGCAACCCCGAAGAGCCAAGATTATTGGCTTGATCTAAATTGGAATAAAGTATACCTAATGTAATTTCACCCAAAAAAATTATAATTTTAGCGCAACATTAAATAGCTTTAGGGTTTATATAGAGGTTTATAGGTACAAAAAAATGTAAAGGTGTTTATATGGAAAAACAAAACATAAACATACACAAATAAGCAAACAAAACATACACAAATAGACAAACAAACAGATATGTTAACGTCACAAATGTAAAAGGTGTTGTTATAATATGTGTTTGCCCATCTAAACTACTTTATAAACCCTTGTCCCCATAATACAATTCACACAGTCTTTACCATACCTACAATAGCGCGTATTGAGGTCAACTCCAGCACAGTTACAAATTCACTGCCCGATTGATATCAGCCAAAAGTAACACTGCTGCCATTTTTCTATAGTTTTCTGAACCTTGACGTCACCCGTGTTAAATACACCTCGTCCATATAGTACCCCACCATTTGAAATTCCCCTTGTTGCTATTTCAGTATTTACCTTTTTGCATGGAAATCCAGTTGAGACTAAATCGTCCCCATACAATACTGTACATGTACTGTGTCATATTTGAAGTAGCTCTAAGGGCAACATATCATTATATATATATATATATATATATATATATATATATATATATATATATATATATATATATATATATGCGCCATGAATCTGATCAACTCCACTCATATATGTGCTTTAACCATATGAAACAATAGCCTTATTGCCTTATCTTCCTGGACAGGTTTGGATTTCATCCAGTCTTGCAAAATTATCTCACAAATCTGGAGTGAATTTTGGGTTGTTTCACATCGCGTAATTGCCCTTCGCCGGATGTACTCCATATCGTCGTGGGATCCTAGTCTGTAAATTAGTCGAAAAGCTGCCAATAAATTACAATACACTCTTTTGTCGTTCAAATCAGTTCATCTAGTGTCGATATAACTTTGAAAAGCCGTTAAAGTAAATATGACGAAACCTGATTATGAAGACAACGAGTAATATTTCTACCATTAATGTCTTAACCCAGCATAATTACCATTGCATATTAACGACCTTTTTATTTAGGAAACATTATTAAAGCCTACACGGAAAGCTACATGACGTTGAGTCTAAACTATGCTCATCTACGCCGAACGACTCTTAAGAGTGCGCTTCGTCATGTTGCGAAAAGACCAAGTGTATTCGATAATACCGTCATTCTTTGTTGAAGCAAAACTAATTGTACTAAAGATTAAGGTCGTTATTTAACAAAGTTTATTGAAAACTTTAAATTATATCAATTTTATAAATTATATCAGCTAATGGTGGACATTGTCATAACATTTGTCAAGGTCCCTGCTGACAAGAGCTCGCAAAGCGTTCTTTTAAGGAAAGTAGTCCCTGCATACAATATCACTGTTTATATAAATATAATAGATAAGGGACAGTTATAGTTTGATGTACCTGTATATGACTTGTAGCCATGTGTCGCCACTTGATTGCGCCGTCAATTTCATTGCGAGAAACTTTGCCAGGGAGATAACTGCGGAGAAAATGAGTCTCTATTTAGTTTGAACTCACCTTATTTGAAATCAGATTACAGTTGTGAACAGAATGTTGTCATAATGAATACATTTTTCTTTTCAGTAGTATTTCGACATTTGTCTCTGAATTGAATATTGACGAAAAAATGTTTAATACAGTGAAGTATATCAAAGCAGTAAGACAGAACCAACTATAAATTTTGGAAGCAATTATTCTCAGTCTGAATACCCTTAGACCTTTCATTTCAAAATCCACCTGATTTA
The DNA here is from genome assembly GCA_028554795.2 of Sinohyriopsis cumingii. Classification (NCBI taxonomy): domain Eukaryota; kingdom Metazoa; phylum Mollusca; class Bivalvia; order Unionida; family Unionidae; genus Sinohyriopsis; species Sinohyriopsis cumingii. Next base: position 83,479,625 of record CM068837.1, read on the forward strand.
TTGTATACACAGGTGGGATAATACAAAGGATACGAACGATGCAGAAATTCCTAATTCATCCCAAGGTGCCGACACTGCTTTCGGCAATGGTATTTTCTTAATTAAAGTTAACTCTCTTTTTATAGAAAAATATGGCAATGGAAAAAGCAGATGAATATAAGTGCTTTCAATTGTGTCCAATAAAGGAAACAGATGCTTACGATAATGAGGAAGTCGAATGGTTGCTCTACATGTCTTCGGTCTTTTCATAACGGTCTGGAAAAAAAAATAGTTTACGATGTTTCCTATATACGTGTGTATGGGAAATATATAACAGTATGTAAACATAAATGAGACATACAATTTTCACATAGAAGGTCCTTGAAAGGATATTACAATGTGCATGCGATTTCTTCGTGTGAAAATCCTGCACAATATGTCGTATATTAGCAGCATTTATTTGTATTTATCAATAGCTTCCTATATTACTTTATGTCATAACCAACATACAAAATAAACCACTACAGAACAAAAATCAAACTTGTAGAACGATATGAAGTGAAAGACGTTAGCAACCTAAAACAAAATACACAAGATTAGCTAAAATATCCTACGCCAAAAACATTCTCAATTACATCTAAATGCGTATACCACGGTCGCTAATGTCTTAAACTTTAATAAGCTATGTTGTACATGGTATCATTAGTACGAAAAAATGAAAACAATCAACTTTGCTAATATTCCACAAATAATGTTGTTTCCCTACATTTCAAGAAGTTGGCAACGTTCTATCACAAGTCAAAAGGATATATTGTTCAGAATGAATTTAATCATGAATTTACTGATGTGTCAGTAACCTAAAATGCACCGACGTGCAAACAAAATTGATGTATCACAATTATATAATGCAAAATATCTTTAAATTAATTCACAATAATCACAAAAAAGAAATGTATCAATTTGTAATTCCAATAAATAATTGAAGTATGGTCATGTTTTTAAAGTGTTGTAATTAAAACGTTTCGTCTCCATCCTACATTTCATGCTTTTAATACTCTCTCTGTGGTGTCATCAATTGTCAGAATATCACATTTCATATGGTAAAGTGGCTGTGCGCTTTAAGAAGGAGCTACAAACTGTTTTGTTAAGATATGAAACAGGACCAACTATATTTAATTTTTCCATACTTGTATTTACGGTCATAAGGTCATCTTCTGAGCTGCCTCTACGTCATGTACAGGTGCAGAGCAACATATGGTAAGCACGGGGTCGGGAGTATATTTGAGATATATAATTAGTTATCCATTATTCCTACAGATGACGCATATTTCACAGCAATCAACCCTGAATTCAATTAAAATAGGTGGCATTTGTGAGATACTTTAATAGCTTCACGACTTCTCTTGTTGCAATAAATGTATTTTCTTATAACGAAAATATTTGCCACTTCTTTAACATGAAGTATACCAACTTATATTAAATTGCTTCAAGTAGCAGTAGTGATGATAGCCTGCGCTGAATTTATATCGTTCATTTCAAATTTCCACCGACGACGATGTCTATGGAAGACATCGTTTTCTTTCAAGAGAGAAAGACAATATAAATAGACGACTTAAGTTGCCTATTGCAGATAGAAGAACAAAATTAGGTTTTGCTTTGGTCATTGGAAAGAGTAATTGGAACGGGGGAAGAATATTTTTGGAGTAGACGACAGAACAAAAAACTAATTTATCTTCGTCCATCAGACTGTACGGGGACAACGCAACAATTAAATATGTTGACAGATGAACAAAAGACATGCGGGGAACATCCTTAACTTAATACCTATGAAATCTGAACACATTTCTAACTTTGTACGACTATATCATTGCTCGTTCTTTTTCAATAATACGTCGTAAATTTAATTAGAATTTAAATCACACATATTTTAATGTATTAATATCAGTGTCCATTAGTAAAGAAGCTTATCAAAACATTTGAAATTTACCAAGAAATATGGCTATCAGAAACAAAGAAATGTTTTTAAAATATTACCTTGGGTAAAGTAATTGGAAGGCTTCCTTTGGTGTTGAGATAGATGGTTTCTTTCCTGTCATCATTGAGAACTTCAAAATGTAGGTTACCGTGGTAAACATCTAGGTTTCTCTGCCTGTATTCATCTAAGACCTCCAAACATACCTCTTGTTTGGTTGTGTCCATGTAGGCGTGAAATGATAGCTTTACCTTGATAAAAAACAATTAGATAACTTACCTTGGTAGGGGAATTACAGTTTTAGAGTGTGATAAAAACTTATGTACATATTCTCTGTTACTTATAATGGAATATGCAGTAAATGATATCATTTTAATATATTCGACCTTTCATATAAATAAGATATTTACCAATATTTTATTGAAAATATATTACAAAGCATCAAAGATATATACCGATAGTTCGCTACATGATCCAATTTTGACAAAGAATTATTTGTATTATCCGAACAAGGAAAATATTAAACATTCCTATTTCGAGCACAAAAAGAAGAACACTTCTTAATAACCATTATGTGTGTCATTCAGAGCCATTTCTAAGCATGCAATTGTTAAATGAAAAGCAAAGAATGTCAACTATTCCAAAGATAAGGTAAGCCACTTTTGGCTCATGTATTCTCTTCAGTAGTTATTCTATAGCTGCGGTGTGGAACACAAAATGTGTTGCATTAGTTTTTAGCGTCGTTCCTACATTGTGGTACTGCGCTGCTTTCATGCTTCAACATCATAGTGATGCATATAATAGATTAAATTGATTTAAGTGACGAATGTTAGCGAACTTTATTGGTAATTAAAGTGCTTTTTTTACCTCTGACTCCGCTGTCATGGCAATATTTCCCGAACACCACATAATAATAATCTGGCCGTCTATCAAAGCAAATTCCTTGCTTGTGTCTGGACCGTGATTGTAGCCACGTCTTTCCATCTCAAGCACGCGCGAGGAAACCTGCTCACTTCTTACACACTGAATCAATAAGATGTGAGGATTTTCTGTCTTTTGTTTGGCTACGATTCGCACAATTGATGCATTACTGTGAAAGACTAGTTCGTCCGCTGCCTTGAGAAATTCTTCATTTTGAATTTCCATTCGTCCTTCTATTTCTAGCACTCTGTAATAATAATAATAATAAGAAGAAGAAAGTCAAAGATCTCATCGATATGACATAAATGACATCGATTCCAGTTAAGCAGTAAACCACGACATTCTAAAGAATATATGAAGCATAGGTCAGCAGTGGGTATGTTTGTTAGCGAAGAGCGTTAGGAGGTACCGATCAAAATGGAGAAACTATATTAACAAAACGAACACCCTAACTAAATGTTTAAAAGGAATGCCTAACTAGATTCATTCCCCACATTTAAATCTGCCCCAAACTTTAAGCAAAACAACGTTTTTGGCTAAACTTTCACAATCAGTTATCATATATACGTATGCCAGCCATATGATTGTATCAAAACATGAATTATTCCAACATCAATGACACAAAATCGCACTACTCGAACAAAGATAATGGCAATATGCTTTAACTGTACGCCACGCTTAACATATACTTAGGAAATGACTGTAGTGTCCTCAGTGAATGTTTGCAGGTATGATGCTTGACAACATAGATCACATAGCACGATTTCCAGCTGACTAGATGGATTTCTTGAGGAATACAACAAGGAAAGAAAACATACTAGTAAACGGAGACCAGAAAGACGATACAGGATGAAATAAAACATGAATAGGCTTATATTGAAACGTAACAACAGCCCAATTTCGTATCTGGAAATGATTTAAATCCCAATGCGGTTGTTACACGTAGATTCGTATATACCAAATCAATTAAACAATACCGAATTTGAAAGATAATGATACTGAACATCCAATAATACTAGATAATATCGATATGTCATCACAAAATGAACCATTACATTTATACCACGAACTGAAAAACACGGCCAATTTTCACATGCGTACGAATCAATGCGGTCTTGATCGGAGACATCCGTGGGTCAACAGATATCAGTCGAAAACTGGAACACAATATATGTTTATGTGACCGTTGTTAACATAATAAGTCAGCACCACGATATGTCGGATGCGGGACGTGATCTATATGTGACAAAATATTCTAATTTTGCTTTCGATTTGATGCAGTAATCGGCCTAAAATGTACGAGTATTTTTTCTTTACAGGAATAACTGATGCACAGTATATTTTGCAAGTCCGTTGTGTATGCTTACCAAATAATATAGAAATAATCAACAGCTGGGTTTATCTTCAGCCGATATTTGCCCTTCAAATTTTCCAGTGCCCCAATTGATCACCAATATTTGCCCAAGTCTTATCTTTTATCAAATACACACGTTTCCTTTACATATTCGTTTTTCATATCTTCATTCCCTCTCGAATCAATATTATTCAATCAGCTGCTGTTAGAATGTATCTTATATAACATCATTACTGTTGGATCACTCCCTATAAAGATCGGAATATCGAGCGACTTCAATGAGTGCACTACGAGGTGGCGGCTATTAAATCTAAACAGAATATACATGTTTAAACCTAATATCTTGATTATTTCAAGAAATGGTTATGTGAAATAGTTCTTTTTAACAAATAATTTCCTTCATTCCAAACTTTAATTAGACTGTAAGAAGGATGAAATGTATACAAAACGCCGGAAATGGGACCTTAAACTTGACAAACAAGAAATATTAGATCAATTTGTAATGGTAGTATTGAAGAATCCTTTAATTATCAGTATCATAATAGTAAGTGAATGAAATCAAGCAACCTCACCACAGTGTAGACTTGATGAATGCAGATGAGATAGCCATTTGTCCTGTCAGTGAGTAAAGAAATATAGCTGAGTTGCAACAGCCTTAAGATAAATCTAGATTAAGTTATAAAATACAAACTTACTCACTAAATTGAGCTTTAGTGCGCAACCAATCGGGTGTTGCTAATTGATGAAGAATATCAAAGCACACATCTTAATTATTATAACATGCTGAATGACCAACATATTAGGAACAAGAAATCAGTGATAGTACATGTTGCGAATGATACTACCTGGATCAACATTATAGACAAGAACAGTACATGCGAACGCTAACGTTCGACGCAAGCGACTAAATAAAATATATCGTCCGGAAGCAGCTTTCACATCAAATATCATCTAGCTGAATACGTATTAATTTTGAAATTGTGGTTGACTAAATCAAATAATAGGATATATTAACAATATCATCTCATAAATACCCAACGCATGTTTCCAAACAGATGATAAATATAGTTGTTTTGTTGTTTTGGGGTTCACGTCATTTCTCCACTCAAGACAGGTTATACATAGCGAACAAAATCATAGCTGGAAAACGAACCTGAGAAAATCCCGGTAGGAATCATCAACCCATAGGAAGCTTCAGGCTGTTTTCTCACATATCCATATTAGCCCAGCCTAAGATTAGACTCCGCGCTGACACAATAGAGATGACAATGATTGTTAAAATCGCACGCTATAAGCCATCCTGTCACCTGGAGCGCCGGAGTTTAAAACCTGATACTATATCGTAATTTACAACATTTCAGCGTGCATTATTTGAGCTTAGCTTATAATGAACCTGTAATGTTTGAATAATGCTTTAAAATTCAAAAATGATTAAATATATATTTATGTATTCCAGGAAAGCCTAAAATATCAGTACTTTATCAGATACTAAGCTCTACCACCATTAACGTATTGAGAATATTTCTGGATCTTGGCCGTGACAACAAAAAAGAAAGACAATAAAATGTATGGCAGCATAGACGGGACACAGCACCATATATATGATAAGGGAGATACGACTTTAAAGGATATTAAGAAGGATAAGAAAATAAAAGAGTATAAGGAAAAGAAATATTGTAAAAACTGGTTGATGATGAAAATATGGTAATCACCATAATAGTTAACACCAGAATTATTACTTCGTTAAGTCAATTATTCAAAACAGATTATTTCCCTAAACATAAACCGTTTGCATTAGTGTGAACCATTTACTATAAAATTGATACTTGTTTCAGTAACAGAGATTTTATTTGAGGAATCTTGCAATAGACGCAATGCCAGTGATTTAACATTGGCAACTAACATACAATAAATGGATTATTAATTATAATTGTTGAGTAGCTTTTGTCTTTAACGCTTACATATAATTGTCCTTTCTGCTTGGCAATATGATTGAAACATCCATATTTTTTCCCTTCATTTCACTGTCTGCTATTTTCCAGTTGTCGCCTTTGCACTTATACGTGTGAATATATCTTCCCTTTTCACTCGTCCGTTTATCTGAAGGATTGTGATTCTAGTTAGCAAAGCACAGACAAGAATGATATAAGGGTTTGTTCTTTTAACTTTCTAATTTAAACAATGTATTCTATATGAGATGATATATCTTCCTTAATTGTTATTCTAATTGCACAATATCTTATTTCAAATGTTCAGGTTAATATTTACAGCGCTACATATTATCTAACTTTATATTGCGCTGTCCAGGTCAGAATGAAACATAACCACTAAAACGCGTCTAAATGTAATCACTCTATTGCTATATAATATTGTCAAACAAAGCAATGCTATGCACTATATGCGAAAGGCTTAAGCTAAATGTCGAAGATTTAGAATGAGTGTATTGTATAGTGTATTGCTCTGGAATTTAATCAACAAGACTATACAAGCATGCAGTTCAGCAGAAATTCCGCTTCAGAAGTTAAATCTTTCCAATCGATTTTGTATAATATGTGAACTTAAAAATTATCAAAAATAATATGGATCAGATAAAAGACTATAATCATTACAAATATATCTAGGAAAATAATTTGGCTCTACATCATTCTCTCTATCAACGAAAGATGAAATAATAATATTCACCTGGAATTGTGTGTCATCTACAGTTGTCTAAATCAATTGTCGGAAGCTGGTGTTGACATGTGTAGTTTGGTCTAATAGTTTTCATCATATACGAAAGTATTGTATTAATATTCCATCAGGATTTCAAACAACTTAAATATTTTAGGTTTGAGATAAAATGGATATAAAAACCAAACTTATGATAAACTGCATTTAAATTGATCGGTAAACATGGCATTTATATTTGCTAGTATTGTTGCTCTGCAATATATTTTTTTCTTGAGTATAAAGGTCACGATGTCATAGGCTGAATTCGATTCATCTGAACAGGGTCAAAATAGGTGACCTAGTAAACAAACATTCAGACAAGCAGTAGTTATAATTTAAGACATTGAAACTTTTACAATGTTATTTGCCACAAATCGAGACTTAACATTGCCGATAAAATTGTTAAGCACTATATATGTTTTAAAAATATATATTTTTAGGTGACACAACACTAAAATATCTTACATAAGTCTACATTTATAAATTCAATGTTTTGCAAATATAGTTATTAGTTTCATCGTCAGCCTATTTTTGCCAATAATTCCAAAGAATACAATTATTTTTAATTAACTCAACATTGTTTGCGTTAATATGCATTATTTTATTTTTATAACACTTGAAAAGTTTAGGTATCTCACAGTCCCATAATAAATTAGATCTAGTCTCTGCATGAAACAAACAAGAAAAGTAAGTATAATTTCTTCGAACACTATTCTTGCGTTTTATATAATATTAATGAAGTAATATTAATTAATTATTTTTCGGATTTGAAACTAAGTTGGTGGTATCGTTAGTTGCATATCAAGTTATGCAAGTTTCCACACAGGTTTTTTTATTCTACATCATCACATTCAAACTTCCATTTCCATTGACTGTTATTATTTCGTTTATCCCAATATATGCTTCATAAGTTAATTCAACCTCTACAGTAATCTGTAAATTAAGATTGAATGTTGTTATTTCGTTTCTACTAATCTGTTATTTATACATTAGTTCAACATCTACATTAATCTTTAAATTAGCATTTGTAGTATTGGTTATAATAGACTGTTAACTGCAGGTTGTAATCTATATGATATTATTTTTTTATATGAAAATATTAATTCTGCCTACTATTAACAAGCATTCAATAGAATCAAGAGATAGCACTTTCCGTTATTCTGGTTCATACTTATAATTCTCTCACTATCTCCGTTTCTCTCTCTCTCTCTCTTTCTCTCTCTCTCTCTCTCTCTCTCACTATATATATATATATATATATATATATATATATATATATATATATATATATATATCTGTGTGTGTGTGTGTGTGTGTGTGTGTGTGCGTGCGATTGTGTGTGTTTGTGTGTGTGTGTGATTGCGTCTATTTCCACCCTTATTATAGCATTGTGAGGAAGAAGGACTTTGATGAATCTGTTCTGATATTTAATTAATATGGATACGTCAGATAAACCTTTGACATTAAATCAACTGGCTCAGTTATACATTAGCAGGCACAATCCATGTTGTATAAACACTATTTGTCGAATAATACATATGAACACATTTAGATTATGTTATACCTACGTTTAGCGAGTTAAGGAGAGCACATGTTTAGGCCGCGGGACCTAATCGTTCATATTTGCACATTATAGATCGAATGATATCAATATTAAAATTGACACATAAAGTTTCCTCAGGGACACAAACTATTCACCTTTCGTGGCATTCCTGATCAAGTCTAGTTTAATGGCATTCTCTGTTGGAGTCTCACATGTTATCGCAATAACAGAGCTTGTTGACAGCACATTGTGACAATGATTGTAGTACTGGATGGCAAAGGCTAAGCAATTCTCCTTGATTTGGTGAATCTTTATATAGGAAAATAATGTTTAAATTATTAATAATTTCCAATCAATTAGATTTGCCTAAAAAATATATCTATATTCGATTATTAGTGAAGAAGTTGTGCTACTTAAATATTTCTTCAAGAACGTGCGCTGTGATTCAATGTCAAATAAATATTAAAGTAACTATTTCGAAAAGAAAATATTGTTTATTTATAGTTCGCTTATTTGATAACTTACCGGCTACATACAATTATTATTTTGTGAACCCTACGTAGGCACCTTTAAAGATGTGTATGAAGGAAGAGTCAGTACAATTAAAAATCGAGTTATAATTACTACAAACTGAATATATTCGATATTTCAAGAACAAAAGTTTAACTAATATATTTAAATTACAAATACATTACGTTTGTCTTTTACCTTTCTTATCAATTAATATGACTTATAGTCAAGTAGGTAATTTGAAAATAATGGACATGATATAGTCAGACAAATAATGACATTAAATACATTATTGGAAGAGTGCCGTTATTCGAGAAAGTGTGTGTGTGTGTGTCATCTTCTAACGTGTCATTCACACTGACGATATTAAATCTTCCACCATTAACTTAGTACACTAATTATACATTTATTTTATTTCTTTACACAAGAACTGTATATTGATTCTACACAAAATAATAACAGTTTCTGGCGTAAGAATATGGAACAGAGGTAATAAGGCGTGATGAAACATCACAACGTATGTATATAATTGGGTTCTCAGTAAATCAAACCGTAATGCCTATGACAATAATGCAGATGTTAATAAAGATGGCTTTGAACTCAAGTGTAATCTCTATATGATATAAGAAGAGTGTAGAATCCTGTTTTGAACTGATTGCATTTGCCAGTAAGACTTTTGGTATTTGGTTGCTGCAAAGTTACACATGACTTGTTCACCAGAATATTGTTTGAATCCTATTACCAATGTTTACTATCATTACACTTACGTTTAGGTTCATCTTCGTTGGTTTACTGAACGTATCCCTTGGTACAAACAGCTTGATATTCTTATCTATGGTGGAATCTTGGCTGATTCCACCCTTATCAACCAACAATTCCTGACTCCGACTCTTCGCCACAGCCAACAATTTTACATTGTGAAAATTGCTCAAATCTATCTCGGCGTAGCTCACATCCTTAAAATAATAATTCAGCTGTTTAGAATTACTTACGTCATCAAGAATGATATATGTAAATATATAGTTTGGTAAGGTGCATACATTGATTCATTTCTAATGATAAAGAATACGCATATTCAGGAACAAATCTCATTTATTGGATGAGATTAAATTTTGGAGGACTGGGCTGTACAGTTAATCAGCAATTAATGTATCTTTTCTATTCAAGGAAGACATTTTGTGTTTATTGTGCGTTGAAGAGTTTAACGCCATTTCTCAGCACACGGCCAGTATTAATAGTGGAAGAAGAACCCGGGAAAACCCCTGAAGGAAACACTGACCCAAGAGAAGATACTGGCAAGTTTTCTCAGATATCTACATTGGTCGAATCCGAGACTCGAAGCCACACAGACAGAGATGAGATGGCAGTGAACCGTAACGGAGAGCATTTTAGACCAATCGGCCACTCGGGGCCCCTAAAAATCATGAGGTAAAACTGAATATAATCTATAACTGTACGTGATGCCCCTCAGAGCATATACACTGTAGGATTCATAACCGATTATATATTAAAGAATAATTTTTTGACCAGCAAAACTCTTTCAAAAGAAAGAAAATATGCATAATCGATGCACATGACAGGTGCGTAATATATTATATACGTCAAAATATTATTCATATTGCAGGCGGAAAAAATAACTTCATGTATTCAGTTTATAATGTGAATCATTTCATTAGTTATCTGTCTGAAATGTAATCTTTGACGATTTTCAGAATAAATGTTTATTCTGTTCTGATGATTAATGTTTTAATCTTATACCAACAATACCACATTAAAAAGGTTTGTTTATATCATCTAATTGAAAGTTTCAGATGGATTAACAAATAAGTAAACCACCTGATCGAATGAGTGAACAAATTCAAACAGCATTTTGAAAAGGGTGAATGAACAGTAATGACATAATACAGATGCTGTAAAGAAAGGATTCTAAATATGCTTGCTTACCAACTGGCTTGTTTGTGCTGCCCGAATATTAACAGGTTGCCGGTCAATCCAGTTGCCATTATCTATGGATGTCTTGATGATGATTTCATCATTGCTGTCGGAAACTGAGCAAAGTGGAACGGATACTCGCATTGGAAACTACATGCAAAGTATATCATAAAGTTTATTAAAATTATATGTCAAGTGATATAAAATATAAGTATTGCTATTATAAATATGCAGATCAAGAGCAAATGTTGATTAAGCAAAGCAAGTCACAAAACTGAACTATATCAGAACATCAAGTTCGTAATATACATTTAGTGAATAATATCACATTGTGTATCAGAGAAAAATCACATATAAATAAATTAAACAACTATTCAACTTTTGAATTGTGTCAGGTTTATACCATTCTCTTAAACAAAATGTCACTGGATGAGAAATACAACGAGTATTTAACGTGAATAAGAATTGTTGTTAAAATTAGTAGTTAACTCCAATAAGAACTGTAGTTACAATTTAGTTTCAATGAATGTATTATTTATTATTTTGTATTGCTATTTGTTCGATTCTTTTATGCATTACGTGGTTGACCAACTATCTATTAGAAACATTCGCTCTTTGGAAAGATATAACAGTTATATCATCGGATAGGATATGTGCAAATGTATAATATTGCAATTTGTCTCGTATATACTAGAGTATCAATTACTTATCACTTAATTAATACGTCGATCAAACGTCAGAGTATTTTTATAGATAGCACAATATTCGCGTATTATCCAGTACTTTGAAATATTTTTAACAGTACACTGATTACTTTCTTCAGCACAGATATTTTTTTTTTTTGTTTTCTCTCCAGAGTTTTTCATTATTGAAACAATATATATCATTGACCATCGACATAACCTTACAAAAGCTAGCAGAGAAGAATAAACATGTTTAAGCGTCAACATTGATAGGTCTTCACGCATATTTACTTTAAGGTCTTTCTCCTTCTCCTTTACAAGCACATGGATAAGGGAACTCGCCAATTTATCTCCGACTTCAAGAGTCAGTCTGTCTTGCTCATGATACTCGTCACTGGCGAGACATTCTAAATCCTCCTCCAGTAGCGCCCCGTCTATGGCAGAAACCTTGCAACATATACCGCGATGAAAAGCATCGGATTGTTCATCCGGTCGTCTATAACTAGCAGTCAATAAAAAAACGTATAGCAATAATTAGATCACAGCCGTTGGAGATTTTCTCCCCATAAATTCATTTTATGTTGTTAATGTTGTTTTTCTGCAGACGTATGCACAAGTAAATCCCAATAACAGCATACTCTCTCAATATGATGATAATTCATTTGTAAAGACACACTGTAACATCGTCAATAGTGTACACAACATTCATGTAAAACACGAAATATTTTCCTAACTTCGCATAACTCTGACACATGCCCCTTTCGTCAGGCATGAACATAATGATCGTCAAGTTAGCCTATGCGGTAGGGATTAAAACAAATTACAACTCTTATCAATGAGTATAAATCTAGCACTATCCATTAACTGAAATACCATCATAATTTCAGTTCGGAACTGGAAGCTAATATTGTAGGGGGCGTTGTTGTGTTTTGGTGTGTATAATTCAACATGATGATGAGTCAGACCAATAAGATCGCAGTATCTTTTAAAGAAACGATAGTATGGTGAACTAAATATGCTACTCTTGCCTGACCAATTATCAAACAAAAAGCTAACATAAGCATCAATGTATTAAACAGAATGTGTTTGATCAAGGGATGTAGATAACTGCTACTGTAGTAAAGCGACCTCTACTCATCGATAATCTATGGTGCAGCTCCACAACAATCGCTTAAATGTGCATGCTACTTGGGTATCGTGATGGTAAGCTTACAAACTTTGATGAAAAAGGTCAACGTATGAATGCAAACAATACATATATGTATACAAAATCCCCTTAAACTACTTGCTTGATATTAAATGTTTCCTTGGTTACAGCTAGGAAAAAAGTAACTTTAGTAAAGTAAAGTGTACTGCATGTTGAAATTTATATTCCTTACCAGGTGTAAAAGTAACTTTTTGATGTGGTTTTAGTTGCAATATAATTGATTAGAATGAACCGTTTGTATGTAGTTTCGTCATTGCTTGCTTTAGCTGGAGTATGACATGAGTGTTTGGATTTGCCTCATATTGTTGGTAAATAAGTGTCAACCCACATTATGGAATCAATCGGATTCAAATATTTTCACATCGTAGTCTTTATAATTCTGCTAAATATTTGAACTAATGATGAATTTTTGTTTGAGTAAGTTGACATATATTTAATGGTACCGTCTCCAATATTTATTTAGTATATATGGTGTTGTGATCTCTTCCTTCACCAAACTGTATCGTTTTAATGTAATGCTAACATACTCATGCACACACATATTCCATATGACATTCTGTTTTCGAGCTTGATTTTGTCGTTCATAAGTATAGGATGTTGTTTAGTTGACCTTTCTTGTAATCGGTGAATTATGTGTCATTTATTTTTAACTTGGTAATGTTTTATCTAATTTGATTTTGATTCGAATAAGCAACTGGATTTTAAGGATTATAGTTTATGTGATACATTTGACCGTCTATGTTATTGTTACTTCATATACCAAGACATAATTCGTTTTTTTTTTCTTCTCAATTGCAGATTTTTTCAAAATGTTTTAATCTGATATCATCGAATCTGTGTACATCGTCTACGTAGTGTTTGAGAAATTTTTATATTCTACTGTAAAATTTACGCTATAAAATTTTTTGTCTTTTCCCCAAAGCAACTAAACAATGTTTGCTTTTCCTTTATCTAACTTCCCGGTTTTTATAATCTTGCTGCAGCGCTTGATATTTCATAATAAAAAATATATCACCATCATCATCATCATCATCATCACCATCCTCATCATCATCATCATCATCATCATCATCATCAGTCCCGTAGTCTGGAAGACGGTTGGGGCACCGCTCAAGACCTAACAACCAGCTTCCTTCATTCCTCTCAATGTACCGCCTTTCTCAGTGAGTCGCTCAGTTTCACACCTGTCCACTCTCGAATGTTATCTTCTCACCTCTTTCCTTGCCTGTGTGTCTTTCTTCTTCATTGTACAGTGCCTTGTAGGATTGTCTTGGCAAGTCCTGATGATCGTGAGACATGCCCATACCACTGCAGTTTCCGTTTTCTCACTATGATAAGGAGGTCATCTTAAGACCCATTGGCTTGTCTTAAATTTTGCTGTATTTATTCATTGATGATGTTATGTGTATGTTAGGCGGAGGATCTTTCGGAAACGTCTCATATTTGTAGCCTGTATCATTTCCTCCAAGTCCACTGGTATGGTCCATGATTCGCAAGCATATAGAAATATGTAGATCACCAGTGAGTGCATCAGTCTGACGTTTGAGCTGAGTGCGATGTTCTTGTCCTTCCAGATGGGCTTCAGTTTGATCAACTCTGCCGTTGTCGGTGCAATCCTGGAGAGTATTTTAGGCTTTGATCATTCACCTCTTGCAGTCGCCCACAAATACTTGCAGCTGTGGACTGTTTCTAGCTTTATACCTCGGACCCTGATGTCAGTGGTGATGCCCATGATGTTGTTGGTCATCACTTTGGTCTTCTCTCTACTAATGTCCATGACATAGGCTGCAGAGGTCTTTTCCACGCTCTCTATTAAGCTAGCTAATTCTTGTTCGTTTCCTGCTAGTCCATCAATGTCATCAGCAAAACATAAGTTGGTGATTGTTCTGCCTCCAATGCTGACTCACCCTGCCGAGCACTTCTGCTATAATTCTCTCCAGAAAGATGTTAAATAGTATGAGAGAAAGCAAACAGACTTGTCTGACTCCGACTGTCTTTCTGTACCACTCCCCTATCTTGCCGTTGAAGTATACTGCACCGGTGGCCTTGTCACAGAGGGACTCTATTCCTGGGCGGAAGAACATCCGATACGAAGGCAACGGCCAAGCAGAAATGCTGCCGCCAAACAGCTCAACGGCTACGTGTTCCTGACCAAGGCGAGCCACCAAGTTGGATGCAAACGACTTTGGTCAGGCCTGGATAGGGTTAGGCACAACCGGGTGACAGCTGCCCTAGACACACCACATGATAAATGACAACCATTACCCTTCCCATACCGGCTCGGTCGTCGCTCGGTTCAACAAGGGCCGCGCATTCCATCGTGCACCACATCGGAGGTGGAAACTGGTGCTTAGAGCAGCACCATTCGTGTCAGGAACAACATCACCATTGGCACCTAGAATATGAGAACACTGAGAGCTTGAGGTGCTTACATACGAAATTAACAGATACCGCTGAAACTTCCTAGGACTCGGTGAGATATGATGAAAGAACATTGGAGAAGCAACTACCTTGAAAGGAGATAAACAGTACTTCAGTGGCAGCGAAGACAAACATGAGTAGGGAGTTTGGCTCATTGTACACAAAGACTGTGTGAGTACTGTCATGGGATGTCGGCCAGTATCCAGCCGGCTTATCACCATCCGCCTCAGTGCAACTTCATTCAACATCACCATAATACAGGCATGCGCCGCAACATCAGACTATGATGACGCGGATATGGAAGACTTATGTGACCAGCTACAACAAATTGTGGATAAAAGACCCAACATAGACCTTCTGGTTTTGCAGCGCGATTGGAATGCCAAGATAGGCCAGGAAGCTTGCATAAACTGGAAAGGAACATGTCTGCGATGATGCAATGCACATATAAATGAGAGAGGAGAGAGGCTCCTGCAATTCGCTAGTTACAACTACTTTGTGCTGGAAAACACCTTATGTCAGCACAAAGTCCAGAAGATCGACATGCACCAGCCCAAGCGGAGATCATCACAGTCAGATCGACATCATGGTGAGGCGTATACAGTCGAATATAAACATCGCCAAACAAGAAGTTTTCCCGGAGGGGCATAGACGGTCAAGAAAGAGAGCCATACAAGAATAAAAATGATATCGAGAAATTGAAGTATCCCGAAGTAGTAAAAGCCTTCCAGGCAATTATTGGTGGGAAATTTGAACCGCTCACTATCCTCTATACTGGCAATGCCGACATGGACACATTGATCACCACCTTTAATACAGCGGCGACCGAAACAGCCAGCGATATCCTCGGTAGACATTGCCCAGGCAAAATATCCTGGGTCACAGCTGAGGTTCTGAACCTGTGTGACAAGAGGAGGGAACTGAAGAAGAAAAAAAAAAACTACACAAAAGGGGCAGAGCAGTACAAGGCAGACAAGCAGGAAGTCAAGAAAAACTTGAAAAATGCAAAAGAGAACTGGATAGAAGAAATGTACAAAGACGCTGGGGGAAACTTGAACAGGAACGACAGTAGGAAAGCATACGAAATGGTCAATGTTCTAACAAGAACGAAACAACGGCGGGTTACCTCATTACAGGAAAATGCCAGAAACTACATCACAGAGGGAAAGGATGTTCTGAAACTTAGGACAGAATTGCGCAGAACTTTACAACCACCGAGCTACAATAGATCCTGAGGTACTGAACGTCCCTTCAACAACTAACAACGACAACCACCCTAGCATACGCGAAGTAGAAACCGCAGTGATATCATTGCTAAAGTGTAAGTCAACAGGAGTGGACAAAATCCCAACAGATCTAATACAAGCTGGGGGAGAAGCAATGATTAGCGCCCTCACAAACATCTGCAACAAGATCTGGAACAACAGGAGCATGACCATCGGCATGGACCCAATTACTGATCATCACCCTCTCCAAGAAAGGCAACTTGCAACAGTGTCCAAACCACCGTACAATCAGTCTTATAAACCATCCAAGCAAAGTCATGTTAAAGATACTGCTGAATAGACTAAAACAACAGGCTGAAAAGATCATTGTCGAGGAGCAGGCGGGGTTCAGAGCAGGGCGAAGCACAACAGTGCAGATATTCAAACTCAGGATATTGTGTGACAAGTACCTCAAACACTAGAAATATATGTACGAAGAATTCGTGGATTCCGAGAATCCTTTTGACAGGGTAAGGCATGAAGCCGTATAGGCGAATATGAGACGGTACGACATCAATACCAACCTCATCACTTTAATAGCAACATGATAGATTCATTATAAATAATTTGCAAATCGTTTTTTGTTTAAATCAACATATTTTATTATCTTGATAATTAAACTCGAACACAGCTTTAATCATTATTTTGTCTCCAAATTCAAATGTGCAAATAACAGAAGCAGGGCAATAAGGATAGTTGAATAGGACACGTTTTGAATACATATTTGCCCTGTCATAAATGGAGACTAATTGCGCAGAATTACTTGATGACAATATTGCCGTTTTCAACTGAATTAATTCTGTCCAATCTTTGAACATTGTTAATATCAACATAATGTGGCCTTGTACAATAATATATGTGATGCATAAAACACGATAAAAATACTATTTGCTTGCGTTCGCTAATTGTTTTGTAAATTCGACTTATTGACTGTTTATCTGTAAAGAAAAGGAAAGTCTGATTGTTCCAGTAATGTCTGAAAAATCTGATACATTGAAAGATCTGCAATTGTAACTAATATTAATTTGCTACATGTATTGTTTTTTTTTTCTGGATGGGTGAAGCCAATATAACACTCTTGAACACTTTTATATTTTAATAATGTCACACCACTCGATATAGCATTTGACCGTAATGTATGTTACAATATTCAACTTTACAACACCCCTTCCAAGGAATATTCGCCATACCATGCTTTCACTCTTGAATACCAATTAACCTCTTCTAAACCAGAACTACATCACATTAATATACGTCAAAAGACCCGACAGCGTAACATTAAAAGATGCTTTCATCGATTTGATTCCGGCAAATTGTGCACGTGACTTCACCTATATGCCCACTTAGTTATAATTTATTCTACAAGATGTAGTCAGTAGTGTGGTGAAAGTGTTGTGGAAAGTATCCATCAAACATATCACGTATATGCCTGTGTACACTGCTCTATATTACCTTTCAGGTTAGTTTGTTTGCATGTTTGTTTCTGTATTCAACTGCAGCAATTAATATTATAAAATTATTATCTCGAAACAAAATGGGATTCAATTAGGGGCTGAAACTTTAAAATGTCTCAACAAAAAGAATCTGACTTAAGGACTTACGTATAAGGTGTCCAATTGGCAGGATCCTTTCTCCTTCTCTCTTTATCCTCTTTTTCCTTTGCTTCGATTTTCCTCCTCTTTTCTTCCTCCCTCCTCTTTCTTTCAGCCTCCAATCTTTCTTTCCTCACATCTTCTTCTCGTTGCCTGTTTTTCTCTTCCCTTATACGTTTTTCTTCTTCTTCTTTCATTAACCGCTCCTCCTCTGCTTTCCTATTTTCCTCATCTTCATTTCTTTTCCTTTCTTCTTCCTCTTTCAGTTTCCTCTCTTTTTCATTCCGTTGGCCCTCTTCCTCTTCTCTTTTTCTTCTTTCTTCTTCATGCTTTACCCGGTCTTCTTCTTCTTCCTTCTTTGCTCTTTCTTCCTCTTCCTTTTTCACCCTTGCTTCGTGTTCCTTTTGTTTTCTCTCTTCTTCATTTCGCTGTCTCTCTTCCTCTAATCGTTTACGTCTTTCTTCTGCCTCCTTTTTTCTTTTTTCCTCTACCTCCTTCTTTCTTTTTTCTTCTTCCTCTTTAATTTTCCTCTTCTCTTCCTTTTGTCTCATATCTTCTTCCTTCTTGCGTCTTTTCTCATCTTCTTTATTTTGCCTCTCTTCTTCTTCTCTTTTACGTTTTTCTTCTTTCTTTCTCAATTCCTCTTCCTTCTTTTTCATTTTCTCCTCTTCTTTTCGTTTCCTTACTTCTTCCGCCTTATTTTTCGTCTCAAGACTTTTCAGCTCTTCCTTAGAATGTTCAAGTTAATTTTCATTATTGGCACGTATTTACCCCAAATACCCAATTTAAATTTAGACTTTAATCTTGATATACGTACACACTCACATACACGTACACCATGCGATGAAATATTTATTCACTGCTTCTAAATGCTAGCTAAAAATGTTTTTCAGTCGTTGCTTGTTCCTAAGCTGTATTAAAATACGCCCAACATTTCTTCTGATCTTCATTTTTACCAAAACAGTTCATTTTAACAAAACACTGACCATAAAGAATACAACTGGGGTATGTCTTTTGAATTAATTAAGTATATGTTTTGCCATTAAGGAAAATGATAGCGAAATGATCTGTTTGTGCTGAATTTAATAATGTTTTCCTCTATCGATACTACAAAGAGAGGAGATGGGTATCTATCTAATTTGATAAACCTACTTATTTTGGTAGAAGGAAAATAAACATACATCTCTCAGCAGCATTCCATATATAAAGAGGCGGAAACAATAAAACGATTAAAAAAGTCTCTGGGTAACAAGACAAGCAAATCCAGCAACCTTTGTAAACTTCACCGCATACTTTAAATAAGGAAAACGTTAAAATGAACTTACAGTTTTATACATCAAAACCCAAATAATTCGAAATGTTCTAACACAAGTTCAAAAGTGTATTATGTTCGGAATGAGCACCAATTTTGATTGCGCAGGTGTAGTAATAGTGTCGAATATACCAATATATCAATCATCTTGATGTATCACAATGACATAATCAAGAAAGCATTTTAATAAATTCACAATAATTCTAATGAGCACGAAATATGTCCCGTGCATAAATTGAATACAACATTCCTCATGTTCTATCTGAACGCAGCCAACAAACGTGATATTCGAAAATGAAATGAACACGTTTGATGACAAAACCCGCATATATACACAATCAGATGACGAGGATGTCGGTCACTTCCAAACAAATTCGTAAGCATGTTCATGGCTT
Source organism: Sinohyriopsis cumingii (assembly GCA_028554795.2). Lineage (NCBI taxonomy): Eukaryota > Metazoa > Mollusca > Bivalvia > Unionida > Unionidae > Sinohyriopsis > Sinohyriopsis cumingii. The sequence goes on from CM068837.1 coordinate 83,499,420, forward strand.
GAACTTATTTTTAAGTAAATAACATCATACGAATCAGGCAGGCAACATACTTTTCAATGGTACAAAATGTCACTAAATCAGATTAAAATAAACACAAAATATACACTTTTGGGCAAATGTAGGTTATGTACGATCTTGTTTACAAATGACATGTAAAGTTTACAATCATGGACAAATGTTAAACACACAACTCCTTTATCCTCATGAAGAACAAAAAATGTTTATAAAATAAAGATTTTGTTTACATATTTGTCAAACATACATATGGAAGTATACAAATTATGGAGATGACCTTACTAATGATACAAAATATGCATACTGTATACATACTGTACTGCACCTGAAGATGCAACTTCATTCAGATTATCTTTACCCGTTAGGCTGAATAGCATAGCAAAGCTTTTCATTGCAGACCTGGACATCATACACCAATACGTTTCATGTTTCGCTGATGTCAGGCAATCAATGAGATATCTCACACACAAAAAAATCATTTTTTTCGGAATCAACCACGATATGAAACAAACGAACCTTATAAACTTCACACTAAGTCTAAGGCTAAATGTACGAAATATGTATATTTCCTTTCAAATCGCACGTAAGTACCATTGCTGGTAAAGATTAATTCCTTTTTAAACTTTAAAGTAATCTGAGTTTAAGTTTAGTTTTAAAAAGTGTACCACTTTAGTTCATTACTAGATCAATCTTGCCAAGCATCACATTTTAAAATGAGTATCTCAATTATTTAGTGAGTGTTATAATAATTTGTCCGTATTATTACATCGCACCAATATGTCCGTATTATTACATGGTACTATTTGGAATGTAACCCAAATTTCATAGTCCCTACTCGCATCATTTTGCACATGCATCAATATAAGTGGATTTACGTTATTCACAGTTTGCCCATAAATAAGCTAGCTAAATAAAATCTATATTTGCGTTCTACATGATTGCTTTGTTCCTTTTCCTCATGCCATCGGTTTATAGATCCTCGAAGCTGTTCAATGTCGCCAACGGTAACAGCGACGCCCTGTTGTATCTTATCCATTATCTCCTGGGTTTTAAGAACGGACTCTTCTAATTTCTGATTCTTCACAACCAACTTCTGAAGCCGCATCGCATAGTCTATTACTTTTAATGGAGGTTGGTTAATACCAACGTCATCTGAAACTAAATAGGATATGGCAAACTCACATATTTGAATAGTGGGCCACTACTGCAACCAATGTATCGAACGAGTATGCCCTGGGTGAATCTAATTTAAAAACAACATTCTAAATGAGTTGTACTAATGTGAAATATACATTTATTTTTCAAATGATAATATGACCATAATTAGTTTCTAAATCTCTAAATGTTTTCATGAATTTAGCAAAATCTTTTTACGTCATGGTCTAAAGCACTCTCCGTTACGGAACACTGCCATCTCACCTCTGTCTGCGTGGGTTCGAGTCTCGATTCAGCCAATGTGGGTATGTAAGAAAGCTTGCCAGTAGCTTCTCGTGGGTCGGTGGTTCTTTCCGGGGTTTTCCCGAGTTCTTCCTCCACCACTATTACTGGCCGCCATGTATAGCCTATCGTGTGCTGAAAAATGGCGTTAAACCCCACAACAACAACAACAGCAACGTCCATGCATAACGCTTATGCACTTGCTAATAATTCCGATCCATATCTTCAGTCGAATGATGCCTAGATATATTCTACTCTTCCAGCCAAACATTGTACATTCCGACCTACTGGAATATTATCTCACGGCAGATTTAATTCCATGTTCTGTGCGATCAAATTACACACGACTTAATATAGTAATAATGATATTTCACCCTATATTTGTGACCAGATTGTATAACTAGATGACCTGCCTTTTATTTCGAATGTTTTCTTGAGCTGTTCTTGTATTTTCTTGGTTGATTGTTCCACTGCTGATCGCATCACTTCCATCTTGGCAGTGATTGCTTCCCCATATCCAGCGACTTTCAGTGCCACACCGAGCGCATGGTCGATCACCTAGGAAACAAGGAAATTTTAAATGTATAATTTGAATGTGTAAACCTACTTATTCCAAATAATGGAATACCTTATTGATTGAACACAAACATCATAGATTGGCTTTGTTTTACTGTTTTGCCGTTGCATATAGATTTAATTACGTCATTTTCAAATAAATGTATACAATTTGTCCTCATATGGTTCTAAGCTATCAGAAGGTAAAGTAGATAAGAGTGGACCTTTCTCATAATTATTACTTAAAATTGCAAAGAGCAACAGTGTTTCGGGCGATAATGCGCAGTTTTTGTCGGGGTAAATGGACTGTTAGAAGTCAATTGATCGTATTTCATTGAATTAAATAATTGCCACATTCGTTTTCTGTTCTGCACTCCTTAAAGTATTAGTGTTTCACTTTATATTCCACACTCTACGATGTGTAACATGCACATAAAAGCATTGACCTTTTCTAGTCCATTGTTGCAACCGCGGTACGTAAACCCTCTCTAATCTAGTTTTTTAAGTATTGTCCCTATGCCAACCATCTCGTCATCAACACATTTACATTAAGATTCTAACAGTATAGTTCTACACACCTGACTTCTTTACAGTACATGCTAAGGTCAATACAATATGTCTTGATTGCAATTAGAACTAAGTTAATTTATTTTGAAAAATATATAAATATGTGCTTCTCGAAAACATAAAATTGCCCATGCTCATGAAGCACTTTCATTGTCAAGCACTTCAGTTTTAGGGATTTGTAGTTATGATATGTAGTCCGCAATCTCATAATGATTAAAAGGAATTGCATCGATTTAAATAATATAAAATGTATACCACTTCAATATTTGAACTTTGGCGAATATCAGATGTCGTTTAAGTAAACACAAACAAGCTATTTATTGCAACTAGTTATTTTAAGCTGCTTCTAACGCGTTATAGTTAATATCATTTTAAAACAAACATTTCAAGTCGTAAACATTATATTTATTTGGTGGAAATTTAGAATTATGCGTACGTTGTTAGAATAAATATTAATGAGTCCCTTAATCCATATGTCATTGTCTAACTTAAAAGGTGATTTTTCCAAAGATGCCATAATTGTGTCAAGATAAAACAAACACCAGATGTGTCGGATTAAATTTAGTGAAGAAATTCTAGCCTCTCTAAAACCTACATTTAGGAAAGATTAAAGGTTTGTTCCCTATGCAAAAAGTGTAACATGTACAATGTACAATGAACGACTAAGAAGAGGATTACTTTATTGATGCATCTAAATAAATCACTAACGAACAAAAGTAACCGAACTTCTTTGGTATCCGCGATTTAACATAGATTCACAAGTGATAAAGAGCAAATGCATACTATGAATAGGTGTTGCAAAGCAGATAAAGAAATCTTAGAACATAAATCCATAAATAAAAATATTAGGGTCAATATAATTTACGCGCATAACACAATGGGATGTAAAGGTACTATACATAACTATTTAGAGTTTAGAATATGAATATAATTATCTAAAGGTCATATCCATCAATGTGCTTAATCTGATTATGATGTTATATCAGGGAAATAAACGGTAATATTTGCATTATTTATCAACTCACTAAACGTGCATGTATTAATATGTTTGCGATATGTATCTCTTGTATATTTTCTTACTTCACCAAAATAATGGCTGTGTTAATGCATCATTTATGCATTTTGAGTGAAATTGTTCATGTTGTTGAAGTGTTAGAGGTGACCTCGAAATGAGACACTCAGTATACAATTGGAAGTCCTATCTTATAATGTTGCAAAATATATAGATACTTAAAGGGAATTAAATACTCTGTTCAAATTGTGTAATATACGACCAAACAAATACCTTAATATCCATCACCAACGTCTTGATTACAATCCAACACACACACACACACACACTAACACACACTACTTTCGGGCATTGGCTTATTTTATATATTATCCCCAAACACACACACACACACACACACACACACACACACATACTTACACACAAACACACACTGCTATTTATGTTTCAATGTAATCCATCTTACGATATACTATCAATCAACATATTTGTTATATGCTTTCCCGAGCACGCCATCATCTTCAGGCAACATGGGTGTCTATACACACGCTATATCCTTACATACTTTCTGGAGGTAAAACCTATGCGACTTCTTCATAAATCTTCATATGTAATATCCACCTGTTTAACATATTTTCATTAGCGTTGATAATCGTGAACGTGTTGACATATCCAACAACTATTCCGTCTAAGGCAATATTAAATTCGACATGACTTTAGTAAACAGTCGTTATCATTTGTTCTTTTACACGTGTTCTACGGCGATGCATTTTAAGGGCATGTACTATTTTTTGAATACATCTTCATTGTCTAAAGTCTGACATCAAGGAAGATATATTCATGCTCCATTTTCATAAAGCTGGTGACGTGGCCTGATACGATTATTTTATAGAGTTGTCAACGACCTGCTTATATTGTTCTGTGATGGGGATTATGTTCGATTTACGTGGTAAAACTGAATGCTACACGTGTCAGTGGTAGTACTTTTCCTTTATAAATTCTTAATTTGAGCAAATGCGTTCCACGTATATGTTTTATTTCACTATGTCAACATGCCCAGTCGAGCATATCTACAATGAAGCAAAGAACCCACACCTATTTTGTTGTCTTTGCTCTCCTTGAGATTATTCCACGTCGTAGTGAAAATGTATCGCATTGGTTCTTCTTCAACACAAACTATCATGCGGATTTTAGGTTCGCCATCCACCACGTCGTAATCTTCGGCGATAAATCTAAGTTTTGGTTCGGTTTTTTAACGTAAATCATAGTCATGTTCCCAAGTAGTTGAGCCGGTGCATAGATTTGGTGGAGTATCGACACTTCAAATGTATTAAGTATTCACATGGTATGACAACTAGCTTAGCTTGAGGCATTTACTTGTTCGATACTCTAATCCACACTATTGAGTAGTTATAGAATATTGCTAATATGTTCCAGCACTCGTAAGATGAATGCAGTAGATATGCAATACTTCAAAGTTTCGTTTCGAAAAGCAAAAGGTTCGTAAGTGTGAATTAAGAATTAAAGGTAAAATGATTCCCAGTATTTAGGGTATTCTATGAGTAGTGAACGTCAGGCAAATGTCTCATAAGTTGATTGACTTCGCTATTTAAACAGTGTAAGATAACGTCTAGCGATTTATGGAAGAAAACTTTGTATGTGACCAAAACAAACATCGATGTAGGATGTTTGGTCTTGGTTTTATCTGCACGTGAGAATTTTTTTCGAGCAAGGATTCCTTTGCAGTTTGTATGAAGATAATGTTTATGCAGCTAATGGAGAGGGTCTAATTGTATGTTTTGTTTGTACATTTTATTAATTTTCACCAACAATTAGTGTTTTCCATCTATTTGGGTACCCGAGGTGTGCAAAAATGGTCACAAGCAATTAAATGGCCGGACCCTAAAGAGATGGCTTTTTATTACACAGGGATTGATTTAGCCGCCTGTCCGCCGATACTAGGGTTTCAAACAAGGTTAGCTAATATTGACTATTACAACTGTTGATCCAAAGTCATTATGAAACAATTTATAGGGAATAGTAAATATCTGAGTTTCATTTTAACATATTAGGAAACATTTTTCATTGCCAAATAGGTTCCATTTTTTTTCTCACACGTGCTTTCAGAATACTGCAATTTAAAACGTTAATACGATTAGTTTGTTTGATTGCGAAGAAATGTTTATCTCCATATTTGTTCTGTGGAACAATGTGTTAATTGAACTCGTGGTTGAACTACTTTTAATCGGCCAAATTATTTTGAGTTGTTTCAGCCATGGCCCTGCCCCATAAAATTGAAAACATTTCTTGTGAAAAATTGATCCAGTTACAAAAAGCTAGAGTTATTTGGCACATCTTTCAACTTTCAAAGCATTACTACTTTTTCCGGCAACAAAATCCGAGACTCAAATTGCACTAATGTGAATCTCGGCATTTGCCACATTTATTCTGAGGTCAAACAACTGTTTAACACTGGGTACATTCTAAACTCTTTATCAATTTTAACATTTTGATTTGTCATTCACTAATATTATTAAATGGAAATACAATTTTTTGGGGAAGTACAAATTGTCCATTTGCAGAATTTTTCAAAATTGCAATCAATATTTTAGTAATCGGGGCTATTCTCAGAGTTAAACATTTACATGACCAGTTTTAGCCTTTGTTAAATCGTAGACGGGACATTTAGATTTTTGTAACGGGTGTTATTTATGTTACATATGTATGTGCCTGTAATGAGAAATGCATTATCTCACAAAGACTTTACATTTTCAGATGTGGACATTCATACGAATGCTGGTATGTGCTGAATTCTAATTGAGTGAAGCACACAATATTCCCCAAACACGTCCTTCAGATCCTGCACATGGCAAACAGTAAGTTCAGAAATATCTCCTTCTGCGCACTAGTCATACCTAATTAATTTTACATGTCGAAGTTCTAGGCACCTAATTTGTTGTTTGACTTTTCTAAATAACCCAAATAAAGAATACAAGACAGATACAAATAATGAAAGGCAGCGCTGATCGCTACAATGATCAAGACAATACTACCACATGTATGAGCACATATCAAACAACTGTCAATTTCAATCAGTAACACACAACATGAAGTTGAGCCGACACAACGATCAACACTAAGTCAATTGATTATTAAAAGACGTGAGTATGATCTCTCTCTTACAAGACTGCCACTCGGAGCCATGCCATTCAAGAAATAAAAAAAAAAATCAAAACAGAAAAGATACTTTTTGATAATCACAGAGATAATATCTTGTAGAAGCATTGTAGCATAGGGAACATAAAATTGCAAAACAAAAATGAAACAAGGAGATCTTGGTCAGGTAATAAAAATAAAAATTCATCCTAGGGATTGTAATAAAGAACGTTAAACAATTATAGGTTTTACTAAGATTTGTGCAAGTACTGCAACTAAAGCAGCAACATGTACGAAAATTGTATCAATTTGTATATAATTTGAAAACAACTTAAACGATTCAATAAAAAGGACTGCGTATGCAATACCTCCATCATGTTATTTTGTTTGCCTCAGTTTTTGTATTATCTGTTATGAAATGCAAATCTTATCATCTTTCGGACAGCAATAATGCCATTACGAGAAGATAAAACCCATTATAATAATAACAGTACAAAAGTTGCTTTAGTGATGTCCTATTTGGCTCATGCATGTTTAAAATTGTATTGACAAAACTGCGGGATTTTCATATTCTCTGGATAAACTGGTATTGATTCCGTTGCTGTTGTAAGCAATCACCACCACTTCTTTAAACTTAAAGTTCTATTCAAATAAGGTTCTCAAAATAAAAGTTATTACGGTGTATTTTAAGTTGCTTTCGTTTTAGTTTTTTCTAGTTCATCCTTTCTGAGTATCATTCGGTTTCTCCCAAGTTTTTCCAAAGTAATCATACTATTCCTATTTTTCATTTTCATGTTGAACAACTGGTCATGAATGGCGCAAATTCATCTATGACCATCGTCATGAGGAGTTCAATGCTTAATAAGAGAGAGGTAGACTGGACTGATAAAATATGTTCACAAGATAATGCTTTTACTCAAAGTTAGGAAGGCAACTCAACTAAACATTTTAATTTTGGTTACATTTCACGCCCTGACAAAAACCGGAAATATATCATGGTACGAAATACTATATTGTACCCATTTTGATAATAACTACTGTATTTCCCATTTAGTAATTTTATTGCATTTATTCATCTTAAAATGTAATGTGTAGACCCAAGTAAGATCTTTCTCTCTCCTCGATACAACTAACATACCTCATAATGTAACAACACTACATTTGTGCTTGCAATGTACAAATGCCATCACAAATGTCCAAACTCCAAACAAGTAGATTTAAAGCAACCATTTATTTAAAATACTGTTTCACGTTTATCATGGAATGTGTCATCGACTGAATAACGTGACTTGTTTGTCTAAGACACATCAGACTATGGTATGATGTTCGTCTATTTGCATAATTTGAGTTATTAACAATCTCCACCTGCCATATTTTATGCAGGGCGTGCATACATTGTTTGAAAGAGTCCTGTTGATTTACTGTTAACAGGTCAATGTGGCATGCTGCCAGGGCGCATGAGCGCACAAATTGGAGATGCATATTATACCGGTTTACAGCGGTATTTTTCCGATGGTGTATGCGTACCACGTTACATTTCACTCTACCTCTATTGATGTAGATTCTTTGATCCGAGTGCTTAATATTTACTGGCTCTCTCTAATATACAATTTATCTGGAGATAAGAGTCCCTAGCAAAGTTTCACAGCCAATTATATTCGTAGTGTAGCTAGTGAACATTAGGCTTCCGCATCAACAATTCGTTTTATCGAAAGTAAACACAGATTTGATTAAAGTGTATCAGTTATATTGTAAGCTTAATCATCCCACTTTCCTTAAGATACCGATGTTCATGTCCTATAAGGTACGGACCATGTATTTTCGGGGACGGTGTTTCAAGTAATATAACGGATATAAAATTGTGTTGTTTTGTAACTAAACAGAGAATTATACTATTTTCAGCAATATGAGAGCCAGAAAATTGGCTTAACAAAGGTCCCATCACATGTAGTTGATCACTAATATAACTACGGTAAAGCTGAGGTACTTATCGTGGTGTATTCAATATTTTACGTGAAATACCGTGTTATATATTTTGTCGTGTCACCTACAAATCCTGTCATCATTTTACAGATCTGTGCATTAGGCCAAAACGTCAAATGTTTCAATTTTAGAATATGTGCAACTGAAAAGCCATATTCTCACACTACTGAGAAGAAAAACATCCAGACAAACGAGTGATCCATTAAACATAGTGTGGCATTACTTACTAGAGATTCCATCTTGTACCTCTGACCCTATGGCTTTCATTGAAGCTACTTAAATGCATAAATAGTTTGTACCTAATGCATATGAGTCATTTTGCATAACTGTTCATATGTACACTTCCAATGTCCTGTCGATCTTTTGCTACATATGCTCTTACATCGCTTTTTATCTCCATCTCTTTCTTCGTCTCTCTCTCTCTCTCTCACACACGCACATACACACACACACATACACACACACACACACACAATATGCCCGAAAACAAACCCACACCCACTTCACTTCATTGCAGAATATGTATGGATAACCATTACTAGTTAAAAAGCGGAATTACAAACCACCCAGTAGACAAATGTTGACCTAATATTTTAGCAAAGCATTACCCCTTTCTGACGAATGTCTCTGATGTTCTTGACAGTAATTTTATTTTGTTCAACTCTGCATAATGTTAGACGTTTTCCCAATTCCTTCCTTTACACTTGATGATGATGCGAACAATGGTATTGCCTAATCTGTTTATTCGATTTGTCCTACCATATTCAACACGACACAAGAATTTTAACTTTTTCTCATCCAAATAGTCCTTGTTCAGAATATGATGTCACTAATGGATATTAAGGAAATCCATCCGGGACAAGTTCTTGATGACAATCGATGGTAGCCGTAATAGGCAAGGTCTTCAGGAGAGACTGTAAACTGTATTTTTCAAATCTAGATTTGAAAGAAATTGAATGTAAATTGCATGTAAATTGCTCTTAATACAACCCAGATATTTTCATAAAATGCACGATTGACTATATCCTTTGAATAGTATACCAGACAAAATACTATGTCCATTCCAGTTCTCCTTATTTTGTGTTATTCGTCTTCCTAAGACCTTTATGATTCAGTGAACATTTACTTTATTGCAGTCCGCTTTGATAGCCTAGTGGTTAGAGCGCCCGCCTTGGATCTGGGAGGTCGCTGTTTCGAACCCGGGCTGAGTCATATAAAAGACTTATAAAAACGGTACTATCAACTGCCTCGGTTGGAGCTCAACATAAATAGGTTAGTGTTATGACTGGCAGACCCGTTGTCAGGATATTGTGACTAGGTAGGACGTGATATCACATGCCTATGGCATGATGACACAGTGATAGTCAACATGATATACGGCCATAATGCAGATATATTAGCGGAATGACTGAAAAAATGTTAATGCTTCGCTACCCACACAAACGCATACATACTTTTTTCATCTTCTTTATCTGCACATTAAAGTAATTGGGTCTCTTGTTTAAGAATATAAGCCCAACATAGACATCATTTTTGCAGAGACAAGCATATTCTCTTTGCAATGTTAGAGCGCATGCTGTGATTATAAATAGCACGTACTTTTTAATCATTTCGCAGTTTTCACTCCAAGAGATGACATCCTCCTCACAGACTGTGATATGCTATACATAACGTGTTATAACAGTGATATGAAATTGTGACTTTGGACCTGCTGATGTACTGAGTATCCATCTTAATATTACTCACATCTTTCATCTGGGTCGAGTTACAAATCGAACCACCGACCCACGAAAAGCTACTGGCAAGCTTTCTCCTGTACCTACATCGGCCGATCCAGAAAGTCGAACCCACGCAGACAGACGTGAGATAGCAGTAATCCGTAACGGAGAGCGCTTTGGACTACTCGACCACTCGGGGCTCCCCACATAGTCTATTTGAAAATCATATACACCTTAAGAAAATAATGACAGGATAAAGTTTACTAAACATCCATTCTAAAAACAGATGTAAAATATATCATTTAATTGGAATATGAAGCGCCTGTATCACTAACAGCAAACTACATCGACATCAAATTGAAAGTATGTACACGCAGAAAAGAAAATGTGATGTTTAGTATACGTATGAGGCTGTTTGATTGAATTTCTGACTTAAGTTTTGTGTTATATCAAAAAGAAAGACAAAGATTTCATCCTTTCACTTATTTATCGGTGTTACAATCCATGAACTATTCAATAAATTTAAAATGACATTATTTATTTTGGTTTGTTTCTGTTATAAAGCTGCATGAAGCTAGGTTTTAACATGTAAACAATTGACGATAAATAAACCTGAGTAACTTATCATGAACAAATCTAACTTAAATGTCAATCTGCAACTGTGCTAAGTACCTTTGTATAAATAACACAGTCACTCATAACATCTAACAATATTTAATCATTGTTTATCATTGATGACTGATACGATAGGTTAGTAGACTACAGTCAAAGTTTCCGCTGAAATAGATTATTTTGTTCTTAGGTTTACTTACACTTGGCGATGTGAAGCGATTAATGGGTCATATCAAAGGTAGTTAAGTGATTTGTATTGAAATAATGCACATTTCTCATTATTCCATGTATTTAACATGGATAAGGTTTATCCATAAAATATTCAATAAATTTGTAAAGACATTATTAATTATGACTTTTTTTTCTAATATAAACCTGCGTAAAACAATGTTTTAACTTGCCACAAAATCATCAGAAATAAACCAGTGGAACGTACGATGGACAAATCTGACTAACAAGTCAATATGCGGCCATATTAAGTTCCATGGCACAAATAAGTCAGTTTATGATTACATCGAAATGTTTGTTTAGGATTGATGATGGCTGATATGATTGATGACGAGGCCTGGAGACTTCTGAGATCTCGTATTCACGACTGATATTCGTCCTCTTCGTCCTGGATATGAAAGATATTCATTCGCAATAGTTTTCCTTACTTTCTTGTCAACATGCACGCGCCATGCTCGCAAGAAGGCACATTAACAGAAAACACATGTCTTTGAACAATCAATTTAATTACTGTTTAATTTTGAAAGAAATATAGTCGAAATGATGTATGATGTCATACAATGTACCTTAAAAAGCATTATCAAGTGGAATATTAGAACATTCCACAGATTATTCTATATAACTAAAACGAAATAACTATATCTTTAACGAAAAACAGTAAACGTTTTATTGCTCAACTGTGTTTTAATTTCAGATTTACAGCTGGAATTAATTATTTGGTTTGTAGGTTTATTGGTGCGAGTGGATGAACATATTACGTGTAACTAAAGGATTAGTATTGAAATGATATGATGAGACTGTTCAGCAAACCGTGAACCACTTGCGTATTATTTTGAGACTGGGAATATTATAGATTTCTCTTGGATTCCACCTTGCTGAATGATGATCGCATGTATTGCATATATTGCACACTTGAAAACCTAGCTCCTAAATTTCCATTAAGATGATTGCATTGCATTCCTAAAAGCCTAACTCATGGATGACTGTTGTTTGTGAATGCATTATCGAGAACATTTGCTTCATAAACATGAAAAACAAGGGGGTCAATTTTATTTCCTTCCGTGTAGCTTATATCTTATCAGAAAATAATCCATTATGAACGTGGCTTAAAGTGGAACAGTACTATCAGTCTGAAGTAGTTGACATACGTGCCATGCGACACAGTAATGTAACTGTTTAAACATCAATCAATGTTTCATATCAGAACCGAAGTACGTAACTTATATTACTTGAAAGATAAATTTCGTACATTAATCAACCTGTAATCTTTCACGTTGGAGTAGTCTCGGTTAGCAGGAAGAAGGCGCATTTGAGGCTTGGATATACCTGAACAAATATTAACCTCCATTACTGATGTCCAACCCCACGCGCATTTCGTGGTGTCAACGCTATCTTATGTGTAGGGATACAGTTTTAAACCTTACCAACGAAGAAATTTTAGTCGTCATTATATAAGGCGTGATTTCACCTTCGAACATAAAATCCACCAAAATGAGTCAATAGACGGTTAGTGTTTTATTACTACTAATAGAGAGACACACAGAAAGAAGGAGAGAGATAGAACAATAGATACAGTGACATGGTCATTCAATGGACTTAAATGAACTGCGATTCTTTGTTTTGATGGGAATGCAATTCATCTATAATTATTTGCTGTAGCAAGTATCGGATCTTTTCCAGCAATGATGCTTGCATATTTCACCCAAAGATATTTAAATATATTTATTAATGCACCTGCAAGTAAATATGGCAGACACTGCAGCCGTTGTTCCAATCAATATATATATATATATATATATATATATATATATATATATATATATATATATATATATATATATATATATATATATATATATATATATATATAGATATGTGTGTGTGTGTGTGTGTGTGTGTGTGTGTCTGTGTGTCTCTGTGTGTGTGTGTGTGAGAGAGAGAGACTAATGCCAGGTAAAGTAGTATCTTTGTAAAAAAGATGCGGTTATTTCTGCTGATCACTCTTTTTTAACGGCACTTTTAGCACATCAGTGGCCGTATCATTCTTTGTTTTGATGGGAATGCAACTCATCTATAATTATTTGCTGTAGCAAGTATCGGATCTTTTCCAGCAATGATGCTTGCATATTTCATCGAAAGATATTTAAATATATGTATTAATGCACCTGTAAGTAAATATGGCAGACACTGCAGCGGTTTTTCCAATATATATATATATATATATATATATATATATATATATATATATATATATATATATATATATATATATATATATATATGTGTGTGTGTGTGTGTGTGTGTGTGTGTGTGTGTGTGTGTGTGACTAATGCCAGGTCAAGTAGTATCTTTGTAATACAGATGCGGTCATTTCTGCTGATCACTCTTTTTAACGGCACTTTTAGCACATCAGTGGCCGTGTCATGACTGGAAGATGGGAGCATACAGTTTTTGCAAGAACACACGGATGCTAGCTTGTGAGGGTATAGCGGGTTTGATATGGACATCAATGGGCTAAAGTGCTTTTGAAAACAAACAAAACATGCCACAAATGGCCACACAAACATAGTAACATTATCTAGCATATGACACGTTCAAAGCTTTAGTACAATACATAAGAATAAATGCCATTGCGCATTTCGAACCTGATTCTACCGAATGGAAGCCGGACGTTTTACCAAGGTTTAGGTTCAACGGATAGATTGGCGTTCACTGTCAAGCTTGAAGCTGACATATAGTTATGTTCAACGGTACCTCTTTTAAGCTGACCATTGTAATATTTTTTCTAAATGTAAATTTGTTTTCATAGTTTTGAATGCAACGAAGTATTGTGTACATATTTCCTATGAGATAGGCACAATGTATACTTTAAAGTAGATTTAGATACAATCCTTTTACACCATGAAAGTATCGTACAGTGCAGGCCATCATTATGTAAGGTTAATATTGATGATACGTGAAGAAAGATCAACCAAATTAAAGTTTCTTGAATTTATTTTGGATTTAACTTTAATATATGGATATGAGCAAGGAATATTTTCCGATGTGTCTGTATGTGCGTGAAAAAATATACTAGAGTGGAGTGTTATTTAATGTCCCCACATGAGGGCCTGTCTTATAACGTATCTGAAGTAAAACAGTAAATCATGTTGTTATACTTCAGATGTAAGCAAGAATAATATATTTGTGTTTCTATTAGTTACTGCATATTGCATGTCATGCAATGACAATGCCCAAGAACGTAATGCAGTATAATATTACAAATAAACGGCGCATAGTTTATGATCACATTTGTTTTTGTGTTTTATTATACCACCGGATCCTCTCCAAAACACTGAGCCATGTGCACAACGCGTGTTAGAAATGTACGGAATACATGAATAACATTATTTCAAGTATTTTTTTTTTTTGTGTGCTGTTGTTTCTTCTGAACATTTTTAGTTAAATACTGGTATAAATAGAAAAGCAATGATGTGGAAACTGCAGTACTATTGATAGATCATAGTGGAGACAGAAGTACCAACAAGAAATCAATAACACTGCGTTGACCGTCGAAGTAGTGAATGTTAGTTGTTAGTTATCAGCACCACATTGTCCGAAACTGATATTGTGAAAATAAGCTTTGTCATAGACAACGAACAGTCCGCTGAAATTTCTTCGTGGAGCAAGACATTGCTTGTATATCATTGGAAATATAAACTTCCCAAATATTTATTCTGGAATTTCCAACATGTTCCAGGAGCGTTTTCGTTCTTTAAACAGCGAATAACGGAGAGGTTCATTTTTATCTTCACTAAAGCAAGTATACAGAACCAATAGTTTTAACAATATATACATTTTAAAAATGGTGCACAAAATAGTCTTTATTCAGTTTAGTTCCTTGTAAAGTTATGTCATAATTATCTGTATTTCGTTCAATAGACGATTAAATGATCAAACAATTAAGTCTACTTAATCATTAGATTACATTTAAAAAATGCAAAAGGTTAAACAGAATAATGACAAATATGCAGCGTGACCCATGTGTAGAAAGTTAATAACAGGCTGTACACAAACATTTAAATGGACATATAAATCTTCGAAATCATTGTCGTCTCTTTGCCATTCAGATTCACAAGATTTATAAAATGACAATCTTAAATTACTTTCTTCTAAGCAGTTATTTTGTAGCTGACATTTCTCATTCATAAGTCTCTGCGTACCCGCTTCGTTCTGATCTAACCAATCGGTTTAGTGAGACCGAGTGCTTTGTTTTCAGTTGAGTACACGGTCAATGAAAGATGCTAAGATAACCTTCCTATTTTCGGAGTTTGTATTGATTGTATGCAGCTGGCTAAACAGTTCTTCGACACATGAATGTTTCCCATTCTCTAATTTTAATTTGGCAACACGATATTATGGTGGACTTTTGCGCCTTGTGGTTGTCGCCTGGGTAAAAGAGGTATACTGAGCGTGTAAATAATGACATATTGGTAAGCCGAGCATTTTGCACTTCACGTGGTCTTCATCATTTTGACATGCTGTCTCTGCTCCTGTCGATCATGCTTTAATAAGGTGCCAGCGCTTGGAACATTGGTGCATACAAGACTTCCTGCTCCGGTTCAGCGCATTTCCTCAATAAGAGAAGTCCGTTGTTGGATTTGCCAACCCGATTTTAATTTTGTCAATGACACCTGACGATGTTAGCTGATCTGTACCAAATCTAGCATTGGTGTAACCAAGAATGATTGATTTTATTGGTATTTCGTCATTTTCGGACTCCTGGTCTTTAGAAAATGTGCCCTTGGTATAAACTGGAATGGATGCATTGACGCTGATGATAGTTGCGTGTCTTTCTCCCAAACAGTAGTTTTCTCATTTGCATTAGTACATCGTTCACGCTCTTTGAGAGATTTATTGGTTTGTTTATTTTGGCCAATCAAAATGGAGTTTTACATTGTTCATACATTCGGTGAATTTTCATCTCTGATTTAGACGAGTTTTATTCCGGGATTGTGTAGTAATGTTGAATTTGGTCAGATCTATGCCAGCTATAGCTGTTCTTATCTCTGGTTTATCTTCTGGTGTAGTATCTATTAATGTGCATACGTTCCAGGCACCGAGTCAGGTTAATAGGGATAAATACGATCCTGACTCGCACACCTTTAAGATGTGACATATATGCTTATGACAGACATTACTGACACTAACAAAAACAAGTCGACCACTCTTTATGACAATATATAGGTGGTATTTCCATCTGCGTATCGTTTATCTCAACATTAGTATCGTCCACGTAATTTAAGCTAAAGCAACCGCCATTTCAGCGTCTCTGATTCCCTTTTCTCTTATGATCTATGATCGGTTTCTGGCGATGGCTGCTTAAAAACGGTCATTGACATCCATGTTTCACTCTTGCAATTTTCTAGTTCGATCATAAAAATCACAACTGTGTTTGGATAGACGCCTCTAAGGATATGGCTGCTCAGCTCACCAAATTTGGTTCTGGTCGCTGCGCTCCCACGTTTGTAAATATCAATATATATTGTATGAAATATCATGCCTATCCTAAACTTGATAACGCAAAATCCACAAGCTCTTTTGGGGTCAGGCGTATTGCAAGTGCACGCAGTGATTCGAAAAGATGTTCACATTTTGTACCATCTGTTTGAATAAGAAAAGGCACAGTTGAGTAGAGCAACTGGTATTCGTCCAGTCGGTGAGCTACGTAGACAATAAACAACTTCTTGTGATTGTGCAAGCCCATTCGAGCCACGAAAAGATAAAACAAGTGTGAAAGTTTTGCCTAGTATGCCACCCAATGAGATCCATATTTCCTTCATGGATTCAGGTTAGCGATCCCGGTTTCGCACTTGCGGAGATTAATTGACGCAAGTTCAACCCGCTTGAAAGCCATCGGAAATATGTAACTAACTGTGTCATCGTGGGTTTAAAATTGGTCATCTGTTGACCGAGAAACATAAAGCGATCATATACTACGAGGCTGTAGCAAAAGAACCCTTCCGATCGAAAATAGATGACGATGACCTTTCTCAATATTTTTGTTAAACTGCCGACCGTGTTTCTCATAACCATCCCAAATGTGGCACTTACGGCAACTAACGCAACAATTTGTTGCGTTAGTTGCCGTAAGTGCCACATTTGGGATGGTATATGAGAAACACGGTCGGCAGTTTAACAAAAATATTGAGAAAGGTCATCGTCATCTATTTTCGAGCGGGCATTTAAGCGGGAATTCACTTCTGATCTGAATTAAGCCCTTCGAATGCTAATGTGGGGTCGCTTTATTTTCCCGGTGAATATTTAAAATGAAAAATGTTTTGCTTTTTTCAATCTGTTCGATTTGAACTAGACTCAACGTGACAAGTTTAAATAAAACATTACATATTTAATTACGATGTAAAAGTTTGCGCAAATCACTATGTGTTTCTGTGATAACTCCACAGGTACCTCAATGACATCATTCAGCCACCTGAATCCTCCGACAACATAATCTTGTCAGAGCGTGTCACATCAACGAAAATAGAATTGACACAAAAAAGATTAACACGTTCAGTACAGTGTGTGTCGACCATCGACTGTTTGAACAAGTTCAGGTGTTCCTGCGAGAAGTTTTAAATCTGCTACAACGAAGCGACCATGTTGGAAATCTGCAGACCTGTGTCGAGGGCTTCTGATAAACGCTTAGCTGCAAAGATACATCAAATACTCGCAGTTTGTCAAACATAATCACACTACCTTCTTCGTAATATTTTCTCTTTTTTATATCAAAGAATGAATTGAATTGGATAAATGGCTGTTTTGAAACAGACATTCTAACTTGTTGGAAGCAATTGTTATATATTTATAACGCATTAATTTGCTAATCAATAGGGTACAAGTAACAAGTTAGAAATGAAAATTAACGCGATTAATTCAACGTCTCACGCCGTAGTGCAGATTTCTTACGCGTTAGTACTTTACTGATTTTTCCTGTTGCGGGAATTACATCAAAAAGACCTTTCATGTGTCAATGGATTGAAAGGGATTCATTTTAGTTTCTTTGTTTTTTTTTAGATCTGATATCGATTTTAGATCGTTTTCGACCGAAATTTCTTGAGGTTGAAAATACACGGTAAAGCGGTATATCGACTTGTCTTGATGAAATGTGGAGTTTCCAACATTTATCGTCGTATATGGCGGTAAGCACCTGGAGTAGGTTGCACACATACAACACATTTTTTTAATTGCTTGCTCGGTTGTCTCCGTAATACGTATTGATCTTCACTACATATGTTTAACATAGATGGTGTGTGTGATCTTTGTTTCCAACAATTCAAAAACAATATTTATTCTATCAGCGAATCAGTACAGTAGTCTATCAGCGATATGACGTCACAACTATTTGTATCAAGGCGTCTCTCATCTGCAAGACTACATACTCCAAGTTTTAATATTAATCGGCCATATCAATAAAACAGAGGATTCGACTTCAATAACAAGTCGATCAATATATATAAATAAATAAATATATATATAAGAGTTTGTTTAATATTTAATTCCAGAAATAAATGCCAAATCTCCAAAAGCAATGTAGCGAGGCATATATTGACATTATTTATTACTGATTAAATACAAATATTAAAACAAAATGTTCCAATGCATGACTATAGTTACATGCTTTATATTTTCTTATAATCTGGTAAGATTGTTTAATGCGTCAGCCGCCTCCTGGGGAACAAATAAGGATACAGATACACACCTCTTATGTATCCATACATGAGCATGCTATTAGACGCAAGAAATAATGTTATATCTGGATGCTGTGGTGCCACATATCAGTTCCCTGTTTGAATTCACCAACAAATGTTAAATTAATGAATGCTTTTGAGACACTTCCCCAAAGTTCCTACCCTGGAAGCCTATAGACAGGATCGATCTTGTACCACAGTTAATGGATATCTGCAAACCATGACCAGCAATAGTAGATCCCAAATTATTTAGAATTGTTATCTGTAACTCTGATGGACAAGGTTCCATTTTGTTTCTATGCACACTTGAGCAAACACGTACAGCATCAAAATATTTTTATATTTTCGTCGATAATTATAACAATTACCGTCTTGGTTTATTTACAAAATTGATCCCTACTTGCAGCTGAGATATTTGTTTATAAGCAGTTATACTGAGGGTAATAAAACATTGCCTTTAATTTTTGGATCGTACCTAATGATTAATTTTTATTTCCAAAAGCTATTAAGAATTTCATCAATTAATGACCATTTATGGCGATATTAAGAATACTAATGGTTTCTAAAGGCCTTGAGGCAACAACATGTTGTAATCGTCATTTTCTGATCGACGTTTGTGAACAAATCTTGTTATCAAGGACATATAAAAAAAAATACATAGACTATTAATCCACGAGAAAGTAGCGTGATTCTCACTGAAAAAAAGCGATGCCCTCATTTAAATGATTCTCCTAATTAATCATTATACCAGACAAATGCATTGTGAAATAAACGGCCACAAGATCGATGAATTAAGTGACAATCGGACAGACAAAGAGACAAACAGATGATCCGTCAGACTGAAGTGATTGCTATACATTAATTAGAAGGTAATCGTATAAAGATTTGGCACAATTCGGCACACCGAGAGAATGATATTACGGTCCCCGCCCAAAGTAATATTTGATTTTTCTTCCTTAAACATATGATACGTACCTTTGTGACTGTAGTCTCAAAATTCTCTATCCCATCAAGACATGAAGGAGGATTGGGCAAGGTTTGAATGTTCTGAATTTCTTTGGTCAGAAGTCGTAACGCTTGCATGTCCTCCATCATCTGAGTCTATTATTTTTTCAGTAATGTTCAATATTTTGTACAGCAGTAATTATGTATCCAAGGCAAATATATTCGATTGCCACAAATCACTTTCTTATATTTCCTCTGAATAAAAGTTTAGTTACAAAAGCATTCCATACAGGACAAAAATGGTTTCCTTTGTACGTTTTCCTTGCAAGATCGATGGCTGTGGCTAATTTGGCAATACTCGGTAACCACGCGTCCCTGTCTAAATGTTCTCACCCAAATTGAATTTAAATGAATGATAAATAGTTCATACGAATCGAAACGCACGTTGTTGCTTGTTTTGTACAGTGTATCCTCCTATTTAGACAAATTCGGAAAATCGATAATAGATGGCCTATCTTTCAATACAACACAAAACGCTAGAGACTCTTTTATTAATTGCGCACTTACGAAGTGAACTGTACCAGCATTATAGTATTCAAACGAGAGAACAAACGCAATCTAGATTTGTCCCAACATAGGTCAAATATAATTATTAATGAGTTTATGTATGGTCCTGACAGCGTATGGCCATTATGAATTGTCATATCTTGAGTTACAAGAACTATGTATACTACATTTTAGTTGTAGCCGTTGGGCAGTGTTTTGCTCTGAGTATTAGAATAAGATATCAATGAAAACAATATTGTATGACATCACTCAAAACAGCATTCGGCTATTGTATAGGTCAACCGACGACAATCTATCTCGTAACAAATCAAGTAAGTTCTGGAAACAGACCAATCAAATAATTCTAACATATCAACAGCACAAGTTGGTCACAACCACGTGGACCTATGTTTCAGATACAGAAAGCGACTGTGTGTGTGAATGTGTGTGTGTCTGTGTCTGTGTGTGTGTGTGCTGCATGCCTAATATTATCTATGATTGGTCCTTTGTAACATCATCTTTAGAAAGCTATCTTTTGTCCATGATTGTAGATAGTACTTTAATATAATACAGTTTTGTAAACATGTTAACATGGTCCTTTGACCGTAGAATGTTCTGAAAACCAACTTATAACCCACATATAGGCCATATAATTGTGTCTCAAGTTTATATAGAAAGCAGAAGTAAACAACAAATTATTCTTTCTAACTTTAAAACCAGTATGTCGAGTTATTTACTGTGTTCAGGTATAATTACACGGGAATTATTCAAATCATGGAATTGTTCAAGTGCTTATCGACTGGATTAGCATTAGTTCAGGATTATTGTAAATGCATTCAAAGACAATATGGAATACTTCATTATGGCACACAAGACATTAAGGACTATTGGAATTCATTCGGAACATTCTATAATTTCGGACCTGTAATATAATATTTAGTATTGTCTGGGATATTATTCACAATACTGTATGATTCTTTAAAATTTTCACTACGTAAGGTTGAGAATGAAATACCCCTTTTAGTATACAAAACTTGGTTTCGTTTTCTATGTGTTACTTCGTTTAAGACCATATCATCGTAACAGAGAGAGAGAGAGAGAGAGAGAGAAATCTGCCGAATCGCAAGGAACTTTCCTTGAGGCTATTAACTCTGTAAAAGTTCTGAGACCTTATTTCGAATTCCTATATCCAGTCAAATTAAGTATATAAAGTCGTGAAAATGAGCCATTTACTTTTCAGAAAATAGACATGACCTTACATGACCATAATGTATCACTTTTAACGGACACAAATATTCATGCGTTTAATATTAAAAATTAAAACATGTTGATAGCAGGATAACAGTCGAAATAGGCTCTGCAATCATCATAATAGTACATCATCTTCTTCAGCTGCTCAAAAAGAAGAAATAAGCACAAGATAAAATACTGCGTTGGAGAACACTTTCCTATCATACAATTTGCAGATTGTCGTTCGGATTTCACAAGAGGTTATCTCTCTTTCAAATGAGATTTCGATTGGACAAAATACAAAGAAATCCATGCCATTTATGACTTTTAGTAGAATATACATACTTTACAAACATGTCTGCGTGAGTTTAAAGTTCACACACCTTTTCAAAGTACAGAGCGTCTTTTTCGATAAAGATTAGCAAGATTGCCTCTACCATGCCATGTTCCAGCTGAATTTGCTCAAGTCTACATGGGTTAAAAAAAATGGTTCGAATCACAATTTTTCAGAATACTTATCATGCGTATTCTGCTTTACAAATACAAGTATATATATATATATATATATATATATATATATATATATATATATATATATATATATATATATATATATATATATATATTATACACGTATACATGCCATAGAAAAAACTAACTAAACTAGCACGAAATGAAGAAATAGCTTAAAACCAAAAGGAAAAAGATATAAGAACAAGAGAAAGAAGAAACAATAGAGATTAAACTTTGACAATAAAAATAAATATTTCATAACTTAGATCGCGCAGTTTGCAAAAACTAGAAACATGAATCAAACTGCTTATAAGTGGGAGTCCAGAATATGATGAGTTCTGTTTTAGGTTTGGTTTGGATTTTTTTGTGTGTGGATTGTATTTTTGTTTTATTTTTTATATTTCGCTTGTTTGCTTTCCTTGCAGCTTTTTGTGGTTTTGGTATTTTTTTAGTTATATTGCAGAATAATCAATGCCAACATTTAAGTATTTCTTAGTTACAATGGGAAAGTACTTTTAATCGGCAAAACAATGTAAATATCTGATGCAGTTAAATGGGACCGTCAATGAATAAAATGTGAACAAGTTTCAAATAGGAATGAGATAGTAGGATAAGTCATGTCTTGTGTTCACCTGGTTTATAATACTTTTTAATCAACAACAATTCTATGTCAGTTTGGCAGGAGGACGAATTGTACAGAAACAAAAGAAAGCCATGCCATTTATGACTTTTTGTAGAATATACATACTTTTCAAACATGTCTGCGTGAGTTTAAAGTTCCCACACGTTTTCAAAGTACAGAGCGTCGTTTGCGATAAAGATTAGCAAGATTGCATCTACCATGCCATGTTCCAGATTAATTTTCTCATGTCTACATTGGTGAAAATTATATCTATTTTCCCACACAAAATCAAATGATTTTGTTGCTATGGTTGGGGTGGGGGTAAGCAATTATATACAAAACTTTATTTTTGAGATTAATATGCATTGTAATGTCGCTAATGGTGTCAAAAATAGTTAAATAACAAACTGTACTTTGGCAGAGTCATATAGCAAAATGAAGGAGCAGTGTCAATAGTAAACTGTACAATGGCAGAGTCAAATAGACAAATAGTACACTTCACAATGAGAGTGTAAAATAGTCAAATAGTAGACTATGTTTCTGCAGTCATGTAGTAAAATACAGTGTCAGTGTAAATATTAAACTGTTCAATGGCAGTGTAAAATGAAAACTAATCCCTGAATTAAGTGTCATGTATTTAACTCAGGGAAATTGATAGTGATGACTACATTTTATTTCGCCGAAAGGGGAATAACTCTGTAGACACTGTCTGCTGAAATATACTAGACCTGAAGGCTTCTTTGCGCTTACTGTCAAACTACATTAAGGTTACCTCCCTTACCTGCTGAATCGGTGAGGCGCGAGTACCGAGGAAATGTGTTTTATTATGACATTTGCGTATATTACTTGCTTTAAATAATGTTCGCAATTATATTTTCGATATTATGTTGCAATATGTAGATACAATAACACATTACAATATTGATTTTAACAATTACCAGACTTTTAGGGGGAGGTGGTCCAAATATAATTCGTGACATGTGCTCTTCAAATAGAGATAATGTAATTTAGGTTTATGAAAATCTATACTTGAGGTATTGGTTTTAACTGATTGTCTTCTATTTTCATAAATCTTTTTACAAAACGTAACTCTTTGTCAACAATGAATTTAATCTTGAGAATGTTTAACTTACCTAATTCGGGTGCTCTCGAATATAATACAGGCTGCGAGAAGGGACACAATATATTTAGTGGCAAAATGGTCGACCCAATCATGCCCATAGTTTACACTCTTTCAGAGATATTTTTTTTAAAATTTAGCTCGATATACAGAAATGGGAAATTACCATTTAGCGACAAAGCCACTGTATCGCACACAGCTGAAAAATAAAACGGACCGATATTTCAAGTGTTCTCAAGAAGCAAACAATTGTCATGCTATGTTGATCGTCAAACTCAAAGGACGAACAACAACATGCTACAAAGACAATATTGTGTAGGCTTAGGATATAATCATGGATGTCACCTAAATCTAGCACGTTCAAATATCTGAAAATGTTAAACAATAATACAATGGCCACAGAATGATACGTCACCGTTAATATTGGGTTAAAGGTTAGCAACTTAAATTGGTCTTCCAATAATAAACAAACAGTATCTTTGAAAAATGATCGAAGCTAAACCTCTTCCACTGGCCTAACCTTTTAGTAGAGATATTTGTCATGGCATAGTCCCTTCTCGCATCTGGTTAGTCCCCATTCGGATCACAGTTGTCCCCTTTCGCATCCGGGTAGTCCACTTTCGAATCATCCTCTTTTGCATCAAGACTATCATATGTAACTCTTAGCTATACACAGGTATCGGATCATTGGCGACTTTTGTTGTAGTCTCTTGAAATACATTACCAGACCAGAGTGTATCCATGGTTTTGTATGATATATTTTGTAATGAGATATTAAAATCAATCAGAGGAATAAACAAAACATCTGTATTACCTTAAAGAATATATCTTTTGCAGCAATATATTCTCACTTAGTAAATATAGCTAATATTATATATATTATTAAAAGTGTATGTGTGACCGGGGGTGGGGAAGTGATATCATGCGCTCGACCTCACTGCTCACTCACAATTTATCCATGTCAGCATGGATCGGCTCGATCAAGGAAGGTATGACGGAAATCTTGCCAGTAGAATATCGTGGGTCATTCGTTCATTTTTGAAAACTGCCGTGTTCTTCCTCGTCCGAATGTACTGGCCGCCATGTATAATCTATCATGTGCTGAACAATGGCAATAACCCCAATAATAGCAAATCAAACCTGCATTGCCATAGTTATAAATATTTAATCTCTCTCTCTCTCTCTCTCTCTCTCTGTCTATATATATATATATATATATATATATATATATATATATATATATATATATATATATATATATATATATATATATATATATATATATGTGTGTGTGTGTGTGTGTGTGTGTGTGTGTGTGTGTGTGTGTGTGTGTGTGTCGATCTCGATAAATTCAATGAAGAGGCGATACCAATAAACTTTACACACTAACTCCAAACAACAAAATGTCGGCTTCAAGAATAAACATATTTATAACAAGTTTTCTCCATGAATTGTGCAACTTGTCGGTGATTGAACTTACATGACCTATTCGATATCAGGTGTCGGCCATACAGAATCTTAAACAAAGAAAACACTGCAACAAGCGGTACTTATTTTGATGAAACAAACTTAAGTAACGTAAATTAAACTTCATTATTTAGCCATTTTGTATCTGAGTACAATCATAGTCATGTATCAAAATGATGTAGAAATCAGTCATTAATCAGTACCAAGGTGACAGGGTTCAGTTTCGTAATTTGGCCCCTGTCAAATTTCTTAACTTAAGGCTATGTTGTGACTTTTTCAGCTAGTATTGTTTAATATTTGTAGATATGGATATATTTGTGAACTAAGTGTTTCAGGCTTGTGTTGTTCTTGAAATTGATGTCAGGCATGTACACCTTCCATAGATGATCTGCAGGATAGTGAAATACCAATAGTTGGCTAGGAAGAAGAGCTAGCCTCCCATAGCAGTAGACACGTGGGTTCAAGGCAAGTAGAGTATCTAAAAAACGGCTTGGATGACAACTATTCTGAACTGAATCAAGCTATTTAATAGACAGTGTTTTTCAAAATTTTCATCCAGGAAAAGGGCTTGCGTTTGCAATGTGAGCACCACATGCTGTCAAAAATGGCCTTTGAATGTGAAAAATGCATGTATAAAAGATAGGAGTTGGGGTGCATAAACTTATTCTGCTATGAACTGCAATTGACTTGTCTGGTCAAGTGTATAATATTCTTATGCTTTGTTTTAATATAGGTATCTAATAATATGGACATTTTTACCTCACTTGCGTATTTGATTTTTTATGATTTTTTTTTACTAGTTCGCTGATTACGGCATTTAATGTGTACATAAAAACTGGTCCCTGCCCCTTAATTGAAAAATGAAAATAAATTATAGTCGAAATTTGGATGCAGCGTCTGTTTCTGAAATAGACTGCAAACTTGCCCAAACCATATCAAAATTCTCTTTTTAATGCAAACATAGATGAATAGGAGGCAAACATTTCACCAAGTAAACTAAACATTAACAAAGTTGTTTAATGATGCAAAATCTGAAGTCCCTTGGATACGACAGTACTGTCACGTGTTTACAGCATCTCACCGCAGCAATGCTCGCTATATCAATCCGCATAAGAAATGAGACAACGTAAACAAAATTCCCTTAGTTTTCGTATGACAAAAGTCATTAATATGACAAGATACTCAGTTCGAAGCAATATATGTACACGATAAAACAGAGAATAAAAAAGTCGCTGTCCTGAAACTAGTATATGGAGAAACATTGGCCATGCACATCGATGGTTTTTGCCTTATACAGTACACTAAAAAAGAGATATATTTTGTTTTGAACGAATACGAGAAAACATTTCTGACCTAAGTCGAAGCATAACGTATTCTCAATGAAATGTTTCTATGCTGCGTTTACAGGTTAACACGATAATGTCCTGGGGATTGAACTTTTCGTCAAGATGCAACAGCTTAATTACGCACTGAATATTTGTCCTGTCACTGCAAGACTGCCACACTCATTCGCGTTTGATGCGAATCTTTGAATACGTAGGTAGTCTTCATTAACGCTGGTGACGGCTTCGTTTTATTATGACATGATCCAGGTGAATGATGCATGTCTTCTGATAAAAGGTAACTGATTTGATCGGATCGTAGTAACAACATACGCCATAACAGTTTACTTTATTGGTGGAATGCGTTAACAGGTCAATTTTCACTTTGTTCACAAGTCATGTAACAAAGTAGAATTAGACATTTCTTCCCGAGAACATGAAGTTATGTGTCAATATTAGATTTTCCTGGTCGAAACAACTTTAAATTCACCGCAACAAAGGTCGAAAAGAGTATGATAAAATGTACGACTTATTGCATAAGAAAAAATTTGTATTGACTCTTACGAGGAAAATTTTATGTTTTGTTTTCTTTTAGTATTACTGTTATGTCGCATGGGACGAATGATGACGAAGCGGATATATAGTATAGTGGCGACATGTTCCAACCGCTCGGGAGGAGTCAACTTGTGCTTAAAGGGTCAGATATGGTAATTACATCAGCAGGTCAAAATGATAATTTGCCCACAACTGCATAGGAATCAAGGTTATTAGGTAATCGGTTAATGGATGGTCCAAAGTGGAAGTGTTTGGATCTGACATTATATTCTATTACATTTGACATGATACGAACCGACCATCAGGTTAGATCCATACTCACGTGACCATTTTGGACGTTCAATACTTTCCATTGCGTTTTTAAATACGACATCATAGAAGTATATTCTAAGTATATTCTAAAGAAGAAAAAAACGAAATAAAACGATATGTGTGCACGTAAGTAACTGCAAATAGCAATTGAACGTAATATAAAACAAAATATGTTTAGTAACTTTAATTAAGAGATGATGATAATGAAAATGATGAGCACTGAACAAATTTGAAATTGGATTCTGATGCTAATTTAATATTTGTAATGTACGTGCTCTTGTTAGGTGTTAAATCGTCATAGCATTAGTTATATATAACTTGTGCTGTTGATGTGTTAGAATTATTTGATTGGTCTATTTCTAGAGTACACGATGTAGAAGACATTATACATCCATCCTCTGGCCTGAAGTCGTTCCTTCCCCTTTAACCCAAATGACCTCAAGACAAATGTTATTGTCAGCTAGCTGGTTCTTTAATCCAACAAATACATTTCCTATAATCAAACTATGGACAACACACACCCTAATCTTTGATTCACACGTTTGGATTTTCTCACGCTGGTATGGGTAGTTGGCAGCAGTACCATACGTTTAATACAAACAAATACTCTAATATCTTCTGCTCCAATTATGTAATGCAAATATAACAAACACGTGCTTATATATATATATATATATATATATATATATATATATATATATATATATATATATATATATATATTCTTATAGAGAATAACTTACTAAACCACTGGTCCCTGTCTTTTGTTCTTCTTTCTAGGTGGATATCCGAGTAGTATTATCGGCCCTCCCTGGACCCAACCCCGTCCCCAACGCGCGCACACACACACAGACACACACGGCCGCACGCACACACGCATAAACACTCTTCACCATACACACCTACCCGACCCAAAATGATGATTTTGATCCTCCAGGTAATGTAACGATTGTAACATTGAAGCTAAATACGCTACTTTCAAAGAGTCGCCAAGTTCGTTATTTTCAATCAGCTGTCTAAATTATATTATTGTATTCTTTCAATCTTTTGTCATATTTCGTGTCACTATTCATGAGCTATGACCATGACGAGTTTGCATTTGAACAGTACTATCAAGTCTGTAAGCGTGCATCTTTTGGAATGATCTGACACCTTCAAACAATACATACGAAAAATCGACAGTTATTTGACTGTAAGGAAATATAATACGAAGAACGTAAACCTTTTCACTTCGAAATACAATCCTTAACAGTGTCTTGGTGACATTCATGCGCAATGGGGTCTTCAGATATGGATACATACTACGAATATGGCAGAAATTTGCAGGATCGGGTTATATATGTCAGCAGTAAGACTGACATGTCTAAAGTATGCAATCTAATCGAGAAAAATGCTAAGATATTAAAGGAACCTTACTGAAGATGGAGGATATTGACGTATTGAATCGTATTGCCCAGGAAATTAAGACAATTGAGTCTTTACCACAACCTCCAGATGAATATGAGGAGATCAAAGAATTCGAACAAAATGCTGCTAATAAAATCTCTCAAGCACTAGAAACTACCAACAAGATAGCTAGCTATGGAGAGAACATTCTCGCGCGCTTAGATGAATTCCGATTGAAACTGAACGAATCCAGAGAGAACAAAAGCAAAAATGAGAGGAATACTTCATCGCGACAGTGGGCAAGGTAATGAAAAATTATTTTATTTAAATGTAACTGTTCACAAAATTCATACATTTTTGCCTCCTTTCGGACACAACCTAAAAAATAATTATATGGACTAGCGCTAGAAAGAGACGAATATATTACTCAACAGACAATGCGCGTGCACGCGCGCGCGAGCGCACGAGAGCGTGTGTGGGGGGGGGGGGACTTTTAGCGCAGCATTAACAATTTTTAAATCATATCGCTATGACGTATGCAGTGTGGCAGTTGATAGTGATGTCTAGCGCTGAGGCATCGTGCCACAAATATACAGCATCATGCCCCACCCAATCACATTATCCTGACACCAAGTCGATCAGTCCTAACACAAACCTCTCGATGCTGAACGCCTAGCGAGGTAGCTGTTAGTATAAATCGTTGGTATGACTCGGCCGAGGTTCGAACCTACGTCCTCCAGCATTCGAGGAGGACGCTCTAACCAATACGATGCTACGGTCAAGATAATCGGAGAAAGATGAAAGATGAGGACGGAACGAAGACCCGTAACCATCAGAGTAGGCTCGAATATGGGAAGCGGTCTGAATGGAGGCATAGTGGCAATTTTCCTGGAGAATTTTGTTAACTTAGTACAGAAATAAAAACATGCAACGGGACAAATGTGAATACTGACATAAAGACAGACAAATTAGGGTAGGATTTCAAACTAATTCAGCTACCCTGAAAACGGGTCGGTATAAGGCAATGAAACATAGCACCAAATGGATGATTACTGGTTAAGATAAACCAGCCGATAAACGAGCCGAAAGCGGAGCAAACAAAAGGCAGACAGACGGAAGAATTACCAAAAAGAAGTAAATTAAATGTGTAATTGTATTCTAAGCGTTATTAATAGGCTACCCGTTGATCACTGTTTATGTTAGTGGTATGTAATAATAAATTTTAAAGTTGAGGATCATTTTATCCATGTTAACCTGTCGCAAAAAGTACGCTATGGCCGACGAATACCTACAGTCGGTTTCATGTTTATACGACTAATGGACACGGGTTGATGGAGGTGAACACGGTCAAGGTACAAAGTGTTCTTCAGAATTAGTACGCATATTAATTGTCACTCACGAGTGATTCATAAGGGTGAGTATTGTCTAGCCATTCCAAATGATGGCAAGTGCGGTTGTGTAGCAGGTTGACAATGAATTTCGTTTAGCGGGCGTACCAAAATAGAAGCAGTGACGGAATATAGTTAACAGTATAGCAGATCAGATATGAATCTGAAATCTGAAACCTGGTTAAATTAGCACATGTCACAATACATATCACAGACTATTCCATTCGCATCTGGTATCGTTAGTGTGCTGACATCTTTGCACAGGGTATCAGGTGCCACGTATCCAATTGCTTTAGAGTGGGATAACCCACAAATAAAATTATCCACATCATATAAATCCTTCCTCTTTTGTATTTTTAAATTAATTTAATTGACTAATAACTGTACATAGTTTTATTCGAAATATTAATAGTTAACGTTGTTCATAATATATATTTTTATATAGGTAGACGTTACAGTACTTATTTGAAGTCACTTTTAGATCACATTTAACTATAAATCATACTTATAAATCATATGCATATGGCCACTGAAGGAACTTCATGTTGTGAAAATTATTTTTATCAAGTTGGTCAAATATTTTCTCTCCATCTAAATTAGACAATATTAGTACCATCTGCACATATAATTTAGAAAATCAGATAAGTCATAGAAGGTTATCGATATGCAAACATGTATATGCAGACATAACGAAAGATATAATAAATGGCACTCACCGATGTAGTAACCTTCCCAGATACCTTTACAACTACTGAGTCTGCAGCAGGACCAGTAGGAACCATATTCCCATCAAATGATTCTATTTTCTTCCATCGGGAGAGGCCTTATAATTTTGGATGTCGACGGCTGGGGGAGGTGGCGCATAATTTTGTGTTCCATCACTGATCACATGATTCACTATTAAATTGCTTTCCTCACTTTCTAATTAATATGTATCACAGAGCTGAAAATGCTGTGATGCCCATTGACAGTACTTGATGACTGTGCCAGTTGCTAAGTCGCACTGTGGTATTCCATATTTATACTATTACGTTATTGTTAAGTCACGATGTTGTATTCCACATAAACATCACGTTATTGTTAAGTCACGCTGAGGTATTCCATATTAATTATTAATATTAATTAATAATTCCATATTACATGCTGTTGTTGTTTCGGGTTTAACGTTATTTCTCAGTGCAAGGCGATTATATATATGACGGTCAGTATAAGTGGTGGACAAGAACCTGAGAAAAACTCGGGTAAGGAACACCACCTCACATAACGTACTGAATGTTTTCTCACATACCAACATTGGCGGATCCCGAGATTCGAACCCACACGGACAGATGTGAGATGACAATGACAATGTTACTTTTGAGCGCTTTGGACCACTCGGCCAAACCAGGGCCCTGTATTATATATTAATAATGTTGCATTATTATTAATTCTAGTATATATACTATATTAAAAATATTATGTTAATGTTATGTCATGCTGTGGCATTCTACATTCATACCATTACGTTAACGTTGAGTCACTATGTGTTATTCCACATTCATAACATTACGTTAACGTTAAGTCATTATGTGGCATTCCACGTTAATAACACTAAATTATTGTTAAGTCACTATATGGTATTTCACATTAATAACGTTACTTTATTGTTAAATCACTATGTGGTGTTTCACGTTATATATAACGTTAAGTCATTAAACGTCACTATGTGGTTTTCCACATTAATAACATTACATCATTGTTAAGTCAGTCTGTGTTATTCAACGTTAATAAGATTACGTCATTGTTAAATTGCTATATGGTATTGTTAAGTCACTCGGTGGTATTCTATATTAATATCTATGCAGAAAATAACTAGATAAAGACATAAACTATAATCGGTTGTGTATGGCACGCAAAACATTGAATAGTTAGACTCCGATTTGCTTTCCTATCATGGGCTGTCTCATAGAGATCATTCCGATTCAGTGTTTGTGGGCTGTGGCAGATATCGGTCTTTGTTCTTTCCTTGTTGCTTAATCTGCATAAGAAAACGAATTACAATTGTACAAATAACTACATGCAACAACATGGTTTGAATTTATATTCCTAGAGGGATCGTCTGATTCTGGCCGCGTGTTAGCAGTAAACAGCCTTCAGAATCTGCAGCAAATAGAAAAGAAGAAATTAAGACTAGAATAAGCTATTATACAGATGCAGGCCGTATGGGAAAAACTGCAAGACGGAAAGATATCAACTGTTCAAGATATCGAATTATTAAAGGTACGGTCACTAAATCTATTTGCATTATATAGTGCTCCCTCTCTACAAGGACTCTCTGAAATACGATTTCTCTATATATCGCGTTTGCCTAGAACCTCCCCGTCTTCTTAGATCTTAAGAAGAAATATCCATACAAATATATGTAATATAACATGAAAGCTCTTTAGTAAAGAACGTTTTAATATTATACGGCAATACTGCATGAAATCTGAAGATTATGTTGTTTTTTAGTCAAGATGTATGCGTTGTTCTATTACCGTATCAGTTCTGGTTCAGTGGTTAGCGTTCCGGACTCAGGACAGAAAGGATGTAGGCCCGAATTATAATGTCCGTGTCAGCTATCGTGTTGTATTATTGGGCAATGAACTTCACTCCAATCGCCTAGGCACTAAATAAATGAACTGTTGTGCCGTAAATCAACACACTAAACCAAAAGCAAACCGTATCCACAAGGCCGACAAGGGGGATATATCCCCGGGGGCCCAGGCCAATAAGGAAGGGGACCCGAGCTGAACAACACTTTTTAATTTAAATAATTTTGTTCGAACATGAACTAGGAGAGAACTGAGTGTTTCTTACCCTAGGGCCCATGATCGCTCTCTACGCCATACGTATCAGTTCATACACAAATCTTATTCGATTGTGAACAGCGTAGATCAGTATATGAAGTCGCATACAAATGGTCTTCGTTCTAATATTCCAGTGAATGCGTTACACTATGTTCTGTCGGCACATGATGCGGCGCTAGATCTGGATCAACAATGGTCTAACGTTGATATCAATCATGCAACAATGTGAGCTGTTTTCCGGGGAGGGGGGTATTATTTTGTTAATCAAACATCAACGCTAGCCCCTGCAAAGAAACAAACACATATCAATAAGAAGTACATGTAAACGAACACAGAGCCTCAGCAAAGAAGTCATTGGAGTGTTGCGGCGATCAGATAAATAATTCACGAGTACAACATTTTGTGCGAGTTATATTTCTTTAACCGCATGTGAGTAAGACATTAAATGATTATTATGAAATGCGAGGTTACTTTTTAATGTAGTGTTGCTTCAAGTACTAATTGATGAATATTTTCATCATTCTTACAATATAAAACTTCTTAGTGAAATGTAATGTTCTTGGTCTATTCATTTCCTGGCCAGTTTTCATATCATTTCATTTTATCATGTACAGGGTTTGAGTTTTTAGAAAACATCAATAACCCGTGAATGATATTTGTAACGTTCGCTATATCGACATCTACTGCTTCGTTAATTGTTGGCTAGACAGAACGGTATATCATGTACTGGACACAACGCTAGATACATTGCTAGACAGAACGGTATAGCATGTACTGGACACAACGTCGGATACACTGCTAGACAGAACGGTATAGCATGTACTTGACACAACGCTGGATACACTGCTAGACAGAACGATATAGCATGTACCTGAGACAAACGTCGAATGCACTGCTAGACAGAATTATATAGCATGTACTGAACACAACGTCGTATACACTGCTAGACAGAAAGGCAGAGCCTTTGTATCGGCTCGGATTTTATTGAGACAACTTTTTTATGTCGCTTATGATTCCTTAATGGGGGAGGTATTTCAGAAAATCTTATGATTTAGTTATTTGTACTGCTTGATATGCCGATAAGCATAACATTTCAGTGGTTATAGCTTCCGCCTCTGAAGCGAGAGGTCGCAGGTTCGAACCCGCCCGAGTCATATCAGCTACTTTTAAAAATGGTACTAAAAGCTGCTTCATTAGGCGCTCAGCATTGAGGGGTTAGTGTTAGGACTGGTCGGCCTTGTGTCAGGATAATAATAATGATGATACATGTCTGCGGCATGATGTTCCAGTGCTAGATATCACTATAAACTATAGCACCTCAGACATCTAGGCTCTTTTGATTGACAACATTGTTAAAACTACGTCAAAATTCAAAATCACACACACAAATGCACACACTATTATTTGTACATGTATATTGCCTGCCTCTACTCATGGGCTCCCTCAGGATTTTTGCACGCCGGGGTGTCAGTTAGAGAGAGCTAATTGCGCAGTTCCGTGCGAGAGTAGTCTGAAACAAAAGCAAATATATTACTAAGCGTTTTCAACAAAATCATGCGACATATTTTCAGCCTAAATTTCATGATTAAAACTTGTCGGAAAAAAGAACAAAAAAAAATATATATATATATATAATTTCCAGAAGGGTCACGTGACCCCTTGACCTAAGGGCGCCCATGCCTCTACGGTTGAGTAGACTTTTAGAATTAATGATGCTTTTGTTATTTTTAATATTCTCTTTGCTATTTGTGCTTGGACATATCCATTCAAACACAAGGTTTTGACAGTAAGACTATTTATTTTGTGACATATGTATGTACTGTTTTGAAATTGAATCGTTTGCTCAAATGTAAAATTGCCATTTGATGATAAGACTACGTTGTGAACTAGAAAACGCTAATTATACTATGATACGTTGTCCTTCGTTGTAATCTAATGACGATAATACTGGAAGCAGAATATATTCGTGTTGATTTTCCTCGTAATTGAATAAACAGTATTTATACATATTAACTTTAAATTGTGTTCGTTTGCACCTTTTTCAAGAGATATATGCATAAACTTATCAAGTTCGGATTTTCATTGCATACCACAATTTCCTTTTTAATTAAATTTCGACTGTTTTATAATTAGATCACTATTAGGCACATTGTATCCTTATTGGTCACACTCGCACCTGCTTAGAAGACAAATTAACAGTAGATACTTTATATAGTACTTTATATGGTAACCAAAATTTATCACACTTATTGCTCATACTAGTATGCATTCAACATATATATATATATATATATATATATATATATATATATATATATATATATATATATATATATATATTGTTCTGTTATTTTTCTTATATTATTGTATTTTACTTATTCTCATGAGGTTTAAAGAAATAATTTATTTTCTAATAACCATATAGTATATGCATTAAATAATAATAGGCTCATTCATCATCAATCATGAACAGGGTCCTATCATGATGTGTAGGACATACTTTTAGATCAGTGCTGTATATCGGAAAGGCACATTTACTGCTTCCTTTTTATGCAGGGTACCATCAACGTTTGGCTGGAAGAGAGGGAAGTGAGTTACAGGGTTGAGCAAGAGATTTTGGCAGAGGAAAAAAGAAAAAAAAAGAAGAAGAAAAGGAGGAAAGGATGCGAAAACAGGCAGAAGAGGATAAGAGGAGAAAGCAAGTGGCTGAAATGATGAAAAGATTGCAAGAGGAAGAAAGGAGAAAGAAAGAAGAGGATGAGTCAAGAACACTCCAGGAAGAAAGGCGCCAAAAGAAGTACACAACATCGAAAATGATGAGATAAAAATGAAAGACCCTGCTAACTGGATGACCATCACGTAACTTTGTTTTTATTTCTTTCCTATTCGTCTTTATTGACCGGACGATAATTAATTAGATGTGACACGAGTGGATTAAACTTGTACAGCGTGGTCTTTCTCCTCAGTGTAGGTATTAATAATACCAGAACCTAAACATCAAGAGCCAAAACGCACAAAAATGTACTCTTTCTTGCTCGAGTCTAGAACATAATAAGCTCCGACCATCCCTCCCGTAACAAACTGCCAAACTTTCCCTTGTGCTAACGGAACATACCAATTCATTTTAAAATGTCTCTGCAGCTACGCATTTGTTGTTATCGTCCAAATATTGCTTTATATTTGACCCATTGTTTCGCACTATCAGCTGACAAGCACGAACACTGCTGTATATGTGCTTTGTGTCAGCAGAACCCACTTTACCTTATTGTATGTGCAAATATATCTGAATTAGGGTAACGAAATGATTTGATTAAAGTAACAAAACAAAATCATATGCATTGTTTTATCACGTATAACGCAAGAGAAAAAGATCTTAGTCATTTCTTTGTCAAGTAGAATGTTGTAAACAGTGTCACAGTAGTGTAGGCATTATATGCTTGCAAGACAAGCTTTACACACATCCATCAAAAAATATTACAATCACACAGAACTCACCGTGTTTATGCAAAGCACGTACAGAATATCGCCAGGTATGTAAAACCATATCCAGCGTTATGTTTGTCGGGCAAGAAATATTGTTGATCAGAAACAGTTGAATTTCTTGTATGAAATGTGCAGAAATGTGTGTGTGTGTGTGTGTGTGTGCCAAAATTGTAAGGTGTAAAATAATATTTGAAAATAATATTTGTTTATCTTTTGTTCAACTTCTGTGCTCACTTTGTATGACTACTAAATTAATGAATTATTCCCTCCAAGGAGGATTCGACAGATAACACTGAATCATTCAATCAATCCCATATTGTTAAAATATAGCTTAAATCTTTCTTTACCTACAGCTACTAGAGGTTGGGGGGGGGAGATCAGGATAGCAACCATCACGGCGTTTGTTGTCACATATCGGTCTTTACAGGAACACTGTCGGAAAATGATATCGATTGTACGGCTTTCGAGCAGTGGAAAAAAGGGGACGTAACCATTAATTTGGGAGATAAATTAGTTAGTTCCCTTATTCAAGTCGAGTTGAAGAGCGGCTACACAGATCTTCGGGTAGTAGTGGCAAACGTTTTTCTTCGTAGTAATATTAGTAGTAGTAGTAGTAGTATTAGTAGTGGTATTGGTAATAGTAGCTTTAGTAGTAGTATTGAGATAGAATAAGCATTAGCTGTAATATTAGCAGTGGGTGTAGTAGTAGTAGTAGTAGTAGTGGTAGTAGTAGTAGTAGTGATATTAGAAGTATTAGCAGTGGTAGTAG
Organism: Sinohyriopsis cumingii; assembly: GCA_028554795.2. NCBI lineage: Eukaryota > Metazoa > Mollusca > Bivalvia > Unionida > Unionidae > Sinohyriopsis > Sinohyriopsis cumingii. The sequence continues at coordinate 83,536,919 of CM068837.1, forward strand.
TACCCGCAGGCAGCAGTAGTAGGGGCTAATAATAATTATAGCCATTTGAACGAGTAGCAGGAGGTGTGATGATGCAGATGAGTTAAGGTAGATTTGAAGAACAAAATAAAAAGAAAACGAAAAAGAATCGTATTCGTCGTCATCATGTCGCTCACACATGTATCATCAGCGTTATTCTGTATCTGAGATTTAATCTCACCACTAGTTACCTGACTATATATATATATATATATATATATATATATATATATATATATATATATATATATATATATATAACCATATATATAACCTTTCTGGTGGTTTACTAATGTTGCACTTACTGAAAGTGATAAAGAAATTATCAAAAATCGCTATTAGAAGTGGTCGATTCGGGTATCTACATATCATTTAAAGACACATATTTGCTGGTTCGTGTGTGTGTATTAGTTTGTTTGAATCTTCCAATATCAATTCATTTTTAAAATTCCTACTATAATCATTTACATATAAATTACACTTATTACGTGCAGTTTCCAATCCGAGTGTACATTCCCCATTGCTCCGTGGCAGACACTCATAGCGATGAGGTGGTGATCAAAACTTCAATAGACGACAACGACTGGGAAGAACATCGTACTGTGCCCGCACCTGCCAATCATAGCATGCTGGTAACTTTTCAGAAAGAACATATCTTGTTTTGTCTCACCTCAGTGTATTGTTATATTTATCCCCCACCCCCGTTACGAGATTAAGATTACATATCATATTAAGATCGTTGCTTGGAGGTGGGGGGGTCTTGTAAAAATCTGAAAACTTGCATCGCCTTTTGCTTGTTGTGTTTGATGTTTTGTATCTACTCTGCCATTAATTTCACACATAATCTGCGCGTGGGAAAAGGTATGACATTTCATCTTTGCTTCCAATGTTATGAAGGATAAAGTTAATTAAGAACACATCTTGTAACACTCCGTGTGTTTTATATCGAAAAGACCAGAGTTCAGGAATTAAAAGTATTTTATAGATAAAAAAGTGAGATAGAACATGTTTTTCAATTTCGCATAGGGACTTCATATAACACAGTGTCTGTCACAATACTAACAACTTCTGATAATATAGGTCAGACTTGTGTGTCTAAATCCTAAAAGAGAAAGTTATAATATTCCAGATCATGGTGATATTAATTATATCATTAAATCCCTGTGTATATTAACAGTTGAATTCATTAGTTTGCAACACACCCAGTCAGAGAAACGTGATCTCAGTGAAAATCACAATTTTAATGTGCTTGAGGACTTTGCTGGGAGATAGCAGAGCCGTATACAGAATTACTATATAATAACCATAAGGTATTTAAACTCAAAAGCTGTCATGTAATACATCACCTTAAAATTTCTCATTACAATTTAATTCATTTTTTTATTATTTTATAGTGCCAAAGTGTGTATCGGTTATGTAAGCATATATAATTGATGATTTAGAATACATGGCTGAAATTATTCGCTTCTTTGCTGTTCATTCTCTGCCGCTATGACAGCAATCTGACGGTGCACAAAGTACATTACTAATTATTGACTCAAGTTCAAGTCACTTGACATCAGTTAGCCTATCAATGTTTATCCTTATCAGGAATAGACATGGCGGCTAACACGTCAACTGATTAAACTGAGAAAACCACACTGAACACATAATTTGTCCTCTCATTGTCCGTGGTGTGCGTTTTTACTTTTACTCTTATTTGTCTATTCATTCATATGATTACGTAGAAGTGAACGAAACGGATGTGTGAATTTTGATGTGAATCAAGCGAGATTGCAACGTTCTGATGATGCAATGATTCGTAATAATGTTAGAAATAATTCCTTTGAAAACAAAACATAATATGATGCACATTAAAGACAAATAACAAGTTCTACAAAGCCAAGAACATACAAGAATGAACAGCAATATTAGCCCTAACTTATTGTTCAACATAAATCTGACAAGAGAAATGTGATTCTTTGGCCAGGCATATTGATTCCGTCACTATCCTACGTCTCCGCTGTTTCGGCAACAAAACTCCACCGAAAGGTTAAGACACTAATTTATGGACTATCAACATACTTATGGATTTTATATTCCAAATTTCAGAAAGGTAAGATCATTCATTTCCTAAAACATTCACAAAAGATGCATGCATGACACATGCATGGTTAAACATGGAAATGAGTAGGGCACAATAGCCGCTAACACTCGAACTTCTCTCCAGTTAATGATGATGTCCCAGGGCTTGTAGAACTGTTGATGTCTTTAGATGAATTCCTTGACAACGTCATTAATACCAATGAAAACAGTGTCGCATTACCAGAGCAAGGTTTTACACTCACATTAAGACACACAGAGTGCAGATTAATAAGAGATGCAGACGGCGATCTAAACAATGGTGAGTGAGTGGCATACGTTCAGCGATATATGAAAATGACGCAGTCAAATATACCAAAGTCTCGTCGGGGAAATATCATCTCACATCGCAACGTTTAGCATGGAAATAATCTCGACACGGTAATTGGACAATGTTTGTGCATGCAAAACTCCACTCACAATACCATTAACGTGTTGCAATATACTGAGTCGCATTATGGTTTTCTGACTTGGTTTCATATTTTTACACTATCATTATTTCATTATTATTATTGGAAAATGAATGCAGTTCTTAATAGTGATAACTATTCTGGTTTGTTGAGTTAGGGATTTCAATATATATATATATATATATATATATATATATATAGAGAGAGAGAGAGAGAGAGAGAGAGAGATACATACATACATACATACATACATACAATAAATCTCTTTGAACTTAAAATTACACGCTTGTGGGACCATTCATACATCCATCCATGTATATATCACCCTAAAGACTCACACAGAATAAAAAATATCAAACATATTGCATTTATGTGTGTTTTCAGAAGTGAGGTTAATAAATTTCGAACGATAAAAATGGTCGCCATCGCAAGAGTTCGATGTCAGGTGATTTTGGCCGGAGTACCTGGGTTCAGCTCACTGTCTCAGTATGACAAGAATATTAAGATTGTCGTACCGAAGGATGGCTTCTCCAAGCTGTCACGATTAGGGGTAAATATATATTTTTGTTTGTGCAAGTGGTCAAGGTGGTTAATGAAAGTCAATATTTTTTCTTTTGTTTGCTTATTGTTGCAGTTTTTTCTTTACTGCTGTTGTCTTCTAAGCTAAAATATAGTAGCACCGCGCTCCGATTAAAATAATTCACACCATCCCTCTGACGAACGTAGCCTTACCTCAGTGAATGAGTAACCACATTATAGTCATATTATGTATATTGGTGCTTGACGTGACTGGCTGTTGGATCATGCTATTGTAAATTATGTTGTATTGTATTTGACCAAACAGTATTACTTGGTAAACGAACATAAAGCTGTTCAAAGCATATAATGCTTTTCTGAAAACCCCGTTACTGAAATTAAGGTAACATATGTTGATTAAGCTCTTTAGTCCCACATTTTTCAAAAGGTGAAAAAATGTTTATGTACTGCTTACCGTTGGCATTTCCGGTCCCAGCTTTAGTGAAAGCTTTGAATATTGCGTTATGGTCTGTCATTTGTGTCAACCATATGCTACGATTTTCTTTGGGGTGGGGGGTATTTTTTCCTTGAAGGAAGATGTCACTTTCAGCAGTATGAATTCTGTATTTTGACTGGTGAAAGGAAAGATAAAGGTGACATCATAAATAAATAATTATTATAAACAGACTGTCCAAACTATATACACACCGGAATGTACACGGTAGTCTTGTTAACTTAACACTTTCACCTTGCTGAAGTTTCGTCTTTTAGTTTTATTAGAAAGTCTTCAGTGTATTGCATGCTGGAAATATTAATATCTTTCCCATGTAAGTGGGCATGATAAAGAAAGCTAACCAGCGAGCATACAATCTGCGCGAGATCCGAGGCTTGCTGAATAACTTGCTGAATATTCCTGCTCAGGTAGTCAATTGGTGGGTTTGTCCCTCGCCTGTTATATCCATCTTATTAGGTGCAATCACTGAAGCACGAAGGAAAGAAAGATGAAAAGTACATCAACGAGTTTCATCTTAAAACATGTTCAGAAATTGCTCAATATCGATAAACAGGAAGCTAGTTCAGATGCTTATCCATTGATTACATCAAGCACATTACGACACTTTTGAAGAATGGGCTTCACTTAGGTTAATATTATTACAATTATTCATTTGCATGGGTGTAGATATTAATATTCTACCGAAGAATCATAATTATTCGTCATTCATGAGACAATACGTCGTGTATGATGCAGTGCCTTTATCCATGGATGGATGTTTCCTATCTTACAAAGAAGCATAATGACGGATTAATTTCCTCTTTGAATAAAATATTAGGGCCGAAGCTTATACAGTGTATTGTAAATAATGGTGTAAGTTTTAAACAGTAAGATACTTCCTTATTTTACACTAGAATGTTAAAAGTTCGATTTGTACTGGAATTATCGTCTTACACTTTAAGTGACTTAAAACACAACTTAACATTCAGAAGAACAGCGGTTGTTACGGCAAGTGTGCGATGAGTGAGTGATTTGTAAAGGCTTGAACCTTAGACCACTCGACGACCCATGAGACTGACAAAACGACAGACAAAAAGTAATGAAATAGACTTTGATCTGCTTTGATCTTGAATTGAAGTCCACTTCAACAGTAATAAGGAGAAGATGGATTAAAAACAATAGATAACATCATAGGCAATATCCTGTTGCAATTGGAATGAAGATGCTGAACATATATATATATATATATATATATATATATATATATATATATATATATATATATATATATATATATATAGAGGTAGATCAGTACAAACTGACCTGATTGCGGACGCTTAACTTTGACCACTGATAATATATGTGTATAAATGTGTTGAAGTTATGGCTTATCTTTATTAATGTGGACGAATGTTCACATGAGGGTGGAAATAGTAAAGAGGATGATACTTTGTGTTCACTTTGCTGGAAGTAGAATGTCAAAATAATCCTGAAGTCGGGTGAGGTTAAAGGTCAAGTGTGGATATGATAGCGCTATTCTGCATACACAGTTTTCTACACTGGAAAAGATGACCGTATACACATAGGAATTTGAGAACGAGTCATCTCAGTCAGTGATGCCATAAAACGAATCTGCATTTTATTTTGTTGCTATTTTGTGTAAATGCGTGTAATGTGACGCTCACCAGTTTCGTATTTTGCATAGGGTTATCTAACAAAATTCGAAGAATATGAAACTTTGAAACAGGTGGGAATCCTCATAACTGCGTGAAGAGTACGCTCCTAGTGTTTTCTTGTCAGTCCTTATGGCAAATGTAATGCGCAGATCGCACGACACAAGCCCTCCGGGAATGTTGTGCATGTTTGACATGATATCAATCAAAAACAAATTACCAAAATCATATGTCTCAATTAAGCCAAATAATCTTATACGCTTTAAATCTTACATTTAAAGCTTGTTTTCTTTTTTTTTGAAGATTCGACATATTAGGGAGAGCACCATCAACTATGCCGTTCAGAATTCTGGCAACTGTCGCAATGTGATGTCATTGGGTCCACTTATCACCATAACGTGTTAATATGAATCTAGAAAGGACATTACCATTGACTTGATCAAGCGCAAACAAATTGGTAATGGTTTTTCACTTACTTTGATTTCTTTTATATTTATCATCGGTAAAGTAATAAGGGAAATCGCATACGATTTGCGGGGTCACGCTAATGATTTGGTATACGACATCGACTCAAACGTTGAAAAATAAACCATTTTGTGCGTTAAATGTTCCAATATCGTATAAACGTAATTTCGTTTTGAAGCCAGCACAAACAGCGAAAATATGACGCTTCTTTTGAGATAATTTTCCCAAATCTAGTGAATTTCTAAATCTACATTAATATAAAACACTGTTAATCAGGGTAAGTGCATGAAATGCCAATTTCTGCTGGAGCAATTTAAATTATGTCATGTATATATATATATATATATATATATATATATATATATATATATATATATAATTTGCTTTGTGTGATTGACTTTGTCCATAATTGAGGATACAGTTTTGGCTTGTGTCAGCCTTTTTATGTATGTAACTTATAAATGCTTAGTTTACTGATACTTGAGATCACGGGTTACTTTTTATACAAACATGGAATGGTCTAGAAGAGAACATGTGAGCCACATCTTCGTCATTTTACTGAATCTTTGGCTTTTATATCAGGTTGAGATAAACACAATTATTTTCATTCCCATTCAAAATTCAGTTTGCTGAATCGTTATTGTTGTGTTCAGATATAATTTGAGAAGAACCATTTGGGTCTACATTATTCATTTAAATTATAAAGTGCATACTGCCATTCTTGACTAAATCGTTTTTTTGGGGATTGTTGTAAAAAAAAAACAATAATTCATTAACATTCTGGATTAGATCCTTGAGATGCATCAGTACTCGACACGCAAAATGATGCAGATTTAGCATTAAGTACCATATAGTTAAAGATTAGTTGCGTATTTGTGCAGCCAAATACAATTATGATGGCAAATATAGTTCATTCTTTGTATGAGTAGATTGAAAAGTTAATTTTGTGCAAACCTTGTTTTATTCAATTCTTTGAAGACATATACTTTGTTATCAAAAATTACTTGAGATCTGACAAAATTACAATGTTTAAGGCGTGGTAGTTTGATAGAAGCATCCAGCTTCTTGTCATTGTGTTCCGTGTCAGCTAACCGCCATGGCTCTTCGTTAGCTTTAAAGACGTACAACCATTTCCCTGAGTCTGTCGCTTTTCTCTCTGAAAAAATGGGACGAAAAATGTACCTGCATAAGGGCTTTTAAAGTCATTTTTGCCTGTAGGTTATTTGCATGAAGACTTCAACCATGTAAACCTTACCGGCCTAACACAATCCAGTGCAGAATAAGACAATCGTTCTAAAATCAGACATATGCTCAATATAAAAAGTATATGTACACGAACTCAATGATTCCTACTACGAGTGTTGCTACATTTTAATCTAAGAATCATTAGCATAGCAGTTGTTAATCAGATGTCACTCGTCGCTAATATAATTGCTCTCTGCACATTTTAAGGCTTGGTGTTGCGTTTCACCAGGCAGCATCTGCATCCTTGTGCTGGTTCGACAAAGGGTTGGCCGCTGTCAAAATCAAACATCCTATGCAGTTAGCACTATACAATATTTGCAATTTCACAACTTCATAACGTCGACTTTGCTAAAGTAGATTCCCAATAAATATTGGCCACATACGTGCAATCATTATATATACAGTACATTATGTGCGTCGGCTTCACTACTGGTCCTGGTGCCTTCACAGTCAAATCTGTTTAGTACACCCTCCTAAAAGAGTGCTTCCGAATGAAAGTATTGGTTTTGTAAAAATTTACTCAGGACTGCTTGAATGAGATCAATATTAGATTATTGAGCAAGGTGCCAGTCTTGGCCTCGAGAACTTAGAAAAAGAGATGAAATAGTCGAAATTGGTTAATTGGCTAGAATATCTGCTACAATTTTCTCTTTATTTTTAGATACTTTTCCTTTCATTATTACAACAATAAGGTCAAAACATAAGTAACAGAAAGATCAACAAATAAATACAGCTCCTGTGTTTCCTATTCAAAATTTCAGAAAAGGTATATTATTATGAATGAAACTATATATCCTAAATTTTATCACAAGACCAAAATTATAGTGTTACAATGAACTCCAATAATGAATGCGTTGTCTATTACACGTATACATGAAATATTCTCAAAGAATTAAACAGAAGCGTACAGCAGCAAGAATGAATGTATGGTACGGTACGAAATTCTGCTCAAGTTATGTATGTATGTCGATAAGCTGAAAGCACACAATTGACCATTCATATAAAACTAAGCCCGATTTGATTCATTACCACCTGAGGCAACACTATGGAACACACACATATGGATAATAGAATTGCTTTAAATGTAAATTTCATTTTTGCATAAATAGATTCTGACTCAGTAAATGTTTTCAAAATTTATGCTTTAGAAAACGATAATGTTACAGATATCCCTTACCATTGTTTATTCGATGAATTTCTTTGATGAAAACATGAAAATGTTAATATTAACTTTTTGGATCACTAACGTAGCATCAGTTATGTGCAATGTATGCATTACACGCACATGCATTTAACCTTTGTATGATAGTAATAAGTAAGATGTAAAAGTATATTAATTTCACCCTAATGTTTTAAAGACTGATGGAGATAGAAGCGCGCCATGGCACACACCAAGAGGAAATATTAAAATCGGCAGAAGAGTTGCACTACTACATCAATGGCTTTATTGTCCGTATGATAGCAAAGCAGACAAAGACCGACCCATCCATGTTCACAGAACAGTGTGCTAGAAGAGATGTTGTCTCCTCCCGCTTGGAATAATTGGAGAAACAAGGTTACACTCTTGGTCCAGATGTATCAAAATACTCTCTAGTTATGGAGGATCAGCGAATACAACTTATGGCCAAAGGCAATATCAAGATAGTAGGAGAGTCTCCAGACAAGGTTACCACCTTATCTTCCTCGTGTTCCACATTGTTTCCATGTATTCCCTATAATCCGTTGATTAAGTTTGATGTTATGCATTTGTTTCTGAAATCTATTCTAAACAAATCAACTTGACGTTATAAATGTTTGCTTGTCAAATAATTAAAATCAATCAAATTTAGGACCTGTCTTGAATTTTAAGTTGGCACAGTCCATGCTTAGTTACGACATTTTACAATCTGGCCTGGATACTGGTTATTGACCCAATACACCTGCTACTTTTTAGATCGTGATTGCGAAACTGTTTAGTGGTGTATACAGATTGTTAAGGATGCAGTAAAAAAAGGGTGGTCATAGTCGTTTCTTTCAAACTAATTATTGGAGGCTGATGCCGAATATGTAAAGAAAGACTCACTTATTACTAGTCCGAGAGACAGCATACATTTTTGATTTTTTCATGCAAAATGCAGATGAAATTCTGTCTAAACAATTATAACAACACATGATGTGTGCCCGTATGATGCCAATATTACTTGATGAGGAACAAATATGTTTAAAGGTAACGATCTGGTGGAAATTATTTTATCGGTTCATAATTTAAAGGATATAATTTCATAAGAAGAGATCATTACATGAGATGAAACTTGTGTAGACTACTTTAACAGTAAGAAAAAAAAGCAGAGTATGGTAGCACAAAAGATTGTCATTGCCCATAAAATTATGTCATTCAAATTATTCTGAAAATGTTACGTGTGTTATGTTCCTCAAAGAACAAGAACTAATTAATGCTGAACCACATTATAGCAGGGAACGCAGCAATTATTAGACAATGATATTCTACGGTAATCAGATATATGACTGTGCCACAGTAATTAGATATAATAATATGCCTCAGTAATCAGATATAATAGTATGATCCAGGCATCAAATATAATACTATGAAACAGTAATCAGATATAATCATATGACCCAGTCATCAGATATAATAATATGACCCAGTCGTCATATATAATACTATGACACAGTAATCAGATATATTACGCCTTAGTTATCATATATAATAGTGTACCACAGCAATGCGATATTACAGTTTGCAATAATACTAAGATGTAATAGTATGACACAGTAATCAGATATAATACTATGCCACAGTAATTAGATATAATAATAGGCTGGAGTAAACAAATATAATAATATATTAAAATAATAAAAAGATACAATACTGTCACAGTAATCACATATAATGCTATGCTACATTAATCAGGTATAACATGTTTCAGTAATCAAATATATAAGACTTATCAGTCATTACTTACTTACGTTAATGTAATATCCGCGTCAACATATATTGATAGGTAGTTTTATTTTGCACCAGAATAATGACCAAACACACACATGCAAATTCTCAATATATATGTAAAAGAATTTGGCATGGAAACCTTAAATTACCCACCATATAGCCCATATAAAACTCATTGAACCTTTGATATTTTCCATCAACTCCAATTTCAACAGACGATATTTTTATAACCATTTATATTCTCGCATTAGATTAACAAACGTATGTATTTGTTTTCCTTGTCCACTGTACATTTATCAACTGGAACGTGTATACTTGTATTTTTATAGTCTACTGTACATTTGTCTATTATAATGTGTCTGAAGATATAATGTTTCATGAAGTGGATGTGCATAAGTGTGTAAATATACTGTATCCATCTACTTCCTTTCCTTCTTTCCCTTTGCATTGATATGTATAATTCTTTATTTATATCTGTGATAAAATAATTCTGATAAATCAAAGCATTGTACGGTTGTTACGAATGTAATATCCATACTAAATAATAAACTGCTTGTATATCACGGAGTAATTTGATTGACACAAACCGAGTATAATTTTATTCGATTAAGTTTACATCCACATAACAAGTCGTTAATATGTCATGGTTCAACTAGTATGTTATTGCATATCATGATTCCCACTCACTCCTACTTAGAGACGCCACAAATGATGTTAAATTTACAAGTAGGAGATACATTCAAGCAAAAGAATCTGAAACCTTAATTTTGACGTAGAGGAACAACAACTAGAAATTCGTCCATCACCTACAATGCGTGGAGTACTTTGTATTACTTTACCGAAGGTAGGTTCCTCTCTCTCTCTCTCTCTCTCTCTCCCGTTTTTTTTTTTTTTTTTTTTTTTTTTTTTTTTTTTTTTCTTGTATTTTTTTTTTTTTGTTTTTGTTAAGGCAAATTGCTGATTTTGCTTACTTCGTTATAAACGTTCAAGCCCATCTATTACATGCTCCTGATACATTAAATATCAGGTCTGGGGAAGTCAACTGCCCGACTTGTGTGTCAGATAAACGAAATATACAAACGTTAATCTATCAATCTCTTTATTCCAAAAACATGAAGCAAACAAAGCGTCCGATGTGTTCTCAGTGGCTTTGAATAGAACAAGTAAATGCAAATACATTTCTGTATTCGGAAGTGTATCATTTATTGATGATTTGGATTACGCAAATTAGAGATTGTTGCGCTATTACCTTATTACGCAATGTATACAAGAGATACAAAAATGTGTCTTAAACGAAAGGTGTTATAGTATAATATTGTTAAAATGTTGCATGCATTATTAGGAAATGGGTTTATATAATGATATAGTTTATGCACATGTGTTGTCTAAATGGTTGTGACTAATTGCTAGGAAAGAACGTATTATTTATAAATGGTCATGTCTGTACCTGAATGCAAATTGGTAGACGTACAGTGTCTAGTTTGTATTAGTAAGAAAATTGATATTTCTGCTAGGTAGTGTCTGTATTGCGAATGTAAATACTACTTCAACAGGGTAATATATGTATTAGTAAGGAAATCGATACTTCTACAAAATCGTGTATGTATTAGGATTAAATCTTATACTTCTACAATATCTTGCCGATGGAAGGTACACCGACAAATACACATTGAACAGTTTGTGAAATTGTGTTATGGTGAACCCAGTGAAACAAAATTTCAAAGACTCAGAAGATGCTTAGCATTTATAGCCGTATGAGGCGAATATTTGTGTCCGCTCGACATATAAGATCGGCCGGTTCAGTGTCAAATGGTATGCTCCTTTTTCATTTCAGGCACCCGGAGTTCATCCCAGGACTGCAAAGGCAAGACTACAATCTCCATATTATTGTAAAAGACTTTCTAACCAGTTTGTTTGGTGTACAAAATATGTTAATATCCGTCAACGTGCTCTATCCAGTCAATGTCAATATTTAGTTAAAAACTTCAGCATGTTTAGCTATGTGAACGTTTTCTATATTATTGTGTCCGACTATAGAAGTTGTAGAAGCATATCATGTCATACATTTCCGTCTATGCGTCCGTTCGTTTGTCGCACATTGGGTGTGTTTAAATGCACTGTTTTCCATACACGATTTTCCAGTTTTCAAGCGACCATTGATTGTATGCTTTTCGATTTAACCAATGCTAATAACGAACAAATGTAATTAAAAATAGATGGATAGTGAGACTAAGAATTAAAGAAAGGAGAACATCAATTACTAAATGCGCTATTGTAATTAAAAGGATAAATATCCTATAATATTTCTTACTTAGCTCGGGAGGTTCAATTCATTTTATGATAATGATTTTAAAGGTCATTGGGTACCCGTATTTAACAAGTATAACTATTTCCTACTTTATGCACATTCCGAGCAAAGACAATGATGGTAATGGTATCATTATTAATAGTATTAGTATTAGTATTATTCCATGCACAGTCACAGCACTAACCAAGTTTCTGGCCATGAAACTAATACAACCTCAAGACGATAGCTGGCTACAGGTTTTATTTCGTCTTGCTCCCCAACACGAGATGGACATGATCAGAAGGAGGGCTGCGACTCACTGTGAGCCTTCTAAGAATACAGCTCGACAAATCTGTAAGATAATGCTTCAGGACTGGATGAAATCAGAACGAGTAAAGGATGACAAGGTTGGTTGTTTTATCTTTTTATTTTGTATGTATTATTTATCAGTTTTTCTTAAGCATAAATAAACTAATCCATTAATAGCCTGATACATTTATATCCAGTCATTTATGTTTTTTTTATATCTATTTGACAAACACGAAACACTCCAGTCTAATTATCATATATTTGCCAACAAAGAATTCAATACAAATATCTCAGAAAACAAAACAAGATTTAGTGTCTTGTGTGTTCTTTAATATGCTTAATAATGTCAATTGAGCCGATACCATATATATATATATATATATATATATATATATATATATATATATATATATATATATATGTGCATACGACAATTAAGACTACATCTGTGTTATTTTGGTGATATTTTCATTGTAGATATGTCCAGTCTTCAAAGCGCTGGAGGACTGTAAATGACACAGTCTTTTGGAAGAGTGCAACAGGTTTCTTCACATCCACCAAGGTAAGTGTGGATTCAAAATGACATAATACTGCATGTATTTACTTTGATAGTTAATGTTTTACCCAGTAGAGCATGGACTGCACTGCGCATGGCCTGCAGTTGGAATATTATTTGTAAAGGGTTTGGTGACATAATCGCATAACTTGCTTTATAGTTAATTCATCATTATAGAGTACATAAGTGGACACTCAGTATTTCAGTAGTGTAATACAAAACTAGTAATCAGTAGTAGTACCACAGTATATCTCTTCTTTTACTCTTTCAGCCTTTCTGTCAGACTCCAGTATCGCTCATATGGCAAAACTCATAGATGCCAACTGGAAATCTGTGGCGCTAAAGTTGGGATTATCCAATGAAAATATCAAGGACTGCACGAGAACTTCTGCTGAAGACAAGAAAGAGGAGGCTTTTGAACTGTTAAGAAGATGGCGCCTCTCTGATCCAGTAATCTTCTGCGGCACGGATCTCTTTGCTGACTTGCTGGAACAATTGGAGTACACAAGACAGAACGAGAGATTCGTAAGCTATATCAAGCAAATCCAGGACAAGATTAGTCCGCCATAATTTTCGGACTATTATATGTTGTCAAATAGGTTTATGTGTATGCGATACAATCGAATGATCATCATATTAACACAGTATTGGCGCTGGATGTTAAATAATGACAACATAGTTAGTCTCATTTTTCAATGCTGTATGTGATCTATTTTTGCTTTCTCTCATGCAATTTATTTTATGCATGCCAATTTGCATGCGACGCTTATGTAAAGTTCAAGCTTATTGTACCCACAGTAAACAGTAAACATGTATGTACTGTATCCGAAACACTTGCATCTGCCGTTTGGCGTGTTCCTTACCCAGTTTAAACCCTAAAGAAGTAAAATGTACTTATTCATATGAATACTGGCTAGGAACGGTTTTTACCTGAAATGTGAATGACGTAGAAGCCTACAATAAAGCAAAATAAATGGGACGTGCTTGAGGAATTGCTCGCAGACCTTTATACCACACAGACATGCAATTTAATGGACCCTTTTTACATTCCCAATCAATACGTTTGTTTTTATTGATTTTCTAATTACATTGTTTGTCAAGTCAGATTCGTTCAGAATAATTGATTCCATTTCTTTTGACAAATTGTTATCACAATGAGGCTAAACATTTACGGGCATTTTTGTGTATATCATACTAGTTTTATATTTAGTTTACATGTCAAAGATATATTGTGTTGTTTCCGTTACTTAGCGAAGACCACATTTCCTATGTATATGTAAAGAAAGAAGGTATATCTAGGGAAATGAAAGAGGATATATACACCATCTTTCGTTGCAACTAGACTTTCCCGATTGCTTGACACATATTGGTATATAGATAAAAAAGGTAGAGCAGCCATTTAATGGCATGTCAACGATGATGGTTGCTACAGTCATTCGATTACACATTCAGCAATTACCTGCATACATGACATCTTTCATATTCCACCTAACATGACTTATAATAAGCACGATCCTTAGTTGGCTTGACTCGTTTGACTCGACATGAAACCTACTCGTAACAGTCAATCTGAAATTGACAAAACCAGAAAACTCTGACAAAAGCAAACGAGTGGAGTGTTCTATGTTATGCTATAGTTAATAATTTACGTGATGTGACATGATTAAAGTCGCGATTTATTGCGTCCAATGATTTATTACCTCAAGTAGAATAAGATTCCCTCTAGTAAGCATGAATATAACGTGTGATGGTGTGGACATATGAATATGTACACATAAAACATCCCATTATTATTCACGTTATTAAAGTCCACCAGTACAATTTTAATTCTTACAGAATTTGCTTGACAATGTATGCACTGATTTGAACAAATCACACCTATTGTAAACTTGATGTACGATAAATAATGTATGTTGTGTGTGAACTCTCCCACTCTCTCTCCCTCTCTCGCTCTCTTTCTCAGTATGATACCTCTGCACAGAAAGCAGGTAATATCTGTTTCAAAATTTATTCATCTCTAAGGACGAAATTATGCGTAACCGCCAGGCATATGTGACACTAATTTGTAAATTAACTATGATATATCAACCAATATTTCATCAGTAGTTTCGTTGTTAAGTGACACGTAACGACATATACTTTAATATTAAGTAATGTTATGATAGTTGTGAAGAAAGTGGGTGGTGTGCTGGGTGCGCTAATTAAACTATGCGTAACGTGTGAGATTTATAACGAATACAATGGGTTCCTCTTTCAAAGTTAATACATAAAAAGAAGTAACTATGACATGTATCGCTGACCGAAATAAAATAATAACAAATTCGGCTAACATAGTATCCCCATTTTTTCTGTTTAAGAGTAGGATTAAGACATAAACATCGTGAATACGGCGAGACACGAACGGTTGTTTTCCTAACTCATCATCACGTTCTACCTAAAGAAGCAAACACTTTAATTGGACTTTTCGGTCATTTTCGTCATAACGTGAGCAATCTGATTGATTGAAGAAAATGTTAGGCTCAACTTCCGGGCTATTATTTTATCAATGTTTAAACGAACTGCAATGAGTTTTATTGCATATAAATTAAGTTATTAATAATTCAAATATGATGTGAATGAAATTGCGCCAATATTCATTTATCAGTTTAGTCTAACAAAAATGTAAGTAATTATAGAGACATAAAAGGACAATTTTTTTTTAAATGGACGTATTTTAAACTTTCATCATGGTTCTAATTTGTCTGGTTTATGTACAGGAAATGATGTCGAACAATGAATTTTAATACTTGTTTGATCTGTGAAATTCATTTGACAAAACAGCTACGTTGCAGGTATGACCATAAGCGTATGACATATACTTTCTCTAGTATATCTGAGAAACACCGATTGCAGAAAGCAAACGTAACGCTGTACTATAAATATAGTTGCCCTGAAGTGTAGATGTACTCAAATGACAATCGAGGAAATTGTATTTCGCAGTTTCAGCACAAGATTTATATGTTTCCCTCTACTTATGTCTTAAAGAGCGTATAATGCCATAAAATAAAACGTAAATTAAAATGCAGAGTAATCTTGGTTACATGTTGATATGTACCTTTTGAGAAGTGGTCTTAGTAACAGACAAAACTGGCGAATGAGGAGGAAAAGGCTTCAGAATTGCTGAAATAAAGCTGAATATAAAACTCGATTCGTATAGAAAAGTACGTAAGTATTACATTTTCGGGCAGGTTTACGGAAATATCCAAAATCAATATCCCAACTAAACCTATAACATGTTATAATTATGTGAACAAATTGATGACTTGAAAAAAAATGCGTTAATAAAACGACAATCACTGTTCGAAAAGTTTCCCTAAAAGCGTCTTCGTTGATCTAATGCCGAATACATATAATACGTTGCTACCTTTATTGTATATCATCTATACATACACAAAACACTCCTTATTGAAAGAGTCTACAGGTAATCCGATAACATTGTATTTTCTTGAATCAATGAGATGCATCAAGAAGTATGTTGTCCAAACCATTTATCTGCCTGCCTTTGACCTACCTTTTATTCTAACATTAAGAGACAAGGTATGTACAGACAGTTTATTTATACTTTTTGATTCAGTTAAAAGGCATTTCAAAATTGTTTTCGATTATTGATTCCTCAAAAAAGAAATTAAATACGAAAAGTGTAAAATGTATAATCATTCGCACTAGCTTAATAATTTGTACGTTTTATACTAACTAATGATAATTCATATTAATTATGTGAAAAAGGTCGCGTTATTCATTCGCCCTATGTTTTATGTCTTTGTTTTATCGGAGCTGTGAAGGAGTATATTATGGGTCTAAACAAAGTGTCGCCAGAAGTTTTATTATTGTCACATAACTGGCATTTTGTTTCCTGCAAGTCCAAAGAGAGAGAGATAGAGAGAGTATGGGAACAGTCACACGCCAATATCGTCTTAATGTATCAATACTTTCAGTTTAAGGGTTGCTGAAACATGTATTTAATGCTAGCATTATTTTATCACATATCAACTCAGTCGTTTTGTTTTTTATTAACTCTATCGTGAGACTGCACTATAGATATAATGCAACAAAAGATATGTATCAGTTAAACGATTACGATATAAACGATACGAAATTTGAAAATCGTTGTAAAGATGGGAATTAGTCATGAATATAGGTAAAATACAAAACAGTATAGTATCAGTACCTGTTATCCTGGTGAATGAACTACTTTTGTTTTTTCCAGTTAATAATTGCACAGGACTTCCTTGTTATTGCTTTAAGCTATCATCAAATAGCGCCGGTGGACTCTGTTTCAGAAGAGTGGCTAATGAACAAACTTCCCTAAAAAGGGAACAATACTATACGGCAATAAGCTAAACGCATGATTGATCCACTGTTTTCATACTACATAGAATGCTACCTTGTTTTGTTTCTACAATCCTGAATGACATATTCGCATGCGTAGGCGTTACAGTTGTAGAAAAACAGTCAGTCTTGGTTGATGAGGTTCAATATATGCCTAACATATTCTTTTAGACCCATGGAATAATGCATGGTCTCTAATATTCCAAGGAGATCATTAAATACGTCCAACCCGCTGTTGATGACCGCCTCGGACACACGCCATTTACATAACATCATGAACGCTTCCTCCTCATTTGAGCCTTCGCTACCGCTCTTGCATGCTGTAACGTCTTCTTCAGAGAGTCCCATATTCCTTGCTAGGGAAGACCAATCATTTTCTATCACCTTGGCCATTTCAGACATGCACTTGTCCGACAAATAATCTAAAAGAGTAGAAACAGAAACTAACATCAAGGACAGTTGTTCAAAATAATTCATATAGTTAAAAAATACATCATATAACAATCGGACGTTTAATTATTCTTTTCTTTTTTAACATTGATGTAAGGATCTCTCTCTATTCAGACATTTAGCCTATTGTCTAGTAATTTGCTCTTTTGATTACTGATTCAATTTCTGTAAATTAGACGAGTCGTTTTTGCTTTCAATTTTTGTTTTGCTTGTACATTTATGATTTCGTTTTTCCCTTTTTTGTCGGGAAAGTTGAATTGCTAGATTTACATTCGACTGCATACTTTATGTTTGAAATATCACTACTTGTTTAAGTTATTTTATTATGTTATGAATATAGAATATGCATACACCATTTTATTCGAGGTACATAATGAATCAAGCCAATGTAGACCAAACAAAGTCTGCCTTTATAACGTCTTAGGCACCGACAAATCTCACGCAAATGAATTTTAATGAAACGAAATATTGTATAACACACAAATACACAAACACATGCCGATCAAATTTTTGTGTGCTTACGTTTAGCTAATTATTGCACATCCCTGATAGCAAAAGGAGAACACAACCTATACCCAAGAAATTCATGAACAACAAATACATGGACATATCATAAAATAATTTAAAAACATAAACTTTGAGTAAAAATAAAGTAAATACAGGTACAATTATACCGATTGTAACATGTTAGGGATCATAAAAAAATGTAAACATCTTAATATATTACGGAAATAAAACGTGCAAGATGTTGGCAAGGATCTTATAATCTACTTGTACACAGGACCTAATCCTGGATATGGATAAACTGAAATCTACTTTTCTACACAGGACATACTCACCTGCATATGGATATATTTCAATCTACTTCTACACAGGACTTATTTTGATATAGACAAATTTACATATGCTTCTACACATGGCTTACTCATGTGTTTATTTACAGACTTAAATATACCTTAACACAGGACATGCTCATGTGTATATTAGAAGACTTAAATATACCTTAACACAGGACTTGCTCATGCTGTAATGGATAAAATTTAAATCTGCTTCTACACAGGACTTACTCATGTGGATATAAACAAATTTTTCACACTCGTCAGACAGTGTCATCCTATGGCAATCCTGAAGAGCCCAGAGTATTGGTTTGACCTATAGATGCAAAATAGTAAAAGTTATTTCTTGCAAACATAAAACAAACAGCTTAGTTTTGCGGCTGACAACGATTTTATATAAACACTAAAACGCAGATTATGACTGACTTTATGACAGTGTTAAGGTTGACATGAACAATTCCTAAACTGTGCCTATACAATTTTATACTTACATTAGCATTACACTGGCATATATATATATATATATATATATATATATATATATATATATATATATATATATATATATAAATATATATATATATATATATATATATATATATATATATATATATATATATATATATATATATATATATATATATATATATATATATAAGTGGATATTAAGTAAGTGAGGTCAAATTAAAGAGTACACTGTTTTGTCTAAGGTCAGGGTAGCTTTTGAAGTAGCATTTGGGATTGACGCCAGCTCTTTCTACTGAGTCTAGTTCAAGATTATAATATATATCTTAACCGAACAACTCATTTTCAGAACCAAATTACACCTCGTTTTATACCTATCTGATATAGGTAGAAATTTATACTGACTACTGGTAGCTATTTAGGGCAAGTATTCTTTGTCTTCCGATCTCAGTACATTTGGTGTCCATGAATACATTTCGGGCAGGGTGACCTATGAAATTTATTTCGTTTTAATATATCAAAATATAGAATCTAAATGCAGGATATAAACAAAATGTATAAAAGTCGTAATTCGCTTGAGTCCAATTTACATTGGTTTGGCGGCACCTCCCCGCCTATACACACACACACACACACACACTACACCAACGTTCGGATTGTCAAACACTACATATGATGCAGCCATTCATTTATTTCAGCATACTTAACTTCCGCTTGATTAAACTATTTCTTTAACAGCAATACCAAGGCCACAAATAATGACAATAAAAACAAAACTGATTTGTTTTGCATAAAACTAGATGGGAGCAAGCTCAACATGTACACGAACTCCGATTTATGTTTTTTCTAACATTCGCAATTGGATTTGATCTGCAAGCTATGAACGGTATGCCAAATCTTAATCTGAGTAGACCAACACAGTATATGAAGCCCCTGGTCATCGATTATAATAACATTGTAATTTCTTTTAATTTATATTCTGTGAAATGCCTAACGCAACCCCACAACACCCCCATGATTAAAGAGCATAATTGGTAGATTCTAAAACGCAATGGCTATCAAGAAAGACACGTTTGCATATATATATATATATATATATATATATATATATATATATATATATATGTGTGTGTGTGTGTGTGTGTGTGTGTGTGTGTGTGTGTGTGATTTAGATTGTTAACGTAGCTTTAACAATGTTTCAGCCATATCGATAGGATGTCTGCAGTATGGCAGTTCATAGTCATGTTCAGCACATATGCATTACGCCGAAGACATGTGGCATCATGACCCACCCAATCATATTATCCTGACACCAGGCATAACACTAAACTCGTAATGCTGGGGGCTTAGCGAGGGAGCTGTTTTATATATAGGTATTATACGGTGTAGATGCAATACATCCATATGATCACGGGGGTGGTCATTTCATCAGTGTCTTAATTTAAAGTGCTTTTAAGATTAATCGGATGGGCTAAACGCATATTTGTGTTTTAAACGTATGAAACAAGGATCGTGTTACTTTGTCTTCCTGAACAGGTTTGGATTTCATCCAGTCTTGCAGGATTATCTCACATATCTGGCATTCATTGTTGGGTGTTTCACATCGCGTGGCCGCCCTGCGCCAAATATTATCCATATCTCTTCGGGAACCCAGACTGTGAATGAGGTATCACAGTAGTAAATAAGCCAATACGTTGGTAATAAATCAATTTCCAGTTAGATGCCTCTGCAATAAGCTAAATTAATTGTGAAACAACATTAATATAAGTGTAGGTTTGTAATTATGAATACCACTATTAAATGTTTCACATTTAGGTCGCCCAACATAGTACATGCTCGTTTAAAAATGTTGTCTTATACTTATATCAAATTGTTAATTAGTCCCAGCTCTATTCGTCTGGGCCGAATGACAAAGCTTATAAATGTGATACTGATTTTTGTAGAAATACTAAATACTAAATAATGCGATCATTCTATATTGCAGAAAAACCAATTTATACTAAATATCACGGTTATACTGTACTTTAGAAAAATTTAATTATATAAAGTCATCAGTGACGTTTACATAAAATGCGTCAAGTCGAGGTTTGCAAGAGCCAGTATAGTGTCGCTTTCAAGAAAAATAAACCTCTAATAGGAGGTAACACTACATATGGAAACAAAAATACCTAAATATTACTTGTAACCAGGTGTCATCCTTCCCTTGTGTCGTCAACTTCATTGCGAGGAACTTTGCCAGGGTAGTTACTGCAGACAAAGTGTTATTGTAGTTCACATTATATTCACTTTTTTGACCATTGTGAACATTACACTGTCGTAATGAATGTTCTCTTTGTATTACATTTAGACCCTTCACTTTAAAATCAACCACATTTAATTTTTCGGAGTCGGACTGGTTTAAGCGTGTTTTAATTTCAATTATTTGCACGAACTATTCAATTCAAGAAGATACCCAAGGTTAAGGAACTGTTTTCTGTCCTGATGTTTTCTTAGTAGAAAAGTAATTCGGTTTTACAAATACATATTTAATAGAGTTGTAAGCATAAAGCACACATATCTTGGCGACTATAGTCGCAAACCCAATGCAAATAGATGATTTGTTTTTATCATTAGAATGTTAAAGAATGTAAAGATGGTAAAGGAAAAGCAGACGAACTGTTTTGCTTTTAACTGTGTCCAGTAAACTAAATGCATACTTACGATAGTGAGGAAATCGAATGCGGGCTCTCGCTTTTCTTGGTCGTTCTATGACTCTCTGGAAACATTATTTACGACGTTAGGTTCACTTAGTATATGTCTAGAACAGCATATAAATGAAAATGAGCGGTTAAACTATTGCCATTATAGATCAAGGAACGGATATTCCGATATATATATATATATATATATATATATATATATATATATATATATATATATATATATATATATATATATATACATATATAGCAAATACGTTATGTGTACTTAAAATCACCGTCTATTTGTAGAATACTTTGCAAATTTAGAGGACAATTATAATTATGTTCAACAGGTTTAAAAGTAATATAATTTAATTAATGTAATAATAAAATGTAATACAATGAATGCCCTTACGTGTAGAAAAGGATCAAATATTTTGTTTAACTTTTGCCAAGAAATAGGAGGAAAATATTGCGGTTCGTACCTTAGGCAAAGTAATTGGAAGGCTTCCTGATGTTTTTGTATAGATCGCTCCTTTTCTGTCATCCTTGAGGACTTCAAATTGTAGCTGTCCAACGTAGGAATCAAATTCTTTCTGTTTGTATTCATCTACGGCCTGTAGACGGACCTCTTCCTTACCAGTGTCCATGTAGGCATGAAAAATCATCTTTACCTGAGTAAAAAGAATAAACACATGTCATCCATTTGTACGGTAATAAATTTGTTTACAGAGAGGGTTGCAAGCTTATGTGCATGCATGATATAACGTATCATGAAATATGTCATGAATGTGATTAACTTTAATACATTTGATAATTCAAACAATGCATTTACCTACAAAGCATAGAAAATTTAATTCAAAAATCATCAAAGATGTATTCCTTGATTATAAATATAATATAAATATGACAATTTGTTTTAATCATACCTAAATGGAATTATTTCATACTTTGCACCATGTCATCTTTACCGTTCTGCTAATCATCCTCATTTATTTTTGACCTTGTAAATGCTAGAAGAAAAGCAAAGAATCTCAGCGATTTCAAAGGTAATGTAAGTCGACCGAATTTTAGGTCATTGGCTATATCCACTAGCTATATTATAGTTTTTGTTCTGGAAATCAACACTTTTATAAATGTACATCGTGTCGTTTATACAATGTGGTAAAGGATGCCTTTGAAATTTTGTATAAATAACATGGGATTAATTTAAAAAATAAACATATTCATTGTAGTGATTAACGTTCGCGAAATTTATTGTTATATAAAGTACATTTTGTTACCTGTGACTCCGGTGTCATGGCAATATTTCCAGAACACCTCACAATAATAGCCTGCCCGTCTGTCAAAACAAATTCTTTGCTTGTATCAGGGCCGAGGCTGTAACGCAGTCTTTCCAACTCAGACACGCGCGAAGAGACTTGTTCGCGTCGAACACACTGAATCATTATGATGTACGGATTATTTGCCTTTTGTTTAGCAATAATTCGCACAATTGATGCATTACTATGAAAGCAGAGTTCGTCCGCTGCTTTGAGAAATTCTTCACTTGGAATGCCCAGTCGTCCTTCTATCTCCAGGACTCTGGCAATAAATAAATAAACTCCAGTTAAGCAGGAACCCGAGCCATTCAGTGGAATCTAACTAGTATATGTTGGATGTTTGCAGGATTGATACAAAAGAGAGAGAGAGAGAGGGAGAGAGCGCGCGTTCATAGGTGGTGACCAAAATGGAGACACTAACATCTAAACGAAATATTTAAAAATAAATGTCTAACTAGATTCCTTACCCACATCCTATCCCAGTTAACAATTATAAGGAACAGATGATTAGTACATCTATATAGTTGCATCAACATATGAATTGTTCCAACATAAATGACACAAGGTCGCACTGTTCCTGGTGACAAAAGACATAAAAGATTACAAGGGCAATGCAAAGTAAAAGTGTGGTAAGAAGGATACGAAATTGGCAGAGTTGGAGAATAAAATCTGAAAGGAGGCTAAACACTGCCAGTTATTCCAAGAAAATATCTTTTTAATTCATTTAAAATTCTGCATCACTTCAAACACATTTATTATCAAAGTGATACTCGTTTCGATAACATAAATTGTCTTTGAGGTGTTGTTGAAGAGATTCAATATATGCCTAACAAGAGATACGTGGCAAGGAAAAGGTGTTGGCTTCTGCGGCGGTATCTCACATCCATTGCCTGGACTATGAATATAAACCGATTGAGTAGTATACAAAATTTGATGCTTACAAATAAGAGTCCTTTCAGTTAGGCAAGTTGATTGAAACATCCATATTTTTTCCTTTGATTTCACTGCTTGCTATTTTCCAGTTGTCGCCCCTGCACTTGTACAGGTGAAGATACCTTCCCTTATCACTCGTTCTTTTATCTGAAACATTGTGATTCTTGTTAGCTATGCAAGGATACCAAAGTGATGAAAGAGTGGCTACAGTCACTGTTTAATTTACACAACGTATCCTTGTTGCGTTATTGTGGGTTAATTACTTGTTATTACCATAACTAGATGACTCCTTTGGACCCTTCACGTAAATATTTATAATGGTCCATATAAATCCATAACATTTTAAGGAAACACTTGATTGCTACGGTCAACGTTAAAAATGTCATCTAAATTACAGAGAACGGGTGTTTAGTACATTAGCATTTACTGGTGTCCAGCAATGCATACAATGTGTACATGGTTGGTAGCGAAATATCAAACTTTCAGAAATAATTTATCCCAGCAAAAAACTCGATAATGTAAACGAGATGATTTTGTAAATATACTTTTTAGCACAGGTTTTTCTACATAAATGGTATCATTCCGTCAGGTTTGCCACAGCAAGGAAGCTTACCCATGACCAAAGCAGCAAATGTATGATAGCAGTATATACATTAAGCATTTATCTGATAATGTGAGTTGTGCATTTCAATGCTTCATCTTCTGCTAAGAAGTAATTCAAAGTAACAATGCATGCAGTATTGATCCATACAAATATATATTTCATAAAGGCAAACAAAATGGAACTGCATGTATCAATATTAAAACAAATTTTACATTTCAAAGACCACGGTACGCTGTTGGAGGGGGAGAAGGAAAAAGCCAAAGATTCAAGATAACATTGCACACTGTACAAAAATGTTGTTTTTTGTGGAGGGTTTGGGTTCAAGTATGGATGGCGTGTTCATGATCAATATAAAACAATCTAAACGAATAATGTCTATCTATGGCGAAGATTACTTGAATATATGACATAGATATGAATTAAAATGATGGATTATTTTTAACGATGCCAGACACATACCAAGACATAAAAAAATAATTTCACACTTTCTCGCCAAAGAGCAAATAAAATCATGTTTTGTTTGCCATTTATCAGTGTACGTTTTCAGCATAAGCATGTTAGAAAAACAGGAAACACTATGCTCTTACACGATCGAAACTATAACAAATATTTAATGTAACTTTTAAGTACAGTGTCACATATAGTAAAGTACCCAACAATTATATCTTTTTTTATATGTAACCTATATATGGATGCATATTTGATTTTGTATGTGTACCATCGGGCAACAAGCATTATGAAATGTAAAGGCTTTAATCGGAATTATATTCGTTACAAATTGACGCTAATTATCAGCCTGTACAATGACCACATATTTTTAGATTAACTTCATTTACTGCTTATATAAGCACCATTTTTATTAACAATATATATATATATATATATATATATATATATATATATATATATATATATATATATATATATATATAAGATTAATTCTGTTAAGTCTACATATGTAAACACCGCAAATTTCCTTGTATGATTAATATATTAATATCATTGTCAGGTTGAGGTCTACCTCTAATTTCTAAGATAACATTCATTTTTATTAATTCCAAAATTACATGTCACTATTCCAAATTCTATCCAATATAAAATACATTTTTTCGAAAATGTATCCCTCACAGTCCCCTAAATATTAGATATAAGATACTTTTCCATCTATTGCAATATAAGATTAAAATGTACACCTATGTATAAAATAGTATTTGCTGTAAACATTTCGAATGATCAAGTTAGCTGAGGAATCTTGATAAGTCTGAACAGTAGCCCACACCAAAAAGAAAGAACTACAGTAACACGTAACACTCCCTTTCTCTCTCTCTCTCTCTCTCTCTCTCTCTCTCTCTCTCTCTCTCTCATAAACAGTAAGTATACCTCGACTCGTTATAGGTTTGATGGTCATGTCACTTTAAACCCAGACTTGTACTTAACTGTCTTGAGTTAAAATTAGACGACAGTGCTAGTGTTGATTTACACGATGATTCTACACGATGATTTTACACGTAGTAGGCGCTAACTTACACCCTATTGTTATTAGTATTAGTATTATTAGTATTAATATTATTATTAGTAGTAGTAGTAATAGTAGTAGCAACAGCAGCAGTAGTAGTAGTAGTATTAATAATGCAATCAAATTTTAGGCCGCCGTGAGAGAAAGTTTGATTGGTTCGCATTAAACTTAGGATGATAACACCATATCGCCAAACTACTCAGATTTTGTTGGAATTTCGTGTAACTTCTCATCATAATATCAGGTTACATACCGTTCGGTGCAATCCTTGTCAAATCTAATTCAATGTCTTTTTCAGTTGGAGCGTCGCACGTGATTGCCATAACAGAGCTTGTGGACAGCACATTATGGCAGTGGTCGTAGTACTGGGTGGCAAAGGCTAAACTATTCTCCCTGATCGGCCGAATCTTGTCATACGAAAATAGTGAATAATATTATAATAACTGTAAATTAATTAGTACAGCATCGTTTGCCACGTGTATCATTTCTTTAATAGAGACGGTTCACAATATCAAATATTATTACGTAAATGGTAGGTACCGTATTTTCCATGGTTGCTGTAATTCAGTATCAAAGACATATTAAAAGCTAATTGTCAAAGACGTTTTCCTCTTCTGAACTCACTTTCAACATGCTACATTATATTGTAAGTACTATATATATATATATATATATATATATATATATATATATATATATATATATATATATATATATATATAACAACATGGATACATAAACGATGCATTACGAGTAAATAAAGCAATAATAATTACATATATAATACCTATGTTCATTGTATCCAGAGGTAAAACATGTTTTACTTATATCGTTACATCCACAAGCACATGAACGTATAAGAAATGGAATTTAAACAAACAAAACGTACAATATTAGGACATTATATTAGTGGCATAACTTGCTAATTGGTACATCTGATTTGTAATCAAGTATATTACTGCTAACTAATTAACATGATAATAACCATGACACAAAATTAGTAAAATGCCGATGGTCTGGAAACTTATATTAACTCTAATGTTATGTGATTTAGTAATGTCACATGTTACATTCGAGATACCAGGGTTTAAAGGACTGAATCACTATGCTGATTATATAATTGGTATCTTTACGAAATAAACGTCGAATGACTATAAACGAAGGCAATAATTTTTGTAGCGTAAGAAATTGAATAATATGTAATAAGGCGTAGCATAATACATTCCAATTTTTTGTTTTATTCCTAAAATCCTGTTGGATTTAGATGTGCTAAGAGTTATTAAAGCTATGCACGAAATTAAACCTTAAAACTGTTTCAGTCCTAAAACATAGATGTTTACTATCTACATATTTACTTCTATCTTCATTTTCGTAGGTTTGCGGAAAGTATCCCTGGGTACAAATAACTTAATGTTCTTATCCACAGCTGAAGCTTGGTTGATTCCGTTCTTGTCAACCATCAGTTCCTGACTCCTGGTCTTCGCCACTGCCAGCATCTTTACAGTGTGAAAATTGGCCACATCTATACCGGTGTAGCTCAAACCCTTGAAAAACATATGAAATCATTTCGGTTATTTAGATTTACATTTACATATATCTCCAACAAAAAGACATCAGTGCTTGTTTTACAGCAGAATAATGTATACAAACCTTATGACGTTAGATAATGTATTATATTAATGAAGGATTGGGTGCCATTGACCACACAATTAAACCGTAATGCATTTATTATATTAGGGGATTATTTGGATTTTGTTGACTTGTTGGTCCCTTTCAATGAATGTTGCTTATGCTCCCGAATATCCCTTTAAATTTGTTTCACTTTTTTCTCTTTTTCACGGCAAGTAGTTCTCTAAGCCATCTCTAATTTTGTGGAGCGCGCTGAGTGTTTTAACAGCGAAATCAACTGACATGAAAAATAAAATATTGTATTAACATTGGAACTAACATAGCACCGCACATGTTGCTGGTCGGCGCATTTTTACTGAAGGATTCGACTGGTTATCCGTTACGGAAGCAATTGCTCAACAGCAAAACTTCCGGCGAATGATATTATGTCGATCAAGATATTATATACAAGTGTGTGACTCACATATGTGGCTCCCCCCGTTATACGTAGATTAAATGTTTACATTTATTCGATCTTATCTTAATTCATTCCTTTCCGTATCATATTATGCACGTGAATTATATCAAACTTAATCTTAGAAGATTTTCTAAATGAATGTTTGCACTGTGCTGGCCATTAAGGCTTGGTCTTGTATATACAATGATAATGCAAATGAGTTGTATATGTCATAACATTTAACGGACCTAAGGCGTAACAACGGAGTAAATAAACTAATCCAATCCGTAAACGAAATGAATCAGCAATATATGTCGATGGGCTTAATTGACAGTGATGATGCATTTGGACACTTGTAATGCACATAACCTAGCTTTCATTTCCTTACCGACTGGCTTGTCTGTTCTGTATGTACAGTGACAGGGGTCTGGTCTGTCCATTCTCCTCCATCTATGGATGCCTTGACGATAACTTCGTCACTGCTGTCTGATACGGAGCAATGGGGTACGTACACTCGCATGGGAACCTGCATGAAGCAGATTTTATAAAGATTTTGAAACAGTTTATGTCAGGTGACAAGGAATAAAATTATGACTATTATTTTAATCACACAGGTCAAAAGCAAAGAATAATAAGGCAAACATAAATGTTTATGATTAGCTTCACATGGTCCTAGTGTAAATCTAGTACCACAATGAGTTTTATGGAGCAAAGAAAACCAAGGGAAAATAATAAACAAATAAATAAAACTGCATAAGCTGTGAATTGAATCTGTGTTTAAACACTTTCTTACAACGCACAAATTATGATGCATTAGAAACGTAGGAAAGTGTTGAACGCTTACAAGCATGATAGTTAAAAATATTGTTCCATAAAAATGGCGAGGTTTTGTGTTCCTTTGTCTTGCTTTCTTTTGTTGTTTGTTTTTTATGGGGTGTCTATTCATGAAACCTTTGTTTACAAACTCACTTTCTTACATCGGAAAGCTTTACATATTACCCCTACATCATATCCTTTAAACTGTAACTGTTTGGTTTTTATCGCTGGTCGATATGAAAACATTGATCACTTTTAAATGATCATACGTACAACGTTTTGTATGGGCCGTAAAGATATAATCAATCAATCAATCAATCAATCAATAAATCACTTTCTTAGAAAGATAGAAGATCTAATATCATAGATAGATAGATAGATAGATAGATAGACAGACAGATATATAGATAGATAGGTAGGTAGGTTGGTAGGGTTGTTGGTTGATTGGTTGATTGATTGATTGATTGATAGGGTGCAATATTTGTTTAGATTATAATATTTAGCAACACTTCTAACAATCTAACAGGACACAAACTACGTTCATAAACAAAGTTTCTTTGCACTGTTTTCTGCGAAGGTGGCTTTCATCTCCAAAAACACTATATCGCAGATGACCCACATTTCCAAGAAGACAGCAATATGTCAAAATTACTTTTTCTTCACGTTGATTTAGTGCCTTTTCCATTTACCTTTATGTCTTTCTGATCTTCTTTCACCTTCACTTCGATAAGGGAACTCGTCACTTTTTCTCCGATGGCAAGAGTCGGTCCGTCCTTATCACGCCATTCATCACTGGCAAAACATTCTAAATCCTCTTCCTGTAGAGTTCCAGTCATAGCGGAAACCTGACAGCAGATGCCGCGATGAAATGTGTCAGACTCTCCATCCGATCGCCTGTAACTGATTACCAAGGGATAAGTTATTGCAATGCATAGTTCTCGTCATTTAAGGAATTTTAGCCCCTAGGCTTCGAGTTTACGTTAATGTATTTACACTGTTAATGTAAAAGAAGGTAAATTCCAAGAATATAATACTATCGAACATAATAAACTTTCAAACTTCTTTTAGGTATTATTGTCACATTAGTAATTGTTAACCACATTTTCGTGTAAGAAAATGAAACTATTTTCAAACTTTCAAGCATGAACCTTTTTACATGCATGTACACAACCATCACAACGTTAATAAAATAACGTACCATTTTTTTTCTTTTGAAGTTTTAACTGAAGCAACAGTAGTTTATATATCAAACTTTTCATGCAAATAGTAACATTTAGAATCATATTCTCGCGAAATTTGAACAAATTCAAATACCATTTCTTTCGGTATATCAACTACTGGCACAATTTCTGGATTAATCAAACTTGATCAATATGCATAACTCGGAGAACTACTAGACCAGCTAGACTTGATCATTGTACAACAATCGGAATATTACTAGACCACTCAGATGTGATAACGTTACAACATTTGGAAAATTACTAGACCATTCAGACTTAATCATTGTACAACATTGGAAAAGACCAGCCAAACTATGATGACACTTATTAGTACACCGCACTAATCCAACTGTTATTTAACAACATTAAAATAAAATAGATATCCACTGGCACAAGACGACTCGCTGGATAATATATTCCAGACAAATCAATATTTCCTGACAGAGCCCGAATATTATTATATTTGAAAATTTTCTCAAATAAGATGGAGATAACAAAAACAACAAACTTGTTTCAACAAAGTGAATGACTGCTCTGATTGCCAGTCTTATCCGATTAGTCTTCATGATAATACAACACCAAGTGTCAATATATGAATAGTACATAATATTTATTTTCCGTGTGTTAGTAACGAAAGCCAACATTTCTAAGGGCAATATGCTATATAACAGATCTGATCTAAAACACTAAATTTGGAATATACCATACAGACTAGTATTGAGGATACGGAAAATATGCTCCGACGATGGAACAGTTCCGCAAAGATTTGAATAGATATTTGAACATTTGATGAACGGATGATACGACAAAGACCTGAGAGCAGAGTCAAAACAAAGGGCTACAAACCAACCACAGACAACCATCCAGACAAACCCTAAGTAAGTAAAATCATTCAGAACCACTAGCAATCGTGGAACCATGTAACCAATTAAAGTTAATCCTCCCGAAGAAAACAAAAGTTACCTACCGCAATAACAAATCAAAGACATCTTTGTCACAGTGAAGCTAATATCATTACAAGCCAAGACCACCCTAACAAAGACTGTCACTTCAATGCAAATCCGACAGAAACAAGCACGTTCTCTAGCACAGCAGAGAGCGAAAAGCTGAATGTACATGGACCAAACAGAACGTGAAAAACAAGGAATGCATTGTATCTCATCACATGACAGATCCGTAGTCTTCAAATTAAATCAGGAAAACTAGAAAAAGACAACTAAGCGCAAATAAAATCATAGTCTTTTTAGAGCCACCATATTTACATTTAAATGTTTGCATCATTTTGCTCATTAGCAGCTCATTCGAAAATATTCGCTATTACAACAACGAAATATTCGGGATGTAATTTACAGTTACGCCAATTTACATTTAAAAAAGGGATGGTGATGTGGCTTGTCCATTGGTAGATCAATATAAATATATCCACAACATCGTGGGTCAAGCTGAAGCCAACTAGCCGTAAGAAAACATTTTTGCACTGTTTGCTGCCGGTTTATTACATTTAATTTAATAAAACCATTACACACTCACGATCGTGTGATGGACACAGTACACTTGAAACGAATAATGGGTATAAGTCCTCTCTCGTACTGCACAGCTTAAATACCTTGGTGTCGATGTTGATGCTGTATATTGAAATATTGTTGTACATCTGCAAATATTTATCTTTAAAATAACCAAATTCATATTTAAGATAATATTTAATATCACACTTGAACGCATCTAGCGTTGATGACACGTTTACCAAGTCAAATTTATAAACAACATATACAGTTCCTCTAGTCAACAGGTTAAATATCTGTCACATTTTTTAACACGAATGGATTGTAAATACAATTAGGGGTTTATACCATATATTATCATGCATTAACTATTACAAACTATTTGTTTGTGTTCCTAAATATGTTAGAAATTTCAATTTTGGATCTTTTATGAAATGCTCAAGTATGACTGTGGAGTGAGATCTTAAATTTAAATTTATGGAACTTTCATATTGTATTTGTTTAATTACGGATAGGCGATCCCAATGCAAAATAGATCGTATCCATTTAAATTTCCACATAGGGCTACTACTAGTAATGCTTATATTATACTGGTCATATATGTACCATCCCTTGACATGAATACCCACATATCGCGACTACACGTTTCGCCTGTAGAGTGCATCAGATCTGTTTTGTCTGAGCAGAACATAATTACTGTCGTGTGTATCAAAAAGCCCTTGAGTGCAAATGTAATACTTGTCGGCAGAAATTTCTTTTCAGCCCTCATTGCACGTGATTTCCTAATGTGTCATTGGGAAAGGCACCTAGTCACATTTCCTCGCCATGACATAGTCAATAATATGCCAAATGTGCTGTCAAATTCATCAAGCAAGCGTCTTAATGAGTATGATTTCACAATAGTATTTTCCTCTTTTGGAAAGATACATTTTATTTGTTCAAAAAATGTCGGTACGTCTTCCATGTGGATTGGCTGCCAGAGTAAGTGTTTCTCTCTTGACGCTAAGTCTACATATTTCACAATGTTCATTAAGAGTTGTTTGAATAGATAAATGTACCATACATTGCATTCATATTTAATTTCAGTTGTTTCTTATTTTTTCTTTAAACGCACAATGAAAGTTATATATTATTTAAAGCCAATGGAGAAACATAACAGTGACAGTGACCTTTGGATTTACAACCCCTCGACACAACTCTATCCAAAATATAAACTTACGTATAAGGTGTCCAATTGGCAGGATCTTTTTTCTTTCTCTCTTCCTCTTCTTTCTCCTTCGCTTCTCTTTTCTTCCTCTCTTCTTCCTCCCTTCTTTTTCGTTCCATCTCCTCTCTTCTTTTCCTCTCTTCTTCCTTTCGTTGCATCTCTTCCGCCTCTCTTTTCAGTCTTTCTTCTTCTTCTTTCTTTCTCCGCTCTTCTTCTTCCTTCCTCATTCTCTCCTCATCATCCTTACGTTTTCTTTTTTCTTCCTCCTTCAATTTCCTTTCTTCCTCCTCTCGTTCGATTCTAACTTTCTCTAGACGATTCTGCTCTACCTGGAAGATATCAAAGAACATTGTTAGTTTTCATTCAGTCCTGCGTCAAATGCCATATTTAGAATTACTTTTCAATTAAATCTTAAATTAAGAGAAAAAGTGGGGTTGGAGGTTGGGGAGTTGGTATATCTCATATGACAAGTATTCCTCTCTTTGGTAGAATTCAAAAAAATATATAAATTTTACAGCAGTATTCAACTGAATAAGTATGAGGATGTGGAATCTATATATAGCATGTATATAGGCACATGATAATATAATTAGATCAACTAATCTAACAATAGAAGGGCTACCAGAGAAATGTGCAAATATGCAAATTTCATAATATTGCATGACATAGGTATGCTTCTCGTTCTTCCAGACATACAGATCCTGAAACCTTACATTTCAGCTTGAGGCTGTGTCGCTACTCTCAGCCAAGTAATGGTTAAAAATATCAGAACACTAATCATCATGTGTGGTTGCTGCAGATAAAACATCACGCTTATTTTCAAATCTCACTAATTATATCATGTCCAGGTCAAAACTTAAAATCTTGACTAAACTACAGAGTGTACGCATGATATTCTCATAGTTTGTTTCTCTTTTTTGTCGCTGTTATTGTTCTTTTGCGTTTTTTGTTGTAGTTATTGCCGTTGTTTTCTAACTGAAATTAATATCACTCATGGTGTTATGTGATTTAGGTTTATTTGAAACTATTAGCCCGAACACGTGTACCATTATATATATTTACTATTTACATTTTTTTATTAAAATGAAAAGGTTTAAACTCAGTGTAGTAAGGGTTTAGTGGGATTGTTTCACAATGACATGATTATTATAACATATTACCTGATTAGACTGCAGTTGAATTTCATTAATCACACCAGAAGCATTTCACAGCAGAAAATATATTCTTACCATATTTCAACATTTGATGGGTACGGTATTCATAAACTACTAAAAATTAAGGTAGCCAAACTGTATTTCTGTCTGCCTACTACCTGGTAGCTTTCCTCTTTTTCATCCAGCCAGCTGCTTATACATCCCCGGAGCAATTCAATATCGCCAATGGTAACGGTCACGCCCTGTTGGACCTTCTCCATTATCTGCTGCGTCATAAGAATGGACTCCTCCAGACGTTGTTTCTTAGCTTCCAACTTTTGAAGCCGAAGCACATAATCCATCGTTTTGCCTGGGAGTTTGCCATTGGTGCCCACTGTACATGAATAAGAGTAGATCGGTTAAATTTACTGGTGAGAGTGGACTATATGTTATGTATATTTTGGGGACATATAGTCAACTCGCACTTTAAAATTTAAATTCCATCCCGACGAGTATGTCAAAGCAAGAAATCTTTGTATAGCTGATGGTCGTAATTTAAAACACCATCAAATCAATTAGGTCAATGTGTTTGAAATAAACAGCAATATTTCATTTATAATACAATCATGATAACTTTTGAAATGTCCAAATTATTTCCTACGTTAAAAAATCATTTTATTTAAAGCCCACAAATTTCTGCACACAAATCTCAACATTATTCCCGGTTATGTCTCACTTAATAGCATTATGAGACATGTAACAAGTTGTTTTAGGATTTGTCATGCGTTAAACGTTTATGAAAAAGTACCCAGGGAAATCGATGATGTATCCAAAACTTATCGCAGCCCAACTCTGAGATGCCCAAGATCTATTCCATCCAAGCACTGAGAAAGTCAACACCTATTCCAAGCCGACTCTGATATCTAAGGAATGGATAGTCAACACCTGTCACAAGTCATATGCAAGAGTGCGATAGTCTAAGCGGGTTATTCATTCTAATGCTTTTTCGAACATTATGTATGTATCAATACAGTAGAGCGATTCATCTAGTTTATTAATCATCAAGACTGTGCACGCACAATGCACCTCGCATATTTGAAATACCAATGATTTGATTGGCATAATAAAAGCGAGAAACTATTGCTGTCAGCTAAAACGTTCAGAGAATATTAGAGCGAGATAGTAAAATATTTGTATTACCTCTCCTATGTTTGCATAACCAGGAGGTGACGTTTTTATTAGATTACAAGAAAAGCTAATTTGTATCTTCAGATTATTTGATCCATTGAATATTATAATGAACGTTTGCTTTGTGTGCAACTATAGCTTCTGACACCGAGGTGACCCTGACACTTCGTTTAAGGAACAAAATCAAATTTCATTGGAATAAAAGACCATCTAAGAGATTCCAGACAGAATAAGATGGCTTGAATAATGGGGAACACCGCGAGAGGTGGATCAGCCAGCCATATAAGCAAGACTTGATGAACATACGTATCTTATCCTGGGTATGACATGAAGCCAGATCCAGACTCTCATTCCATGAAACTACCATGATTAGCGTCGTTTGAATCCTTGGTATATCTGGTCTATCTGATCATATTCTGTGTTGCAAGTCTCTTACAAATGAGTGGAATAAACTTATGACCTATGGCAAAGCCTAAAAAATGGTGTTAGCCACACAAACCACGATACTATCTACCAATGTTGCAATGACATTGAAATATAAAGAAATTTCCTACCTGTGAAGTCCAAGCCCTTATTGCATAAAACATATATCATCAGTTAGTAAGCTTATATAGAAACTCGTATTTACACACAAGCCCCAACTATCGCTAGAAACCTCTAAGCTGTTAGAGTCATGAAAAACACGGATAGACGTTTGATGATATATGTGGTCCTCTGATCCTAACACTTGTCCACTGTGAGATATATTCATATCAGATGCGTACCGCTGGGAGTGTTTAACCTTCTATGATCTATACTAAGTTTCAGCCGCAGCTGTATAATGATAAGAGGAACGAAAATCAAAGGGCATATATTAGTCCTGACTTCCAAAAATGTAGATGTTAACAATAAATAGATTAACTAACTAGTATTAGGGACTAAATATGAAAAGTGGTTCTCTCTGGTTATCGTTTCAAAATGTTGGTAGCTAAAATGTGAAGCACGAAGGATCCTCAATTTATAACTGAAATTAAACGAGAGCATATCTTTGATGCATAAAACCATTCAATCATCATCCAGAATTCAAATGTTCTTAATCCCTTTTGCTCTGAAGAAACCAATGTGATGAAGCTGAAAATATTATAGTAATATTACTTGAATTTGATACAACATTGTCGATTGCACTATAACTGGAGCCACTGCTACAGTTATTGATTAATTAACAGCGTAACAGGATGAGACCGGTGGGACTGAACCTATCAAAGACACACAACACAAGCACTTTACAAGTATGTTTTACAGACGATGTAACCTGGTGAATTTGATATAATTTCCCTCATTATTTGACGTAACTCTATGATATATGGTACCTAGCAAATGTTTTAATATAACGCGGGATGGTGATAATATTGTACCTGATAAAGATTCACTTAATTACAAGATTGGAATAAAAGATCCTTCAACAAGGGAAGTGTACGCTGGCCACCACTCCACAAAAATACAAATTTCGCGCAAAACAATAGGATCGCTTCCAAGAGTAAATTTTCGTTGTCATGGAAACATATTAAATTCTGTAGTTTTCTTTCATTTGGGATAGAAAGCCTTTTAACCACAAGAAATAAGATCACAATTTGAATTATATTAAACAAAAAGGTCACCATTGGAATTATCATATTAATGGTGAACATGAAGAACCAAAAGTAATAGAATTTAAAGTCGCCTTGTGTGATTAATACTAATGTGATTAATGATTACAACAGATTGACAACTGGGCAGGAAAATGGTAATTGTTCAACAACTGACGTCTTAAAGGAAATTTGCACAGCATAAACGTGGCTATGAGATCAATGAGACTTCGGTTTGACAGGGAAAGGTAGACTGTACAAGATGATACAAATGAAATATTTGTTTCAACCTCAAAGTACTTCTTTAAACAAGTATGTAATTAAAACTATACCAGGTTTGTTCGAACTGTCTTTAATTTCAATAGTTTCAAATATGATCATATGAAACGAAAAACGCACCATGTGATTGATTGGAAAAGCAATTTTAAAAAATCCAGGTTTTTGTGAACAAAATAAATCCAAAATGGAAATTATCACAAGTAACAAGATTAGTCCTAAACTATGTTTTAAAGGTTACAGATCAAGCAATGTTCAACTACACATATGTGTCCAATACTGGGTAATCTGTCCACAGACATTTATTTCTGTCCAATTCCAAGATAGTCCTATATACTTGGCCCTGGCAAATGTAAAGTTATAAGAAATACAAAACATGAGACAGAAAGCTTTGTCGAACAATGTAGCACCCATATGTATATATATATATATATATATATATATATATATATATATATATATATATATATATATATATATATATAGAGAGAGAGAGAGAGAGAGAGAGAGAGAGAGAGAGAGAGATTATTGGTATACCACATTGTGATCCGCCCATGACGCAATAATATACATACATAAATATTGTTGAAACCGGCACCCTTGCAACTGTTTGTTGTGCACTTATTAATCATTAGTTATGTATGAAAAATAACGATAAAAAAGTTTTAATAATGCCTGTTTTCTAAATGATTTTAATATATTGCACAATTTAATCGCAATCCTTTCCTCTTTCCGTTCCCCTCCCCTCTCATGCTTAAGGACAAAATACGCAGAAATATGGAGTGCATGAAAAAGAAAGAATTTGGGCTGAATATAAATTTTAACATTGAACGTACACCAAGTAACCTACAGTAATATGGTTCGTCGTAATGGCATGTCTGCACATTCCTTGGGATTTGTCTACAGTGTACTTACAATTAATGTTACAACGTTGGAAATCTTGTCGACATTATACGGTAAATTTCTCGGTTACGTGGTACACATCCTGTAATATATGCAATGTTTTCTTGTTGTTGTTGTTACTTACACCTATTATAATGTTCTAAAAAATGATTACTGTTAATTAAATACGAAAATGTCCAAAGGCCGGTTTCTCTCAATCGATCGATTTAGTGCGTGTGTGATTTGGATTTGTATCGTAGCTTTAACAATTTATTCAGTCATATTGCTACGATGTCTGCAGTGTGGCAGTTAATAGTGATGTCTAGCACTGGGGTATCATGCCGCAGACATGTAGTATGATGTCCCACCCCGTCACATTATCCTAACACCAGGCCGTACAGTCCTATCACCAACCTCATAATGCTGACCACCAAGGGAGGTAGCTGTTAGTATGATTTTTGTAAGTCTTTGGTATGACTTAGACGGGTTTTAAACCCGCGACCTACCGCATCAGAGGCGGACGCTCTAACCACTAGGCCACCGATGCGGTCATTATATATATATAT
Source organism: Sinohyriopsis cumingii (assembly GCA_028554795.2). Taxonomy (NCBI): domain Eukaryota; kingdom Metazoa; phylum Mollusca; class Bivalvia; order Unionida; family Unionidae; genus Sinohyriopsis; species Sinohyriopsis cumingii. Next base: position 83,575,593 of record CM068837.1, read on the forward strand.
ATATATATATATATATATATATATATATATATATATATATATATATATATTATGTATAAATGTATTTTCTTCCTGTTGAAATTGATATATTGTTCCTATTTGATAAATATATGCTACAACATTCAACTTTAGTTATATATATATATTTCTAAATATTTTTTGAACAATGCTAGACAATCGCAGCCATCGGTACAATATAAATTAATTGGAGCAATAATGCAACTGCATTTATATCCCGGTATACCGTCTTGCGCTGTAGAACGTTCATTGAATTAGCAACTGCTTAATTTAATAATTTAATCTAAATGCCACTGAATGTTGTATCCGTTCTGTAAATATACGGTTGGCGTAAAATGTAATTAATGATATGTAAAAAAAATTTACGTGATAGATGTGCCTTCGGAAACCCCAGTTTCAGGTGACGAAATATGTACCTGTGAACTGGATATTGAAAAAGTATTCACGAGTAACCTGTATTGAGTTGGACAAATTTAAACCTTCGTATCAAATAACACGGCCATATAGTACATGGAAATATATTCATACGTAAATCAAAGTTTATAGTTACATCCGGGCAATTCATATATACTAAAAGGCTTGCGTCCCCGAAAAATAATGAGACATTCCAGCTTAGGCCATGGAAAGCTAACAGACTGTAATGAGTATTATCAAAAGCTTTCTGCAGAACATTAAATATCTTACTACAGTACGACCGTCAAGTGTCTTCACGGGCAAATGCAACTTGATCTTCAAAGAGAATGTTGTTATGCTTTCCTTTTTGAAAACGTAATGCAAATACGAACTGTATCTAACATATAAACATATACAAACACGTTTATTTGCTTTATATTAAAAAGACTCTTTAAGAAATCCTCTCCTTTAAAGTTGTATCCTTATGTTTTTCCCAAAGCAGTTGCATCGCTATAAGTGTTAGCCTTATTATGTTCCGTGTTCATTAATGATGACGACAAAGATCACATTAGCAGTGGCCTTGACAAAGGTGTGCTACAACTGTTCATGATTTCATACACATATCATTGGAGTTCTGTTTTCTACATGGAAGCAATGGCCGCAACCTGACATTACATATTTTTGGTAAATGGCGCCTTAAAGGTAACAAAACAAACTGAGTATTCGTAATGGAGGAAAATATTCGATTGAAGTTTAGTCTTCGATAAAAGTTTATAATTATAGTTCTTAATCAGTTGACTGAAGTCTTCTTAAATTGATTTCACGGTAAGGGTTTCGTTTATATTAAACAAACGTTAGGTGCATAAGCTTTGAAAGCACGCTTAGCAATGGATATATATATATATATATATATATATATATATATATATATATATATATATAAAGCTTGGAGATGTGATCCCTAAGATGAAACGTAAAACGCGAAAAGTTAAACGTTTACACTAATTTACCTATTCTTGATTATCCATGAGAAGCACTTGGAATGATCACAACAAACGATATTGAACAGTTGCACCGTAATTTTTGCGCAGATCTTATTGGGGGTTAAAAGAGCTACTCAGAGTAAATTGTATATGGTGAATTAGTGAGGCTATGATTACACAGCAAGATGTTTCAACTCAGTGGTGTGTGTGTGTGCGTGCGTGTATGTGTGTGCTGATAGCCAATCGGCTGAACGCAAAGATCAGACATATCTGAAATGCATTTTGTGACGGCCACCACCTAGTCACCTTCTTGCACTTTTCGTTAGGTACTGCTTGCACGATTTATTTATTTACATATTAATCTACGTGTATCGGGTCATTAAAATGAACAATCGAGAGTTGAAGTCATTAGCCATGAAAGAGCACTATGCGTTTTGAATAGAGAGCATATAATTCAGCAATAACAAAACAAAGTATGTATGAAGAACGGATTACGGTTGATCAGGACCGCATTTACACAGTATATTTCAACGAAACTATTGAAATAAGTCGTATCAGCCATGATAAGACACTTGAACCAATCTAGTACGATGATGGAATAAATTACGTATGGATGAGGTAAATACACACATTTGAGCATAGCTATATTCACCAAATAACAGGAAAAGCATGTACATTTTACAGGGACAGTCTCTAACGATTCCGTAAATCATTTTGTTGGAATTTATGGAGAAGAAAAACTTAAAACATGGTGACTAGGCAATTGATGTCGGAAGAACAAAAGTAACAAAACTCGGAAATCATTTATACTTGCAAAATGACGGAAGGACTTTGTAATGTTTAAAGTGTTCTTCAGATGTTCTTTACCGTCTAAGTTGCAATTATTTACGAACTCTTTAATACGATCCCAAAATTCCAGTTGCTGACAGCTATGGCATTCAATTGCGGGAAAAACCAAACAAGAAATAAAAATATATTGAATAAAAAAATTAGCTGACTGTACAGCCTCCTTTCCTGTTAAAGTATAGTCATCATTGCTATATACATTTAGAACTATGACTTTTGTTTTAATAGAGTTTATATTAAAATTCTATCATTTAAAATACACACCAGTATATCCTTCTTTGCATTACTACGTACTATTTTGGCGCGATTGTCTGGACACATAAACTGATAATGCCAATGAAGATTATAACAATGCTAAAAGTTATATCATTATTTAGGCCAAAATGCACAATTCTTCAATAATTACGATTTCTTTTGACGGCATTGTTCAGCTGCTTCATGTGTCGACTGAAGTTGGGATTCTTTCAAGGAACTAACGCAGACCGAGATAGAAGGTCTGTCCATTTTGACCGTTAGCTAGGATTTCGATTACCGGTACATTTGCATAGGGCCTTGCATGCACTGTTGACAGGTTAGGTAAAAGAAAGAATTGTGACATACCTTGTTTGCAGAGCGCATGCAAATCAATACCTCACCTCTGAATATAGCAATTCACATACAAGTATTACACTTCAAAGTCACACCAATAGGTTCAAGTTGTCAACCTCTGTTTTTTTTTTTTTTTGGGGGGGGGTTGCCCTTGAAGATTATTACAAGCCATGTGCAAATAATGTTAGCAATAATAAAAGATAGATCTTCCTTTGTCACAAAGTTGACGCGATCAACCAGTCAGCACTGTTGCTGAGTTGTTATCAGTCATCCCTAACCAGTCAGCATTGTTACTGATATGTCATCAATCATTCCGAATCAGTCAGCACTGTTACTGAGATGTCACCAGTCATCCCTCACCAATCAACGCTATTAATGATTTGTCTTCGGTCATCCATAACCAGTCAGCACTATTAATGAGTTGTCATCGGTCATCCCTAACCAGTCAGCACTGTTGTTGAATGTATGTATATATATATATATATATATATATATATATATATATATATATATATATATATGCTCAATTCAGGGCAACTATGTATACGATGAAATCAACGCCAGAACATACATTTAAATACATGGAGTTAACGTCTTTCATTTAGAATTTAAAATGAAGATGTGTGTGCAATTTTTGTTTATATTTTCAGTCTGTTCTTATCTTCTGACAAACATGGACGTATTGTTTCACATGCCGCCTTTAGCAGGCCGATTATCTAATTAAATGTTCCTTTCTAAGATTGAGCCTGGCCAGATCGAATGTGCACCCGCCCACCCTACCCCCACCCCCCGTCATCGGGATAGCTATAAAGAATGATACATATATAAATAACAGCTTAAGGACTGCTTTCGGGGTGTATATGAAGATTTATGAGGCCCTCTATCCTAAGTGACCGACCCACATCCCACAAAGTGTTAGTCGTCCCTGATCAAACGGACTTTTGTCCATATAAGCCGATTTCAAGCTACACGTGAGATTCAAAAACCCTCCAGTAATTTTTTTAAGAAATATAACACAGAGCTGAATCTGTATTAGTACTTAAACTAAAGCGCTTCTCATCCATGCATTTCGAGAGAAAAATTACAATGTGATACAAGTGAATAGTGAAACATCTGAATACCATACAATATATTTATGCATAGATTATGTGTATGAGTAATCCAATACTATTTCAAATGAATGGAGTATTATGTCAGGTGGAACTTTATAAACAATGATATTAGATTAATACGAAGGGTTAAATGGTTTTGCAGTATAGAAAATTTCTGACACAAATACATAATGTACAAGTTACTTAGTCACAGTTAGCCATGATATGTGGGTTTCATCTTTTTCATAGATCATAGTCCTTTAAAGCCGAACACCCTTCTACGCATTTTCGTTCTTGTCTTTGTACGGTTTAACGTTACTTTTCAGCATATGATCGACTATACATGACGGCTAGTATAAAAAAAGAAGTAATCAAATGTTTTAATGGGGTCAGTGACGTAATAGCATATCATGTTACACATAAATCATTTAACGTCTGAAGCGTCCCATGCAGTATCATGTTCTGCTCCATGACGAATACATTGTACTTTACATTTAGCTGTTCACAGCAAGTGAGTACCAGACATGTCTGAAAGCTCAAAAACGTATACCCAGCCTCTATATTACACCACCCATCCCATATATCCTCACATATTTCTCACTAAATTTTGACTACTACCTGAGTTAGGTTGACCCGGATTAAAATGTTGTTTGTAGCATATAGCGATCTTGATAGAATTAATACAACTTTATTAGTAGAATTAAAGTAAACCACCAACAGTAAAATAATCAGAACTCTTTTTGGAGAGATCCTATAATGTATATTTTTTTATTTAGAAAATGTAAATTATCTTATGATATCATGGAAAATATTGGTCAGTATTAAAAGAAAAACAAACTGCTATTGATGCTTAAATCCAAATTCACAATAACGACATAGCACATGTCTATCGAGTTTTAAAATAATTTCAAGTTGTTCACATGGCACAACCAATATCATATTTTAACATAAAGATATGTGTGAATAAATTATTACTATAATATCCTTTTTGGTTGTCTCATATGTACCATGTGAAAAACGAGACACGTGTTAAAAGTCCGTTCGCATTCGGTAGTGGCATTGCATCACTAAAATGACTAAGAATTAACGTCATCTACTTTGACGTATTTCCTCTAATGAAGAACTATAACGATTTTGACAGAAAGTTTTAACACATTCTTACGACACAACAACCGGCATAGATGAAGGAAGTGTTATATAATAGAATTTTCAAATACATGTATAAGGATTGATTGCATCAAAACAACATTTACTGCATCGTTTGCAATAATTTCACGAAAGTTAAAAATTTAATTTGACAAATGAAAGCAGGACCAAGTTATGGCCTCTAGCGATATTAAGTAGTATAGTACTGTTTATCTAGGATTCAGAAAGACTTCATTTCAGCTATTATAAGATGCGTTTGGGAAAATGTATGAGGTTTATATGACCCTTGTACATCATTTTTGTACACACACATGTGAGAATAAGCTCTATTTGGCTATTACATTAATTTCCTAAACAGCTGGAAGAATTAACAGAGCAAGCCTTTTGGAAGATAATAACTATTCAGTTGCTTCTATCTTGATATTTGAAACAAAAAATACTTATTTTTACTTCCGCATTAATTTAAGACAAACTTACTGCGCTTCGTTACCAATAAATGTAAAACTGGTCGTCTATAACATTTCTAGGCATGTTTAATGTGCCATCATTTAAATGTATTCGATACATTTGGTAGTCAGGCATCATGGACAATATACCAATTTATCAATAGAATGTGTGTGTTTCTGTGTGTATGTGTGTCTATTTGTATCTGTGTGTGTGTGTCTGATTTATATTTTTAATGTGGCAGTAGCGTTAACAAGGTTTGGTCATGTCGCTAATATGTCTCCAGTGTGGCAGCTTATACTATCTTATCTCTTGCATTGGGACATCGTGCCGCAGACATGTAACATGATGTCCCACTCATTCACATTATCCTGGCACCAGGCCGACGAGTGCTAACACTAACCTCTTAATGCTGACAGCTAATAAGTATTTTTTAAGACTCGGCCGGAGTTCGAACCCGCGACGGACGCTCTAACCACTTAGGCGACCAGAGCAGTGTAAACTAATTATACATCAAAATATATATCAAAAATAATTATCAAGGTATTATAGTTGTATGAATAATGTTAAAGCTCAGTGATAAACTAAGTAATAATGCTCATTGTGCACGATTTGAATGGTCTTGAGTGGAGAGGGGTTGGATGTATATGCGATTTCTAATCCCAAACAACCACTTAAGGTTCCTGTATCGGATTTTCTGTGCTTGTCTATTTTCCATGCACACGCACACACCACTATATATATATATATATATATATATATATATATATATATATATATATATATATATATATATATATATATATATATTAAAATATAAAAATTGCACGGTATTTAAGGTGTTGGTATAAAGCAATTCGATATATCAGTACAACTGATATATCAGATTGTGATCCGCCCGTTGTACAATAATACGCATATATAAACATTCTTTCTACTAACTTATTAAGCGTCAATAACATATGAAAATAACGATTAAAATTATTAAGTGCCCCTGTCTTCTAATTGAAATTAAAATCTAACACAATTTCATCAGAAAAATTTTCTTTATTTCGTTACACCTCCCCTCCCGTGCGTAAGGGACAAAATAAGCAAATATCTGGAATGAGAGACAAAAATAAATTGCGCTGAACGAAAACATTAAAACTGAACTTGGACCAAATAAACTACAGTAATCTGGTATGTCGTAACGGTATGTTTAAGCTTTCCTTGGGATCTATCTACATTGCTCATAATATAAATAATATCTAGTTGCAATAGCCACTCGACACTCGGTCTATATGCTTATGCTAAATTTGTCGATTAATATACACACATATAGTAGCGTATTTATTGCTTTGTTGTCGTTTCTTACACTTATTATCATGTTCTAAAAATCAATTATTAATTATTAAATATAAAAATATCCAAATTGTCGTTCTCTATCTCTCTCTCTATCTATCTATCTATCTATCTCTCTCTCTCTCAGACACACACACGCACACACACACACGTAAAACTTGGCATTGTACAATTGTATGGAATATAATTTGGACATAAATATTATAAAGTAGTCATTTTTTTAAATGAAAGAAAATACTATTTCTTTTAAATTGACTTCCAAACGTATTGGAAATGAACGTAGTAATTTTCAAATACTGAGTGCAGAAAAAACACAATATAGAATAGATAAAGTCACAGAATTGATTTTCACGTCATATCAAGAGAAAAGAAAACGCTTCCAGTGGCATGTATGTTTCGGCTGGAGTGGACAAAACGCAAGGTGAGCCTATATATACAATACTTTTACGTCTGACAGTTGATATATTTAAATAAAGGTATACTTTCTCTCTCTCTCTCTCTCTCTCTCTCTCTCTCTCTCTCTCTAAATGACTGTTTCACTTTCCTTATACTAGTAATTTGAGATAGTACATATATGGCAGCAACATTGCAGCATACATAACGATGCAGATATAGTGGCCTCGTGAATATAACATATTTCATGGTTGCTTCTTTCAAATGACAATTGTGAATCGAGTCTAGAGTCTTTTTTGGGGCCTTAACGAGCGGAAACTATTGATATTATTCGATACGTTACATAAATTTTAGTGTTTATGAAATCAATTGAGTATATGAATCAAACAAACACAAATATTGATCTGATGTAACGAAACGCTCAGTGAAGACAAATAATTTTCACAAATATTCGGATGCCTCGATCGTTACGGCTTTGACTTCCCAGACGTCACGGACGTATTTCATATAGAAGGATCAGGATATCGAAAAATTAACCTAAATGACACGGTATCCATGAGATAACTAAGTTGATGTTACAGAGTTTGTATGAAAGCTTATTTTACCACAATTAAAATTTTCAGGTTTATACCTACTCTGTCTCAAATCGAGGAGATGGAAACTTCAAAACGAATGAGAAGGCACCAATTATGGAGAGCAGTTAATACAGATACGAAGCGGGGGGGGGGTACTTTGGGATATAAAAAATAGATACAAAGTAAAAGTAAATCAACCCCTCTACCGGCGTCAAATCAACAAAATTAAACCCTACTTCAAAATTTCATCACTACTTTCACCCCACCCCACCCCACCCCACCTCCACACCCACCCTCTTAAAACTTTTGACTATCCCTCAAGTTTATGCGTGGCTGCACGTGCTATCAAATCTAATACGAAAAAGAATTATTTGCACTCGATGCGCTCTTGATCTTAAACTTGTCTGGGTTTTTTTGGGGGGTAGGAGGTATTTTGATTGGACAGATCTAAAAGGCTAACGGATGTATTCAAATGAAATATAAATCTTCTATGTGTGGCTGGATTAAAACATTTCCATTTGTATGTGTGTAAATTATTTCCGAATCTGAAAAGCCATGTAATAAATCTGAAGATGAAAATCTGAAATGAAATTAAACTTTTCAAAGAAATTCTGTATCGTGTATGTGCTTCACGCGCATGCAGTTTTTAATAACGTGGACCCTTCTTTATTCAATTGAATAATGCCCCGGTAATCTTTACTATACATATTTCCTGAAACAGAGCAGATCAGGATCTATCAGCGGTTTATGTGATATCAAATCTAAGTATGTACCGTTTGTAGTTGAAATAGCTATGTACACCTGGAACAAAAAGGGCAATGAAACTATATCACCATCGTTTTGTGGTCAGATTTGTATAATCTAATGGCTTGCCTTTGATACAATCAAGTGTTTTCTTGATTTGCTCTTGTATTTTCTTGGTTGATTGATCCAATGCGGAACGCATCTCCTCCATCTTCGCATTGATTGCCTCCCCATATCTAGCTACTTCTTGTATCGTATCGAGCACATGATCGATCACCTAGGAAACAAGAGCACTTTAAATACACATCGTAATCCTGTCAATGTTTGCATGTCATACAGATTTTATACTGCCTGTGCAAAAAGTGGAAGAACTTACACCACCGCAGCGCCTATGTAAATCTATCGTTTGTTTTACTTGTGTTTTGGGAAACCTGTTTTTGTTTTCGTCTTTGTTGTTTCTATTATTGGTGGCGTTATTGTTGCTTCCATAACCATAGGCTCTATGCACCACATATTCATGGAAATTTACAAATGTATTCCTTAGTTTCTTTCTAAACAACCCCAATGAAAAATGGGTGTGAGTTACATTTTCTCTCACTTATGACATTAATTTGCAAAGGTCAGCACGATGTTGCGGGAGAAACGAACTGCCTGAGACAATTGAGTAGCATTAAATTTAATTCCATAATTACCACCGTTCTGCTTTTCGCACACTTTGAAGAATCTTCTCTCACTTATATTTCTCTAACTGGCGATTTTCCAGATGCAAATGAAAGCAGTGACGTTGCTTTTGTCTATAGCGTACTTTGTACTCATTTGAAATTAAAATCTTACACAATTTCATCAGAAAATTTTCTTTATTATGTGTATTATTCGATAGACATATTTTAGTTATAGTCCAACAAACATTTCCACACAATTATCCCCATTCTTATATTTGCTCACATGACTTTCTAAAGTCTTTTTAATATATCTTTTGACTGTAATTTAAAGTTGTTGTTTTTTAAAAAGCAACATTGTTCGTTACAGTATGTGACTATTTGTTTTGCACAACGTAAAATTTATTGACCATGTTCATTTTATCACTTCCTTTACACGCATTCTTGAGGTTCAGAAATAGTGCCAAGATCTTCAATTTCTGCGATAAATTGTTCTTGCGTGAAGTCTTCAACTTCATAAGACTTAAACTAAATAGATAGGTGTTATGGATATTTAATATAATTCTTTCTTAGTGTTTTTTATTTCATTACATGCCATTGCATTGTAACATTGTATGTTGGACTTGTTCTTGTCCAAAATGGAGTTCATTTCTGCTTGACCCAAATTGACTTTTGTGTTTATTCTGTGTAAACAACTGATATATAGCTAACATAAGCAAATATGTTTGTTTTGGTCTCGGTTTTCGAATTACCTGAGTGTAATCCAGATTATGGTTTTTATTTTGTAAACATTAGGATCGTTCTATAAGGTTATTTTCCATTAGGTGATTTTTTAAAAGATAATGGTAATTGTGACATGACGTCAAGTAGAGAATTATATATTCTTGAAACTGAGAGGATTGGTTCCTTCGTACTTTAAGTCTTAACAAAATCATGTTGTGACCAGTCATTTTTGGGCTGGAATCTACTTTCTTCAAATTATTGAATTCAATTAATAATTTTCTCTCGAATTACATAAGGGCTCTGATAAAATACTTGGACAGAGATATTCCATGAGAGTTATAGTGAATTCAAACCTGGAGCTATATTAGCGTAATTAACCAAAAGATTATTAACACATCAACACTTTATAAGCTACCACAGCCATATCATCGTCGTCAATTTTTGGACGTATTCCGGGCTTGTACTGAGTTTTATTATGGACTTTAAACTACTAGGACTAGTGTCTGTAATTATTTGACTTTTTTAGGATTTAATTCGCAATACTGCAAGTTCCTTTCCTCGTTTTCAGCAATATTCTAGGGAAATAACTTATTTGTTAAAGTTTACAAAGCGTGTTGACTTTCACTCTTTCATGTCATTTGATTTAAGAGTACAGACTGGTAAAATATGTTTAGGAAAAAGGGGATGATTATCTTTTAAGTCTGGTAAAGTCTGAGTGTAAGACACCTCATTATTATTAGAGACTTTTGATGTCAAAAATGTGCTAAACAAATACATTCGATTATGAGACTCGCACTTTAAAACCTGTTTGTAAAACGCAAAAATATTCTTCATGCTACGACGTTATGGTCACTAAGTCACATGCAAAAGCAAAAGCCAACAAGTTATCTCAAACATAACAACCAATTTAATTATCCAGGTTAAACAATGAAAATTTTAGCGGAGCATACTCTAGTATGAATCAAATCCTAAATAATCCTAGAAACTTAAACACAACTCCTAAAGGATCATGTATTACGAATGAATTCCAGGTCCTCGAATATCCTGATTTTCCAACAGTTTTCATGCTAAGAAATCATTCGTTAAATTCAAAATGCTCCCAGATTACTATTGTAGTTCAATGAGCACTTTGTAATTTCAATGAATAATCCAAACATATGCTTCAACAAACATTATATCTAAACATGACATTTATACATTTGTAGATTGATGTTAAAATTATAGCATTCGAAACAAGAATTTACATAATTGTCCAGCTTTACACATTTATATTCACCTATTTAGCCCAAAAACGCATTTTGTTCACAATAACTAATGTCGTTAAAGAACCAACATGACCGCCCTTCCAATGAGAAATAAGTTATTTATTCTAAGAAACCCACATTACCTAACTAGTCAATGAGAAAATACCCCCAACAAATGTCAACCGGTCAAGCACTTAGGTTGAATTGAACATGCAAACGCCTAATTATTGCTCAATCTCGTTGAAAAGGGACAATAACCTCATTGACAAAAAATATCTCTATAATATATTGTCTATTGATGATTAGTACAATTTACAGTCAAGAACAAAGTTACACAAAATCTAAATACAGTTGTACCAATGGTTACACAAGATATTGATATGCATAATATTGGTGACATGTTAAAATACACCATACACATGTCATACATTGATTTTATCTCGTTATGAATTTATAACATGTTGAAATATTGGGCTGATGCGTTAGAATCAAGTTTAATGCGTTGGATGAGATATATCTCGGACTATGAATTTATATCAATAATAAAGTTCAGACAATCCCGTTTACCTAATAAACATTGATTGACCAAGAATTTACGCGTGCAAAACAAAACTGGTTTTCATTCTTTAACAAGGAAAAATGGTCTGCTGTACCGGTGTTCAAACAAGGAACTTCTATAACTCTCTACTGGCCCTTTACATTGAGCTATCCGAGCCGAAACTCCCATATCTACCCCCACATACCGTTACAATATTTTCTTGCTTTTTTTGGCTGTGTTTCAAGGTCCATCTTTCACTTAACTTCATAACCCTATCAGAGGTAGATTCAGACGAGAGATCGGTGAACGCCAAATGTAAAAGGAAAAAATAGGCACAGTCAGACCGGAGCTCAAATCCGGAACCTCTCTAACCCTGGACGTCGCTATATCATTTGAGTGAACAGAGCCGACAAGCCCAGTTCTACCTATTACAATCGTTATAATTAAGTAAGTCATAAAGGCAGTCAAATCATATAAATAGCCGAAGGTTTTTGAATAAATTGTGGCTTCGGTTTGTTTTGTTTTATGGGGTATTTTTTGTTTTGTTTCTTTAGGGTGAGTAGAGGGAGTTGTCTCATAACTATCTGGCTAATAAAATGTGTGATTTCGTTCTGTAAATTGTTGCGCCGATATAATTCTGAGGTATGTTCTTATCTCACAAAATAGCCGTCATTAATATATGCTGCATCCATCTGAACGTTACTTGTTTTGGTTCTTTTTAGGGGGAGGTGGGGGCGCTTTTTGAAAATTATGAGACCAATTTGCTCATAATACCTAGCCATTGAGATGCTTCTAAAGTTTAAAGTTTAATAGCATCGTTGTCCAAGAAAAATAGCAATTGCGCAAGGATAAAATGAACATCAGATTTGTTTGATTCATTTCAACGAGGTCATAATTTAAATATTTCAAAACCTTAACTAGGAAACTTGCATGTTTGTTACCTATGACGAAATATTAATGTGTGTACCGGATGATACCTGACTTGAAAGATAATTGGTTCATTGTTGTGCCTATTGTTGACACAGAAAGAACATAAAGGAACTGAGCTAGTCAGGTCAAGTCTAACACTAGAGATATGAGATTACGTACAAATACGCATTGTTAATGGTTGTAGTATAGCAGATAAAGAAATGTAGAGAAGGTTATAAAGACAAATAGACTGTAATTTGGATTCCAAACGTAGCCTTAACAATTTCCCAGTCATATCACTACGATGCAAGCAGTGTGAAAGATTATAGTGATGTCTAGAACTGGGGCATCATGCCGCAGACATGTAGCATGATGTCCCACTCAGTCACATTATCATGTCACCAGGCCGACCAGTCATAACACTAACCTCTTAATGCTGAGCGCCAGGTACCATTTTTATCTTTCTTTTGATAAGACTCGTCCGGGGTTCAAGCCAGCGACCTCCCACATCTGAGCGGATGCTCTACGCTATAACCACTTAGGCCACCGGATGAAGATAGAGAGAGAGAGAGAGAGATAGAGAGAGAGAGAGGTGGGATCCTTCACCTTCTGTAACTAATAAGTGCATTTAAAACCCTGCTGTGTAGTTATTGTATGATTGTGAGGGACTGTCATTTCTTTTGTTGAAGATGAAATGGGTTATGTTCTTAAAGTTTTAAAAACAGAAACAGGATTGAGAAAACGAAAGTTGATAATTCGAAAATTAAGGTTTATATATACCATATGTCTGCATGTTGCATGTTTTGCAAAATCACAATCGTTAGCTTATATTTCTTTATACACTTTATATATATATATATATATATATATATATATATATATATATATATATATATATAGCTGTATATGTATATATATATGTGTGTGTGTGTGTGTGTGTGTGTGTGTGTGTGCAATCTTTTATCATATGTCTACCTTCAGATCTCATCCATATACCTAGGAGACATAACCTCCCCCTCCTTACTAGTCACTTTTGATATATATTATCCACTTATTTTAAATTAGTCTATGTTAGTTGGAAGGGGTAGATGTTAATATGTTATCATTATCTTAATATATCGTCATTACCAAACATGTCTGTTTTATAATAACCGTCTGTATTATATGGACCGCTTTATTTTCCCACTTGCATTATTTTAATGTCCATTATTCACTGTAATACGGTGTGTTGATGTTAATCACTTTTGCCTACAAATAATGTTACACGTTTGGTCCCGTTGTAGTAGCTGAGAGGCACTACCTTTTTTATTAACATACGATATAGTCAGTACTGCATTAAACTGCCACTGAACATACTTAAAAACACTCCACTTATTTTCGAACACAACTTTTATACTGAAATATCTGATGGACATAGGTATAAAGTCCGTGCAATGAGTATCGATGTTAAAATGGGTATTGATATTTAAGTGAGTATTTATATTAAAGTGGGTATTGATAATAAAGTGTGAATTGATATTTAAATGAGTGTTGATATTTAAGTGAGTAATAACAATTAAGTGAGTATCGGTATTAAAGTGGGTATTGACAATTAAGCGAGTATTGATATTAAGGCGGGTATTAATATTGAAGTGAATATTACTATTAAAGTGAGCATTGACAGTTAAGCGAGTATTGATATTAAGGCGGGTATTGATGTTTAAGTGAGTATGAACAATTAAGCGAGTATTAATATGAAAATAGGTATTGATATTAAAGCGAGTATTTATATTTAAATGAGTGTTAATATTTAAGAGAGTATTGGTATATATGTGAGTATTGACAATTAATCCAGTATTGATATTAAAGTGGGTGTTGATATTTTAGTGAGTTTTGGTATTAAAGTGAGTATTTATATTTAAGATAATTTAAATATTTAGTGTATTAGTGTATGCATGAATCGTTTTATGATCTTTATTTAATAAACACTGTTGAATAACGAGTGAGTATCCGTGTAATAAATATACTTGCATTTAGGCAAAGCAAATATGTTCTCTCTAAAGTTATAAAGGTCTGCAATTAATACGTTTAAGACGTTTCATAAAGTTCACATTTGTTAAAGAAAACATGTTTTTTATAATATGATGCAATTTTAAGGTTAGTATATACTTGCATATTCATTAAACTAAATGTCCACTTTATCATCTTTGTATGTGTCATTACTACACATTATTTTCAATTTATTGTGATCTCAGCTTATATATTCCGTCCTGGAGAGTTTGAAGCTCCATTGAAATTGAGACCAGTACTGGTAAAAATTGTACTTGTCTTCAACAAAAAATGTCAGCGTTGTCATCATTACTTATTTATTTCACTTATACAATTTTCAAATATCAGGGAAATGAAGTGGAAATAGCCAGACAGAACTTGTAATATTCTATCAGATGCGAATCAGAAGTAATGACTAACAATACAATATTACACTCAAGTTAATTGCAATCCATCATTTTGTTTGCAGAATTAAACACAGTGTAAATTAATGTGACCTAGATATAATATGCCTATTTCCATTGATAATATGGATGTTCAGCATGAAGACCAGGCGACTGCGTTTTGAACCATTTTCTAAGAAGCTCAACTCCAGGGCGATACCTTAACACAAATATGAAACTTTTTTAGCAATTTCATTTCCTTTAAATTCAAGTGATCACATGTTGTTAAGTGGGTACCATCACACATCAACATTAATGATAATTTGGCAGGTCTTGCTCTACCTTGTATAATATGACTGGAGACAATGCCATGTGTTAAATGTATCTACTTATGTGTAACTTAATAGTTGTATGAAATCGAAATAACATCAATTTGAATTTAAAACTTCTAGATTTATAACGCACATACATCCCCATCCCCATCCTCGTTATCATATAAGCAATACCCGTAGATGTACTTATTGTTATTGTTCTTGTCTTGGGGCTTTTGCCATTTTTCATGTTATGATAAGTTATATGTGACTTAAAAAATCCTTGTGGGGTTAAATTCGCAATTGTGAAATAGACTAGACCATTTTTTCCAATTCCCTTTCGCAAGTCGAACCAAAGCATATAGGTAAAAATGGTCATTAAAAACAAAAAATTTGGGAAGGCTAAAAATGTTTTCACACAATCACAGCCATTCAGTAACGAAAATACAGCACAATAATTTCATGGGTTTATTCGGACCAATCAGAATCACATAAAATGATATGTTCACATGTATAATATCAAAAATATGAAACTGCACACACTGTAGGCAAAATGAGAAATTCTTTAATTCATATGTAATACTATTAAGGGGCATATGATGACAACATAAGTATCCCGTGTTTCCATATACTGGTGTCAGATGAATCTGCAAATGTTTTACTATTTGCCCTTTGAACCCTGTGGCCCTGATCTGTTGTATCCCTGTTCTAACTGTACGTTCCATAATATGAATGTTGCAATTTTCATATTCCCATCCGTTACCATAGTATATGATGTTAAGAACTTGTTGATAAGGTGAAAAATTAAACTGCATAATTTTAAATGGTTGGTTTTTAACATTGTATGATACTAGAATAGACACACATGTGCTGAACTTTGATATTAATGAGTAATTTTTTATGTAATAATCCATGATAATTACTCATAACGCATAATAATTATGCATAATGTATGATATTTCTCACGATTAATGACAATTACCCATAATGCACAATAATTACTCATAATCTTGATAATTACTCATAATGCATGATAACTAGTCATAATCAATTATAATTATTCATAATGCTTGATAATTACTCGTACCGCATGACAATTACTCATAATGAACGATAATTACTCATGGTGCAAAATATTTACTCCTAAGGCTATTTTAATGCTGTGTTAGGGTGTATGTATTTATGTACATAAAATGGCACAAGGAGAAATGGCCAGTCTAGATTATACGTTTTTTTTAAGCCTATGTGGAGCCAGCATGATTCAGTGTTAAATATAAAAACCTACATCCCTTAAAGAACTGATGTCATGCAGTTGATGATTGATACTGTATCAAGCGGTCTTAAAATTATAGATAGGAATTCATCTTAAAAAACGTGATTCTGGTTTTTAATTGCATTTGAAAAATTTCATTGAAAATTATGGTGCTAGTTCAATGTTACAAGCATTGTATATCTGAGCATTTTGCTTAGGACTGGGGAGATGGGTGCAATAATAAACATGTTGTGCTGGTGTACATCATGGACAAATGATTATGTCTCCTACCTCTCTGCCTAAAATGAATGGAGGATACTTGTTTTGTGTTATCCGTTCTTGTTCTTTACCTCCCTGTTATAATTATTTTATAATAGGGGAAAGTTTTCTAGAAATACATGGTTGCAGACGTTTCGACCCTTTGTACTCATACTTCAGTGACGAAAACATCGTAGAAATGATCGTGCAAACTTCACTTGAGCTAGAACAATGAGATGTTTCCGCCATAATTTTTTACAAGATGTTGGAAAATGGATTAGATTGTGTAGTCAGACATCGAAGTGTTTGGTATAACAAGTACAAAGAGTTTAGTTGCAAAGTTCGCAGGAAATGTTTGCATATTTTGTTACGCATATTTAGTTGCATTGCTTGTTATTTTTGTTGGAGTGGGAGGAAAGATTTCATGATATGCTTTGAGTTACGTAACGTTTTATCTCTCATATGACCTCCATAATCATGACAGTTTTGTAAGCATCATTTGGTGACTATTTCTGACTCAAGGATATATATTAGGATTATTATCTTAAGCTGAGTCAAGGACATTTAAATTTATTCACACAACTAGATTCTGTCTACTTGATAACTGTCACATGCTTTGTTATGGCATTTGGTAACAAACAGTCTAACTATAATTAGACTCTTCAAGAACAATGAAAGTTTGACCCTCGTCCTTTTTTATATATAAATCTTGTTTACAGGAAAACTTAGCCAGACTTAATACGCACTAGAGTTGATCAATAATTTGATTTGCGAGGAATTATTTTATTCAAAGTGTTCTTCTCTGTAAATACAAAGCGCTCAAAACTAATATTATTCAATATGAAACTTTGATAAATATGAAATTCTAATAAGAATATATTCTTGGATTTTATTATTTTGATCAAAGAGAAGACTGGTCGCACATCACCATGACGCAGGCACATCAACCCTACACGCGTTGGATTCATTTTGGAATACCACTATTATTTACTCAGAACTTTAATCAGAAGGACTTGTTTTAGAAATTCAATGATTATTTGTTAAATTTTACAGAACTTTTTGTCTCTTGCTATTATATATATATATATATATATATATATATATATATATATATATATATATATATATATATATATGTATGTATATATATGTGTGTGTGTGTGTGTGTGTGTATGGGTGGTTGGGTGGGTGGGTGTTCTATAGTAGATTTAGTACATTCATAAACGACTCGTAATATAAACACTTAAATGCAAGGAGCATTGCTATACTCCTGGTTTATGTGATGGTCTATATCCGTTCTTAGATTCTGTGGGTACCTCAAAAAGTTTGTACCCACCACGACACATAGCCACGGAAATGAAATCGTCAAACAATCAAGTTAGTCTGAAATGTACGCTTATACTAAGAAGGACCTGGTCTTTGCTTCGAAACGACAACTACCAAAATTTCAGACAGGCACTATCGTGCGTAAATCAGGCTTGATTGACAACCTGTTCTGGCAACTTTTGTCTCTGCGGGGTGGAAGGTGGTGGTTTAAATTTATTTTGATGTGTTTTTTAAATATATTCTACAAACCAATTTACTCCGTACAACGGATATAATTTAATCATTAGGAATGGCAGGTGCTAAAATGTAATCTTTGAATTTAAGAATTAATCCGAATGACTTTTTTGTATAATAGACTTCCAGACAACAGCATATTCTGATCTACATAGCCTGTTTGCAATTTGTAAAAAAAGAACTCATTAATTTTCCATGACGAAAGTGGAACAAAACTCTTGAAAGGCGAGAGAGATGGAGAATGCGTATTGAAATAGGAGCCAAATCAGTATAACGATATAATCTCCTCTAAATCACAATGTCGAGAAACTGAGTGAAATGCAATGAATTGTAACAACCCTATGAATAGACTGACGATCAGGTAGCTCGGCAACAGACGTACGAATAAACAGACGAAAATGTTTGGTAAGCATTGGTTCCGACGTAACCCCAGGTCGAATGAGAAATTTCGAGAGGGAGAGAGATAGAGCTACGACTATTTCCACAATATATAACAAATTTCGTACAAATACCTTTGAGGTTGCCTTTTCAAACTTTTCTATCCCATCATGGCTTAGCGGAGGATTGGGCAAGTTTTGAATACTTTGAATATCTTTGGTAAGAAGTCGTAACGCCTCTATGTCCTCCATCTCCTGATTATCTGTGTGTTAAAAGTGAATAATTTGTCTATATTATACATAGTGCGTGCCCTTAATGTATTATGTACATAAAGCAAGGACGGTCAGTTAGTAAAATCAATTATTATATATACAAGGAAAAAAGACTTCTCAAAAGCAGTTTACATAATAGAAAAAATAAATTATGTTTCCATTGTTTCCATTTTAAGCATTCCTTTCAAACGTCGTATTTGATGTTCGATACAGAGAGCGGTGAATCTTTTATCTTATTCTTTGTTATATCAATGCTCGAATAGCGAAACTCCCTGTTAAAATATTCTCTCCTAAGTGAAATTTAAATGAATGATGATTGATTTATTTGAAACGAAAAACACTCTGCTGTGTGTTTCATGCTTGCTGTTTAGTCAAAAGTTGGTGATTGATCAATGAATAAACCATGGCATGAACGGCAATTTAACAATTGAAGTGATATTGGCCGTAATATTATAGCAGAGTGCCTTGCCGAGGTACACGCCCCGCCAACCGTACCTGGTAGATCCGCTAATAGGATTCGAAGCCAAGATGATCTAGTCGCGAGGCTGGCAATATTATCGCTGACCCACGATGGAACTATCTGCGATACTCTCTAGCCCGATATCATTTAAATACATATTGGAAATGATTATGTATTTTTAAAGAATATTGACATAGAAATATCGATAAAAGAGGACAACCTTTCAAGTCATCAAACAAAGCTATTAGCGTATGTTAATTTTACATTTAAATATTGAATTAATTTGAGGCTCTGATATTCTAATGTTGTCCCCAAAGCAGATCGAATCTAAATGTTAGTGCGTGCTTTGTTGCTCCGAGTGCACTCGGAACGAAATAAACAAAACAGACACCGGTATCCCTATAAAAGAAAATGTTTTACATGTATCAAGAAGCATATGAACTGATTTACCTGTCAGAGACTTGATTTGAATGGATATTGAACCATGTGTGTATAAAACGTGATCACCTTACCTGGCAGCGAAGATAATGCAAACATCATGTGAAGCAGTTTTGGGAAATAAGAAAAGTCGCGCGTTGTTGTTGCTGCAGAGAGTAACGCCACTTTTCAGCACAAGTAAGGCTATACATGGCGGTCAGAATAAATGGTAGAGAAAGAACCATGGAAAACCCCGGGAAGAACCACGGACCCATGAGAAGCTACTGGCAGGCTTTCTCACGTATCCACGATAACCGAGCCTGGGAATCGAACCCAAGCAGACAGAGGTGAGATGTCAGTGATCGTAACGACTAGCGCTTTATACCACTAGGTCACTCGGGGTCTCTAAAAATCGTTTCAATATACACAGGTAAATAAAGAACACATCAAGTGTAATGTACGGCAAATAGAAAACATGTTGTGTACAATACACGGGTAAACTTTGGTCATCGCAGGATTGCGAGACATAACTAGTTTAAGGGTCTCAAACTCAAATCACCCTGAGGGCCGCTTGAGGGCATTTCGATGGCCCAAGGGCCGCACCACCTTTGTTATTACTGATGACACTTTGTGACGTCAATCATTTTGCGGACTATTGGATACGGCTTGGCGGATCGCGTGTTTGAGACCCCTGGTCTAGTTCATTTCATTCGCCGACACCACCACACACATACAGACTAATATATGCGCATCTAAATGTACATTATTCTGATGCCGAGATACAGTTGTTACCGATATGCCTTCCCAACACCATGCTCCGTGTTATGTTACAATTTTATATTGAACGGGCATTCGTGATTTATGTTTTGAACTCTGGTCCCATGATACATTTGTCTCCATATTAAAACAAAACTTTATTTGTAATAAAGTTATAAAAATCGCATACAAATTGAATATTTTTAACAAGTTGTACCACATAAAATTAGGCATGGCTGTTTTACGTTTTATTATGGTAGGATTGATAAGAACAAACAGATATAATCTAAATCTTCTAAACGAGCAAATTAAAACTTCTGGTTCGTTCATATCTGGGATTATACAAGTCTGGGTATGGAGCAAACGTGAGAACTCTAACCTAGCGGTTGCAGCCATCTTTACCGGAAAATAGGCTAATGCAGATATAAACAAAAACATGTTTTGAAATTCAACCTCGGTTGTTAATATTAGTTTTCATTAGGAATGTTTCCAAGGTAAGTCTATACTTAAATAATCTGTCTCAACTTCATTAACTTAAGTCATAACGTTAAGTTCAAGCTTATGAGACGCTATTGGTTAATTGTAAATTAAACTTTAAACAATCCGGTTAATGGATTGCGAAGTTCAACAGGTTAGATATGATTAGCATTTTGATAGTCTCAGAACATGAATTAGGAACTGATTACTAGATGGCACTGAAAAGCAAAGCAAGTGCAAAATGATTTCTTTGTCTGCAGATAATATGAGCATAAACTATATAAATGCAAACGTCTGATATGGGCATCTAGATTATCTGTATAAGAAGGTAAAACATATATAGTAATGAACTTGAGCCAAGCCAGAGTGGAAATTCTTCAAATCAAAGATTATAGACCGAAAAGTATGTATGTATGTATGAATGCATGTGTGTGAGTGTGCGTTCGTGCGTGCGGTTATTTAGGTAGGCATGGATTTAATAACACGTTATCACAAAACTGGCTGCATGACACATACTAAAAGTCAAGTTTTAAACATTTCAACAAAGAAAGAATTACAAAACAGCCTTCAGAACATAGACCTCCCAAACAAAACGCTGGTATACAGTGGTGCAAGATTAAACAAAAATAGGCATGTTAAAATTTTGGAAAGGTGTATAATATAAAACAATATCGTTACAAAAATACAAAATGTATGCAATATACGAAAAAAAAAACTTCCAATGTTGACTTCATCCAAAACGATAAGAACATAAACAATTACAAGAACAAAAACAAAAACAAGTAAACAGAAGTCTTCGCTTGGCGACATGTAAAAAAGACCTACTAATTCAATAGTCACAGATCAAGACGGTAGGGAAAATAGAACTCTTTCAAACTGAAGTATAGTTTATAATGTCATTCAAGCTTTCTATGTCGGGTACCTGTCTTTACGAGCTACCTCGATGATCCGATCAATATGTATCACTTACCTCAAGTTAATTTCGATGGAGATTATACTTCCCATTAACGACAAGCTCTCTGAACAGACTACTTCTATATGTCGCTCAGATGTCTACAGCACAACTGCATTTGTACTGACGGCCTTGTAACTTCTCTGTTCTACTCTTCGAACGTAAGTACACACTGTGCTTAAATGTATCTTGGGTGAAAATTAACAAGTAAACCCACCGCAGATGATAATATATTTATTATGGCAGGTACAACTGCTTACCTGTCCTGGCCACGGAGTAATAACAGTATCTCGATGAGAAGAAACAAGGAGGATCATTGACGTGTTTTATCAAGCTTACTGGAGTGCATTTGATAATGACAATGATTTGGCACCTAGAAAGTACGCAACTTTCTGAATGTGCATATTTATCATTTGGGACAAAGACATGGATAGACGTGGAGTCCTGTTGGATGGGCGTTTGTGTCATATATACTACTTGTACTACTACTACTGCTAATAATAATAATAATAATAGCAGTAGTAGTAGTAGTATTAATGATTAATTTGCATTCCAAACCTAAGTTGCATATAATATTGTCTAGTGTCAAAATTGTGTTTCTTCCTTGCAATACAGTGATCCATTACCAGCGAGATTATGATTGCTTGCGATATGATCGATTACCAGCGAAATTATGCTAGTTTGCGATATAGTGATATATCACCAGCGAAACTAGGCTTGTTTGTGATACAGTGAACATTGCCTGTGAGATGAGGTGCTGATGTCTTATTTATATTGTATATGTATTTTTTAATACGATGGCTATTTCCGTTGAAAAAAGCGGCCTTAAAAAATTCGGAATATTCATATATTGTTTAACAAGAAAAAGAGGATGAGGATAGACTAGTGTATGTCGATAATAATAATAATAATAACAATAATTAATAATGAGCTAATGTCGCACTATCAAACATCAACTTCTAACGAACATCTCGTCACGGCAATTAAATGTGGTCCACTCTTCAAAAATACGATCATCACCCGGATATTAGTCAGACCCAAATGCTAATACCGTAAGACTCCGTTACATTCAGGTGAAGGTGAAATACTATAAAAATACTATAAATATTATTTTAAAACATTCCCGATGGGTCTCACTCTGCCTGGTGTTCGGAGACAATTGCCCCCTCTCTAAGAGCCGTGTAGAGCGAGCACTGGTCCTGCGGTAGGAAACACCCAGAACTCCAGTAGTTCTTATTCAAACTAATTTTTTCTTTTTTAAAATTAAAATTTGTTGCTCGGCCAGTGCCCCTTTACGGGTCCAGGCACGAGCCAGGGTGATATACACCCGGTTGCCACCCCACCCCCGGTCAGCCCTGCCCTCTCTCAATGCAATAAATTACTCCCCTCTCGCCGCTACTAAATGTAACGGAAACACGTTCATTTGAATATTAGCAGTGTTTGCCTTGTCTGTACCAGGACAATATGATGCTATCCTTCGAATTCCATCCCGGCAAGGATTTTAGCTTGCTTTGTTGTTGTTGATGTAGTTGTTTGTTTTTCACCATTTGACAGATAAGCGATCCAAAGAATATTCCAATGCAACAATAATCTATGAAGAAAATATAACTTGGGTAATTGAAAATTGAAGGCTTGAAATGTGTTGGTTTAAAAACATGCTGAGATAATTGTATCACTAAGAAGCAATTTAAAAATCATGGATCAAAACCTAAAAATAGACAGACCCCATCCTTTTTCCAAAACTGATGTAATTTATACAAATAATCAAGTAAAAAAAAGGGGAATGCTAACTCGCCCCCTCCCGCCTCATTATATTCCGGTTATGATGGTAAATTGTCAGTCATTTTTCATAGTTTGCACACGGATTTCTTTCTGGTTTCTTTCTTTCTTTTTTTTTTTGTATTGCTTTAAACGAAAGATCGAAGGGTACAACGTGCTTAAGTCTAAAACACAGCATAAAGTATTATTACATTTAGACACGCTTATGTTTGGACTCGTCGTTAAAATGTTTCATTATTTAAGTATGTTATATCAAAATCGCCTTTGACAAACAAGCGCTAGATACGGATGTCGGTAACACAAGTTGGGCGGCTTTGGCCAGTCGAAAATAATCCCATCGTCACTCTTAATCTTCCAGAGCACGCAACGGAAAGAAGCGATGGATATTCGGATTAATTTTGGTCTTCATTCGTACTTTTTCCGGAAGAAACGTGCTGGTTACGGAAAGACTAGGGGAAAGTTTAACTTTGACTTAGTGAAAAAGTTTGTGAACTCGTGGGCTTGCGGCACTGGTTTGAATGCAAAAGATGTTTTTCGCATAGTTCAAAAGAGGTCACTGGCATGCAGATCTTTGTCCACAATAAACCAATGTATCAAAAGGGAAATTTTGGACGAAAATGCTGCAAAAAGTATATGTTCAGTATGATTGTTATGTACTTCTGGCAACATCTTGATCACAGCGAATTGTGAAGACGACCAAAGCCTATAGTTTTATTTTCGTATCAAAATTTGCATTATAGTTATATCTTTACAACTTGAACTTTTTCCATTAGGTTTGTCCGTGAGTTTTTCCGTATCACAATGTGATGTCGAATTTGTCAAATAGTTGTTCGTAGTTGGTCTTGGGAACAGATCAGATCAAGTATTGGGAGGAAGGGGTTTCCAAAATT
The DNA here is from genome assembly GCA_028554795.2 of Sinohyriopsis cumingii. Classification (NCBI taxonomy): domain Eukaryota; kingdom Metazoa; phylum Mollusca; class Bivalvia; order Unionida; family Unionidae; genus Sinohyriopsis; species Sinohyriopsis cumingii. Next base: position 83,600,401 of record CM068837.1, read on the forward strand.
TCAAAAGAGCCCGGACTTTCCTGGAAAGGGTACCCAAGAAAAACAATATGTGTCTATTTACTCAAAGTGTGCATACTACAGAATAAGCGTGAGCAAGAATACAACGATGGTCAAATGTCATGCGACCAGTAAATACACGTTTATGTCTGTTCGTTTTTGTATGCCAGGAGGGGTTTTGAAACCCTGGAAATCTCCACCCATCTCCATCGACCCCGACCCGGCCCTGGATCTCAGTATATTCTGTCTCATACGTTATCCATCATTTAGAGCTTGTTCTAAAATCAGGTTTTGTTGAAGTTCCGGTTGACTCTCTCCCCAACTGACAATCGATAATATATCTATCCTGTCGGGGTTCAGTTTCGGTGCTAATTCCCTTATGAGGTTTATTCAACTACTACTGGAGACGTGATTTTATTTTTGGATCCCTTGTTTTTCTTGTTCACCTTTCTCTGTCTAGGTTGTGTGAACGGAGGCTAGTTCTCTCTTGCAAAATCCACCCAATACAAAGTTTGCTAACTTGCGTGAGTAATTAAGGGTCTGCCAGTGTGCTCACACAACGTTCGCTTATGTCATAAATGTAATCTTCCAGATGTGATTTTTAAAGATATTATTAAAATATATCATCATTAATGAAAACAATGACCACAAAACATCGATTTTGTTTTCTATCCACAATGAGAAACGCTCATAGCTGATTTCGTGCTAGTCACTTTCGGTAACAGAATGTAAGCGACGTCATGTAAGGAAATGCATCTCTACTTGCGTTACTAGTTGTATTCATTAGATGGTTCCGAGTAATGACAGGCGAGGAAGTCTGCAGTGACCCTTTGAGAAACGATTATTTCGATACCGCCAATAAAGTAAAGAATCACTTGGTATTACGACCATCAGACACTCCTGCCAAATGCAAATGCCATATAACCGAGTCCGTGAACACCAGATCAAAAAAAACTAAGGGTTACGGCAGGGTTAACAACATGTAGAACGAGAGAAGCTTGTTATATTATTGGTTTCAGCCCCTACCCTTCGCCACACATGTACATAGAAAAAGAACAATCATTGGTAGAGGGCAATTTTAATGTGAGATGTTTGCAAACCATAATAGCCCTACCCCTAGCCCCCAAAATGAATCCTGCATTACCATGACGAGCGTGTGTGTGTGACTCTTGAAATTTAGCTTTGCCTACTCCCCCGTTCAACACTAATAATAATGACCATAAAATTGTATACTAAAGCCAAAATGTTGTGAATACTTGATGTATCGATTATGTTTAATGTTAAAGGCTAATTAACCCTTCATGTTGAGGGACTGCAAGTAAATTACTTACATTGTTTGCCAAAATATACACCATTGTGTCAGTGATGACAGTCTAGGTCAGAGTCAAACCCACAACCCATTGCTTTTGAGAGTGAACACACCTGTCTGTTCAATGTGGAGAGTATATCATTAGTATTCAGAATACGAACATACCCATATTTTAAAGGAATTTTTTCAAGTACTTGAAGGCTGTCGGTGTCAAGATTTTACCTTATAATGATCATCTCTCTCTCTCTCTCTCTCTCTCTCTCTCTCGTTTTTTTAGGACTGAATGCGCATTTTGGGAACAAGTACCCGGAAGTTAATGCACTAGAGAGAACCAATGACATTATAGATGTTGTGCATTTTGATGTCACGGTAAACTTTCCATTAATTCCCTGTTTACATGGTTTCTGTAGCTTCATAGTTGATGTGGATTGCTAAGACCTCACAAATATTATCAGCATCAGTCAATAATTAAGTTACATAATTATTTTATTGCAGAAAAACTACAAGGTATTGGTAATATGTCAAACTTTACGATCAACCCTTACTTGTAAAATTAAGCAAAAATGTCTGGTGTAATTGTCAATTATTATACAAAAGACTTCGTAAGGGGACTAACATATATACTGCAAAGGCATGAAACACATTTTATATAATCTTATTACAGGGACTAGACACACCATCATGCAGGATTTCTATTCAGTGTCAGACTGATAGGAAACTTAAGAACAAACAAAAAAACCAAGCAAACAAAACGTACAACATTTTACTAACTAAGCTCAGTATGATTATGTAAGCACTTTACTCTGTAGGCCAAACACTTGTGATTTTTTTATTATTTAGCAATGCTACACTGTAATTGATACACATATTCATGAGAAATCTCGTCTGTGTGAAAACGACGATGATCAAAATACACGTATAAAATTTAACCTACTACACAGGTTGTGAAGTAAATGCCCACCAAATAAAGAGAACGAGTAAAGGCATTGCAAACATTCATGTAATTATCATCATTCATACACCACACTCAAACAAGGAAATGAACTTACTTTTTCAATGTTACTTATGCATAAGTTCATTTTTTAAAATATTGGTAAATTATGTCACATTTCAAGAAATATAAATACATGTGTTGTCAATTTTCCTCAACACATTTTTTCTCTTTTCTTCAGATCAGTGAAGTGAAGAGTAGTTATGACATGGAGAAATAGGGACTTTATAGAGCCATACAAAACTGCAGAACCACAGTGTGGAGGTGGACACAAAATTTACGGACTGGCGTGTCCAGAACAGAAATGGACCAGAGAGAATAAGAGCCACACATTATTATGATGTGTGACATGTAGACAAGTGTAGGTAGATATTACAATTTTTACAACAATGAATGATACCCATTTAATAAAACTCGTATGCAAGCATATATAGTAATAGATCAGTTCTATGTTTCAAGTTACATTAAAGTAGGAGTGAACATATCGCTACGAATACAGTCAGCCCTTTCATCCACATCCCTGTACATACACACACAAAAGGTATAAACTAACTAAGGAAAAGCAACTCAAACTTGAACCATTTCAATCAAACCAAAGCTAACAGATTATTTTTGTAGCACATATTCAAAATCATATTTTGCAACAAAAGTTATTATTATTGTTCATTAATTCATTAAACTATGATTTAAAGTGAATACTAATTAATATTTCCATTCACATTAAGTCTCTTTGGTAAATTGTCTAGGCAGTGGTCGACATTTTTCAGTTTCTAGAATTACTAGGGTAAAATTTGTTGTTCTTCAACTATGTTGAAGAATTGATGGCAGTGCTGAAGGAAATGGTCAGGAAGCTGTAATCAATTGATATACAGTTATTAACACCTCTATGCAGCCATGTATATATTATGTCTGAAAATAGAATATACGGAAAATTTGTAACTTTAATAAAGTTATGTTAGCTCATATATTCCGGTCTTCTGTTAGTTATTTCATATTTTCAGAGTCAATGTTTTTAGCATACAATTAGATTTTACTACAACCAGTGTAAGGAAGCTAAATGAATCAATTGTGAACATGAACAGAGAGCATTATGTTTGTAATATCATAGTACATAATCTATTCAAGAAATGAAATTACAGTGGATTAAAGAATTGTTCATGAGAACTTCAAAGATAATGGCCAAATGTGCCTAGCATGATCTATTATCAAAATGAAAGGTCTGGGTAAAAATTCCACACTCATGTAAAGTGACAGTGCTGATAAATTGTGTTAATAAAGGAAGGATTTTATGAAACGGAATTTTAAGCATAATTATCACATGTATATAAAGCAATCACTTGTCATGTTGATGTCGGTAGACTCAGTATGCTGCTTCCAGGACATGTTCATCCAAGCAAACTGTATGAAATCTTGGATTATCAATGATGCAATCCACATTGACCTCCTCAGACTTATTCAAAATCATAATCTCTTTACAGCATCGGCACTTCTCAACTATTTATTTACTGCTGCAATTTCCACAGGTACACCGTTATACATGATAAATACATTCCCTCATTCATTATTGTGTTAGAAAGCAAACTTGTGGGTAAAATTTATTTGAAGTTCATGCATGTTAAAGTATGATATATATGTATATGTGATGCATGGTTAGACACATCTTCTTCCTTCTGTACCACAATATCATAACAGTAATCACCAATATATTATTAGTATTAGTATTATTATTATTATTATTATTCTCAATATTTGTTTCCACATAAATATGGATACATAATGGGCAATTAGTAGTATAAACCTAGACCCACAGATAAAATGTATGCTTGCTGAACATCTGGATACACCAGGTATATGATTCGTTTTTCTTTTTAATATAATTGTTCAGTTTTACTATTTCTGGAGGGTAGTAAACAATACCACCCAAAGTACATTGGTGTCTGCATTTCATTACGGTTTAAAAAACAAACTTGTCATAAAGTCAATAAAGAATGTATTTATACACCTCTCACAGTCCGAGTCTTAAGTGTTGAACTTTTAATGCCACTAGTTACTGATGCACCATGCCCACATGACCATATGCTCTGAAGACATCCAAATGTCGCCCGAATTCATGCCCATTTCTTTTCATTAGGAAATTAAAATAACATTAACGAAACAATAATAATAATAACTGTCATAATGTTAACAGTAATTACCAGAATGGATACCGATAGCCCGAGCTCTACTCAGCTTCATTAGGGGTCATCCATTTTGTATGTATGCAAATATGTAGCAAAGCTTGACCCTCCCCCTCCCTATACACATGCATACATTTTTACACACATACCCACACACCCTACCTGGGAAGGTACGCTTCACGCACTACCACCCAATTCCACAGTAAGGCATATACTTAATTCATGCAGAAACCATACATGATTAATAATATGAACGTGTTTAATGAAACATTCCACCAACGCTGAATGTCTGGCTGCATCAAAGAAATAATAAGCTGCATAACTGTAAAGTTTGTCTAATGTCCTCTAAAATTCAAAAACACCTACAGAACCAGTCAAACAAGTTACGTATAAGACAAATTATTATCAAGGACCCTACCCCGTTTCCTATGCGTACGTGCATAATTAGTAGAGCACACCCCAATACGCAAGCGTATGCATTTAGGTTACCCCCCTCCATGCGTATGCACTAAATGGACGGCCCTTTATGCCCTATGTGCATTTTAGGGTCCTCATCCATGTCCTCGTTCGGGCTTAAATTGCTACTGTCTAACCTCATCGAGCATAATTTTCTTAAGATTCATTACTTTCTGGGTGTTCACCTTCAAACGATGAAAATGAGCTTGACAAATTTGCCATAAATTGATCATTAAATTCAGGCATTATCACATATGCTAAGTTTGATGCACATTTCTGAGTTATTTAGAAGAAAAGAAAATGAACATTATCATATATAGTGTGTATTACACTCTAGTAGACTTTAACTTTAGGGTTTGGCTAATTCTGGCTCCAAGTTAATGACAAATTTACCCCGGAAGGTGGCTAGCTTCTCAAGGATAAACAATACTCCTAGTTTCTTTCCGAGCTTAAATTTCAATTATTATGTTTATTTGTAGCAGACAGCCAGACAAATGCACGTATACTAGTCTGCTTTCCAACGTTCTCTCTACTGGTTTGGGCCGTGTTCACAACTTTTGCTTTTGTCTGTACTTGATGCAGCTGATAATTGGGAATCCTTCTCGTGGCGTATACAAAATACCCGTATCTTCCAACATTATATATGGCCGTTATATTCACGACCTCGTCTCCTCTCGCCTCAATGGCTTTGAAGACATCTACAAGCCTGAGACGCTCATGCTCTGCATTGTTAGAACAATCATTTAGTTGGTGCTCAGTGAGCCAATACAACCCTTGACAGCAAATCCAGACTTGAAAGACCAGTTACTCTAGACCACATGTCTTGAGAGACCTTATTCTAGGACAAATTTATTGATTATATTGTGTTGTGACCTGTTAAGAGATCAACTGTCTTGAGAGACCATACTTTATGGGCAGAAGGGGGGGGGGGTCTTTCAAGATAGGTTATAATGTACTAACTCTATATATGCACCACACTTGCCTCTCATTTATAGTGTGCACCCTTTTATCATGTTTATAGGAATAGTTTAAACCTTTAAAAATGTTAAATGCTCTGGTGAGACCTTGGTATTATTAAAGTAAAAAATAGGGACAATACTATTCATTGAAATCTTATAGAAAAAACTTTGCTATCCAGATGACATGCAGATAGACATGAAACTAAGTAACAAATAATTGCAAATGAACATAAAACATGACATTTAATTAAACCACACCTCTCCTACTATGGCATGGGAACAAAGACGAATTGAGCGAGTGCTACACATGACCTAAATGACTGGACACATGAGCAAATACACTGTGCACTGTACTGAACTGACATGAACTGTGCTACACACACATCCCAAACTCATATCTTAATATTCATGATTTGTCTTCCATTTTGTTGCAAATCTTTCTCACACTTTGTGAAAACTACTTTCAGATATTTTTGGAGACGACTAAGTATGACCATGTATTTATCACTTAATTTATGTGAATATTACCACCTTCAAAAAAAAAGATTTGAATATATCGCTAGCATTATAACAGTTGAACAACAGACTAAATAACTATTATCAGAATAGAAAATATTGTTCTGCAAAGTTCTTTATCAATGGAATATGCATCAAACTTGATTTTAACCTACCACTTGCCAATGTCAGCAATTTTACAAGAGATACCATTCTTAGTAAATTATATTTAAATTCAACACTACAGAAAAGAAATCGGGATTGAAGCACAAGTTTCAGAACACTTAACAAAGGTCCTACTCTGTACAAGTACAGGTATATTTAATTAACATCAGTGTACAAGATGTAACAAAAGCAGGTATAATTATGAAAGTGACAGAAAACACAAACTTAAAACAACACAATATAACAATAGAAAGCAATACTCCCATACCGAAACAGAAACACTATTAGTGAAAGAGAAGCAAGATATGAATAGCATTTGACAGGAAAGAAATAAACAGTTGCTTATAGCACACAGTGAGAAAAAATGCACCAGAACCAACAGAATATGAATGTTTCCTGAACAACAGTAATGGCTTGTTGTAGAACAAATACAACATCAATTCGAGTAAAAGCAGTGTCCCTTTATACAACTTTCCAAGTAGAGATGGAAAGAAACTATCGAATAAGTCAAAATAGTTTTATTTTCTAATGTTAGTAAATGGAAGTTGAATTTTCAAATTGAACTTCACACGATTGTTAAGAGAGGTCATGTGTTTGACCAATAATTGTATCAAGGTTTAACTGATATTAATGCTCTACATACACAAGTCAAATACCAAGGTGCCTTTCGAATGACAAACCTGTTATTTTGGCGTTTTCTTTTTGTCAAATTTGATTTTGATTTGTATGAGCAACTGAACTTTAAAGATTAGAGTATATATATGTAAAACGTTATATTTGTCAATCATTCGAAACGAAACAAACACATACTGTCTAAACAAATGTTATTAAAAGGTCAACAGGACGACTGTCTACAATATACACATTTATTGTAACAAAGTGCAATTTGTTAAACTCCTTTCGGTGTTCATATTTATGTGATACATTTGACCGTCTATGCTATTGTTACTTTATATCCCAAGACACCATTCCTTTTCTTCAATTGCAGAATTTTCTCGAAATGTTTTAATCTGAATTCCTTGAATCTGTGTAAATCATCTTCGTAGTGTCTGAGAGATTTTTCTATTCTACTGTAAAATTTACGGTATAAAAATGTTTGTCTTTTCCCCACAGCAAATAAATAATGTTTGTTAGTCCGTTCTCTAACTTCGCGGCTTTTATGATCTTGCCGTAGCGCTTGATATTTCATATTAAAAAGCTAACATAATCAGCATCATAATCATCATCATCAGTCCGTAGTCTGAAAGACAGTTGGGGCACCGCATAAGACCTAACAACCAGCTTCCTTCATTCCTATCGATTTACCGTCTTTCTCAGTGAGTCGCTCAGTTTTACGCCTGTCCACTCTCAAATGTTATCTTCCCACCTCTTTCCTTGCCTGCCTCTCTTTCTTTTTCATTGCACAGTGCCTTGTAGGATTGTCTTGGGAAGACCTGATGATCGTGAGACAAGCCCATATGACTGCAGTTTCCGTTTGTATTCACTATGATAATGAGGCATATTGAGGCCCAATGACTTGTCATAACTTTTGCCGTATTTCTTCATTGCTCATATGGTCTGTGTATGTGACGCCGATGATCTTTCGGAAACATCTCATCTCTGTAGAATGTATCCTTTCCTCCAAGTCTGCTGTTATGGTCCAAGATTCGCAGGCATATAGAAAAATGGAGATCGCCGGTGAGTGCATCTGTGTGACTTTTGAGCTGAATGCGATGTTTTTTCCTTCCAGACGGGCTTCAGTTTTGTCAGCTCTGCTGTTGTCTGTGCAATCCTGGAGAGCATTTCAGGCTTCGACCATTCATCTGTTACAGTTGCAGCCAAATACTTCAAGCTGTAGACTGTTTCTCGCTTTGTACCTCGGACCATGATGTCAGTGGCGATGCCCTTAATGTTGGTGGTCATCATTTTGGTCTTCTCTGTACTGATTTCCATGACATAGGCTGCAGAGTTTTTGTCAAAGTTGTCTAATAAGCTAGCTAATTCTTGCTCGTTTCCTGTTAGTCCATCAATGTCATCAGCAAAACAAAAGTTGATGATTGTTCTCCCTCCGATGCTGACTCACCCTGTGTGCTTATCAAGCGCATCTGCCATGATTCTATCCAAGGATATGTTGAATAGTGTGCGAGAGAGCAGACAGACTTATCTCACTCCGACTGTCCTTCTGAACCAGTCTCTTGTGCTGCCGTTGAATTATACTGCAATGTGGCCTTGTCAGAGAGGCGCTCTATTACTGGGCGGAAGAACTTCCGAGACAAAGTCAACAACCAAGCGGAAATGCTGTCAAACAGCTCAACGGCTACGTGTTCCTGACCAAGGCGAGCCACCAAGTTGGAGGAAAACGGCTTTGGTCAGGCCTAGAGATGGTTGGGCTCCGCCAGGTGACAGATGCCCTAGACTGACCACATGAAAACTGACAACCATTACCCATCCCATACCAGCTCGGTCGTCGCCCGGTTCAGCAATGGCCGCGCCTTCCGTCATGCACCATGGTAGAGGTGGAAACTGTATGACTGGTGCTCAGAGCAGCAGTATTCGTGTCAGGAACAACATCACCATTGGCACTGGGAATGTGATAATACTGAGAGCAACACGAAAGCTTGAGGTGCTTACATACGAAATGAAATATATCGCTGTAACTTCCTAGGACTCTGTGAGATACGATGGATGAACATTGGAGAAGCAACTACCTTGAAAGGAGACAAATTACTGTACTTCAGTGGCAAAGAAGACAAACATGAGCAGGGAGTTGGGCTTCTTGTTCACAACGACAAAGTGAGTACTGTCATGGGATGTCGGCCAGTATCAAGTCGGCTCATCTCCACAGGGCAACTCCATTCCACATCACATAATACAGGCATACGCCGCAACATCAGACTATGATGACGCGGATGAGGAATACGTATGTGACCAGCTACAAGGAACTGTGGATAAAACACCGCACAAAGACAGTATGGTTGTGCACGTTGATTGGAATTCCAACATTGGCGCGCACGCTTGCTTGAACTGGAAAGGAACATGTGGGCGTTGCTGAAATGCACAATTACATGAGACAGGACTGAAGCTCCTGGAATGCGCTAGTTACAACTACCTAATGCTAGCAAACACCTTAGGTCAGCACATGTTATACAGAAGATAGACATGGCACAGCCCAAGTGGAGACCATCACAGTCAGATCGACTAAATTATGGTGAAGAGTCGCCGACAGTCAATTATAAACATCGCCAAAACTAGAGGCTTTCCCGGAGGGACATAGGAAGTGACCATGATATGGTGATGATGGCCTTCACGCTACATCTAAAGAAGGTCAAGAAAGAGAGCCATACAAGATTAAAATTTATATTGAGAAAGTGAAGTACCAAAAGTAGCAAAAGCCTTCCAGGTAATTATTGGTGGGAAATTTGAACCGCTCACTATCCTATATGCTGACAATACCGGCATGGACACATTGATCACCACCTTCAATACAGCAACGACTGAAACAGCTAGTGATATCCTCAGTAGACATCGTCCAGTCCAGATATCCTGGGCAACATCTGAGGTTCTGAACCTGTGTGACAAGAGGAAGGAACTGAAGAAGTAAAAGAACGACACAGAAGGGGAGAGCAGTACAAGGCAGTCAAGCGGGAAGTCAATACAAGCTTGTAAAAAGCAAATGAGAACTGGATAGGAGAAATGTACAAACACACTGAGGGAAACGTGAAAAGGAACAACATTAGGAAAGCATATCAACCTGGTCAATGTTCTAACAAGCACAAGACAACGGCGGTTTTCCTCCTTACCGGACAAAGCCGGAAACTGCCTCACATCAGAAAATGATATTCTGACACTTAGGACAGAATTGCACAGTACGTTAGAACCACCGAGCTACAATAGATCCTGTGGTACTGAACGTCCGTCCAGCAACTAACAATGACAACCACCCTAGCATAGACGAAGTACAAGCCGCAGTGATATCACTGAAAAGGTTTGAGTCAGCAGGAGTGGAAAACATCCTAGCAGAACTAGTCCTAGCTGGGGGAGAATCAATGATTAGTGCCCTCATAAACATCTGCAACAAGTTATGGCAAACAGGAGTATGACCATCGCCATGGACCCAATCACTGATCATCAACGTCCCAAAGAAAGACAGCTTGCAACAGTGTCAAAACCACCATACAATCAGTCTTATAAACCATCCAAGTAAAGTCATGTTAAGGATGCTGCTGAATAGACTAAAATCACAGGCAGCAAAGATCATTGACGAAGAGCAGGCGGGGTTCAGAACAGGGCGCAGCACAACAGAGCAGATATTCAGCCTCAGGATATTGTGTGAGTAGTACCTCCAACACCAGAAAGATCTGCACCACGTTTTCGTGGATTTTAAGAAGGCATTTGACAGAGTAGGGCATGCAGCCTTTTGGGCGACCATGAGACCGTACAACATCAGTACCATCCTCATTACAGTAATAGCAAAATGATAGATTCATTATAAATAATTTGTAAATCGTTTATTTAAACTTGAACACAGCTTTAAACATTGTTATCTCCAAAGTCAAACGTGCAGATAATATAAGCAATATCCCCATACAAGGGCAATAAAGATAGTTGAATAGGACAAGTTTTGAATGTATATTTGCCCTGTCAAAAATGGAGTCAAACTACGCAGAATTACTTGATACCAACATTGTTGTTTTCGAGTTATTTAATTCTGTCTAATCTTTGAACATTGTTGAAATCAACATAATGTGGCTTTGTACAATAATACATGTGCTGCATAAAACACAATTAAATTACTATTTGCATAAGTTCGCTAATTGTTTTGTAAGTTCGACTTATTGACGGTATATCTGTAGAAAAAAGGTAAGTCTGAGTTTTCCAGTTAAGTCTGAAAAAACTGATACATTGAAAGATCTGCAATGGTAACTAATATAAGTTTGCTATGTGTATTGTATTTTTCTGAATGGGTGAAGCCTATGTAACACTTTTGAATACTTTTACATGTTACTAATGGTCACACCACTCTATATAGCAACTGACAGTAATGTATGCTACACTGTTCAAATTTACACCACCTTTTCCAAGGAATATTCGTCATGCCATGCTTTGACTCTTGAATACTAATTACTCTCTTCTAAAGTAGAGTTACATCACATGAATGTACGTCAAAATACCCAATTTTGTAACACTAAAAGTTGTTTTCATCGATTTGATTCCGGCAAATTATGCACGTGACTTCTTCTTTGTGCCGACTTAGCTTTCATTTATTCTGCAAGATGTAGTCAATATTGTATTGAAAGTGTTGTGGAAAGTATCCATCAGACATTATACATATATGCCTGTGTACACTGTACGATATTACCTTTCACCTCAGTTGTTGCATGTTTGTTGTTGAACTCAACTGCAACAATTAATATTATTTTTATGATTATCTTGCAACAAAATGGGATTAAATTAGGAGTTGAAACCTTATAATGTCTCAACAAAAAAGAATCTGAAGGAAGGACTTTTATGTAAGGTGTCCAATTGGCAGAATCCTTCCTCCTTCTCTCTTTGTCTTCTTTTTCATTTGCTTCTATTTTCCTCCTCTTTTCTTCACCACTCCTCTTTCTTTCAGCTTCCAATCTTTCCGTCCTCTCATCTTCTTTTCGTTGTTCCTCGTCCCTGTTACGTTTTTCTTCTTCTTCATCATTAACCGCGCCTCTTCTCCTTTCCTATATTTCTCATCTTAATTTCATTTCCTTTCTTCTTCCTCCTTCAGTTTCCTCTCTTTTTCATTCCGTTGGCTCTCTTCCTCTTCTCTCTTTCTTCTTTCTTCTTCTTCATGCTTTACACGGTTTTCTCCCTTCTTTATTCACCATGCGATGAAACATTTCTTCACTGCTTCTAAATGCCAGCTGGGAAATTTTTCAGTCGCTGCTTATTCCTAAACGTTATTAAAAAACGCCATAATATTCTTGTGATCTTAATTTTTACCAAAACATAAATAAATTGAAGTAAATAACATCATACGAATCAGGCAAGCAACATTCTTATCGATTGTAAACAAATGTTATGAATTCAGATTAAAATAAACATAAAGTATACACTCTTGGACAAATGTAAGTTATGTTCTATATTGTTTACAAATGACATGTAAAGTGTACAATCATGGACAGAAGTCTAACACACAACTCTCTTATCCTAATGAAGGCAAAAAAAGGTTTATAACATAAAGCTTTTGTTTACATATTTGTCAAACATACATATGATAGCATAAAAAAATAGGGAGATCTCTTACGAATGATACGAAATATACATAATGTAATATAGTAATTATATGCACGTGAAGATGCAACTGCATTCAGATTATTTTTAATCTTTAGGTTGAATAACAGCGAAGCTTTTCATTTCAAACCTGGACATCATACAGCCCTACGTTTCATCATTTTGACTGATTCGCTGCTGTCAGGCAATCAAGGAAATATTTCACACACAAAAAAAACATTTTTTTCGGAATCAACCACGATATGAAACTTACGTACTTTACAAACTTCAGACCAAGTTTTACAGTCTTGGCTAAATGTAAGAAATATGTATATGTCCTTTCAAATCGCACAAAAGTACCACTACTGGTGAAGATTAATTCCTTTTTAAACGTTAAAGTAACATGAGCTTAAGTTTAGCTTGTAAAAGTGTACAACTTTAGTTAGTTACCAGTTAAATCTTGCCAATCATCAAATTCTAAAATGAGTATCGCAATTATTTTGTGAGATTGTTATACTAATGTGTTCGTATTATTATATCGCACCAACACGTCCGTATTATTACATCGTACTATTTTGGAATGTTACCCAATTGTCATAGTCCCTACTCGCATCATTTTGCCCATACATCAATATAAATGGAGTTACGTTATTCACAGTTTGCCCATACATAAGTTAGCTAAAAGAATATATGTATGCCTTCGACCTGATTGTTTTGTTCCTTTTCCTTATGCCATCGTTTTATAGATCCTCGATGCTGTCCAATGTCGCCAACGGTAACAGCCACGCCATGTTGTATCTTGTCCATTATCTCCTGGGTTTTAAGAATGGACTCTTCTAATCTCTGATTCTTCACAACCAACTTCTGAAGCCGCATCACATAGTCTATTATTTTAACTGGAGGTTGGTAGATACCAACGTTATCTGAAACTAAAGAGGATAGGATAAATTCACATATTTAAATAGTGGGCCACTATTGCAGCCAACGTATCAAACCAGTATGCCCTTGGAGAATCTAATTTAAAATCAAAATTATAAATGAGTTGTAATAATGCGAAAATTAAATTTAATTTTCGTTTATAATATGACCATAATTAGTTTATAAATCCCTAAATATTTTCATAAATTTAGCAAAATCTGTTTACGTCCTGTTCTCAAGCATATCTCCAGTTGATGCAAAACCTCATGAAATGAAAATATTATTGTGAGAAAACACACTAAAGCCTAAGACAAGCAACGGTAACTGACTTCTCGTTACGTCACTGATTTAAAAAGCATGTGACACTGCTAATATATATCGCAATAGAAAACGTGAGCATTCTTAGCCCTAGCAAAGAAAATTAAATGAAACGATTGTCTTGCTGGTTGTACACTGACAAATATGTCATGTTGAGACACTCAACTTAATGGAACTCGTATAACGTTTGATTCGATATATATTTCCCAACTACTTGCTAAGAGAGGAGGACCCTAAAAATGAGGACAGTTAGCAGGTATAGTGGCAAGAAAGCATCCAACAACATTTACTGCAACACTGTTATTGACAAACCTTCTGCTCCACATTTGCTACCATTGCCTTTTGCTTATGAACCTATCAAAAAACTATGATCTAACTTTCAAAATATACGATGCTGTAAATTCAGATAAGCCCTTGAATAATAATATCATCATAATAACTAGAGTCATTAAGTAATAGAAGCTACAATTGGAGCTTGTTGGTTTTAGAGATTAATATTTTGTAGTTTATGTATAAAAAACATACAAAATTTGAATTGGCTAAGATTTCTTTGAAAATTATGCATATTCCATTATATGGTGTGCATATGATCAAGAGTCATAGAAAGATGGATTGTGGATAGTTCCAAGATGAACAAGTGGAGCCATGTCCAATCTGGATGTCAGCTAATTAAATCAGGTGAATGCAGTGTAGTGACGGAAAGCGTCACAATGGTCTGTAAATATCATGTAAATATCACACAGTGACACATACCCACGCATATGATAATTATTATATCTTTCATTATATTTCTTTGCCGCGAAGAATCAACTTATATTATTAAAAGGCGACAATCCAATTGTAGCATTTACATATTTGTGGGTATTTGACGTTGACAATGCAATAGTAAAAATCATAAACTATGCTATCCACAACAGTAATTAACATATTGCTTAATACAGTAAATATCGACACTAAGCAGCGCATTGCGACAATTACAGGTATTTTGTATGCAAACTAACATGTAATGTCACATTAACAATATATATATATATATATATATATATATATATATATATATATATATATATATATATATATATATATAAGTTTTTGTATGCAAATAGCCTTCTTTACAATGAAATTGAAGTGTTTGCTTTCTGCATATATGCTTACATTGACTAATTTTCATTTATAAGAAAATGAAAAGAACACAAAACAAAAAGGTTACAAATATGTGTATGATTCACGAAATGGAAAGAAACTCCGGAATAATCCTGACAAGAATACAAAAGGAAGAAAGTCAGTATAATCAAATTAGGAATACAAAACCGAACAGGAGAGGTGTAGCTCAAGAAGAAAGACTTTTTAATATATGCAGAATAATTAAAATGAATTCTTCTAATTTAAATGACATAGCCGTAGCAGTTTTCAATTTTAATCAGACTGCATATAAAACAAAAGTAAATTATATATATATATATATATATATATATATATATATATATATATATATATATATATATATATATATAACTAGAAATGTTTTCACGGAATGTGAATGCGCCACCACATCATCAAACCCCATCAACGCCATCTTTTGTAATGTTGAGCTGTCGGAAGTGCATGAAAATGCTGAACTAAACGCGAGCATTGGCCATAAAATGAATGTAAAGTACTTTGACATTAAATTAAATATTAAGTTTATCGAATGACGACTAAATATTGGTTTTGCTTGACGAAAACTGGATATCTGCAAACCAAGTCCAGCAATAGTGGATCCCAGATTATTTAGAATTGTTATCTATAACTCTGCTGGACAAGGTTACATTTTGTATCAGATGCACACTTGAGCAAACACGTACAGCATCACAAGATTATTGTATTTTCGTCTATAAGTATAACAGTTACACTCTTATTTGTTTTACAGAATAGATCCCCACTTGCAGCTGAGATATATGTTCATAAGCAGTTGTATTGAGAGTAATAAACATTTGCCTTTAATTGTTGTGACGTACTTAAGGATTCATTTGTATTTCCAAAAACTATTAATAATTTCAATTTCATTAATTAATGACCATTTATTGCGATATTAAAAACAACATTGGTTTCTAAAGGTTTTGAGGCAAGAGCGTGTTATAATCGTCATTGTCTGTTGACGTTTGTGCACAATTATTGCTATCAAATACATAAGAAAATACATACATATATACACAACGAGAAAGTAGTATGATCTTAGTGAAAACGCTCGTTATCCTCATATAAATAAATCTCATATTTAACAGTATATAAGATACATTTATTAAGATACAAAAAGGCCACAAAATCTATGAATTAAATGACATTCGGACAGACAAAGAGACGAACAGATGAACCCTTAGACTGAAGTGATTGCTATACATTAGTTAGAAGGTAATTGTATAAAGATTCGGCATATTTCGGCACACCGAGACAATGATATTACGGACCCCGCCCAAAGTAAAATTGGATTTTTCTTATTTAGACATAGGCTACATACCTTTGTGACTGTCGTCTCAAAATTGTCTATCCCATCAAGACCTGAAGGAGGACTGGGCAAGGTTTGAATGTTCTGAATTTTTTGGGGTCAGAAGTCGTAACGCTTGTATGTCCTCCATCATCTGAGTCTATTTTTGTTCAGTAATGTTTAATATTTTGTCCAGCAGTAATTATGTACACAAAACAAATGTATTCGATTGACACAAATCACTTTCTTATATTTCCTCTGGGTGAACGTTTAGTTACAAAAGCATTCCATATAGGACAAAAATGGTTTCGTTTGTACGTTTTCCTTGCACAATCGATATCGGTGGCTAATTTGGCAATACTCGGTAACGGCGCGTCCCTGTCTAAACGTTCTCACCCAAATTAAATTTAAATGAATGATAACTATGAATCAAAACGCAGGTTGTTGCTTGTTTTGTACAGTGTATTCTCCTTTTTAGCCAAATTCGGAAAATCGATAATAGACGGCCTATCTTTCAATACAACACACAACGCTAGAGACTATTTTGTTAATTGCGCACTTACGAATTGAACTGTACCAGCATTTTAGTGTTCAAACGAGAGAACAAACGCAATCTAGACTTGTCCCAACATAGGACAAATGTAATTATTAATGAGTTTACGTATGGTCCTGATGCCATAAGGCCGAAACAAATAAATCAGGAACGTATCCTTAGAAGCAGACTGTGTTAGCCTTTCTCTTTAACTAGACACATGTGGGTTGATTTTATTACATGTTAGAGACTTACTTTCGACGCATCTTAACCCATACGTATACAGAATTGAATCATGTGCATTCCTCCACCTGACAGTCAAGACAATGCAAAACACCATGTGCTATATACATATAAACGGAAACAGCTGAACTAAATTGATGTCCAGCTGGACTTTCCTCATATAAGTAGGGTTCATTTCTTTCAGGTTGTCCCGCCCCACCCCCACCACATCCAAAACATACAAAGCTAATACACTTACAGCCAAAATTACATTCATCTAATGTCACGACCAACGAAGGTTACAAAAATGAACAACTTTGTAATATTTTCAGCACCAGACTTTGTTATATGCTATTTACATTAGTATAAACAACAGACAGCACATGACTTTATCGTATGTTGTTAAGACTGGCGCCTTTTGTAATTAATGGGCCATTACTGTTTGGGAATTATGTTATAATGCATCGGCCTATAGTTCATCATGAGTAATGAAGAACAACTTATTCGCTTTCAACTTTTTTCCGTGCGTCAATTTTTTCTTTCATTAGTCAGTAATGAGTTCACGTCTCGATATTAAACTCCGACTTCTATTGGACAGCGGGTCATGGTCATTAGGAATTGTCACAGCTTCAGTTACAAGAACCATGTATACTACATTTCAGTTGTAGCCGTTGGGCAGTGTTTTGCTCTGAGTATTAACATAAGATATCAATGACAAACAATATTGTATGACATCACTCAAAACAGCATTCGGTTATTTTAACCAGGTATAGGTCAACCGACGACAATTTATCATGTAACAAGTCAGGTAAATTCTGGAAATAGACCAATCAAATAATTCTAACACATCAACAGCACAAGTTGGTCACATCCACGTGGACCTATTTTTCAGATACAGAAAGCTACTGTGTGTGTGTGTGTGTGCTGCATGTTTAATTTTATCCAAAATTGGTCCTTTGTAACATCGCCTTTAGAAAGCTAACTTTTGTCCATGATTGTAGATTGTACTTTATTATAATGCTGTTTTGTAAACATGTTAACATGGTCCTTTGACCTTAAAATGTTCTGAAAGCGAACGTATAACCCACATCTAGGCCATGTTATTTTGTCTCAAGTTTCTATAGAAAGAAGAAGTAAACAAAAAAGTATTCTTTCTAACTTGAAAATCAGTATGTCGAGTTATTTACTGTTGTGTTCGGGTATAATTACAAGGGAATTATTTAAATCATGGAATTGCTCGAGTTCTTATCGACTGAATTAACATTAGTTCATGATTATTGCGAATTCATTCAAAGACAATATGGAATACTTCATTATGGCACACAATACATTAAGGACTATTGGAATTCATTCGGAACATTCTATACTTTCGGACCTGTAATATAATATTTAGTATTATCTGGGATATTATTCAAAATTCTGTATGATTCTTTAAAATTTTCACTATGTAACATAGAGAATTGAATAGCGCTTTGTAGTATACAAACTTGTTGGTTTCGTTTTATGTGTTGCTTAGTTTAAGGCCATATTATCGTAACAGAGAGAGAGAGAGAGAGAGAGAGAGAGAAAATGCCGCATCGCACGGAACTTTCCTTGAGGTCACTAACTCTTTAAAAGTTCTGAGACCTAATTTCGAATTTCTATATCCACACAAAATTAGTACATAAAGTCGTGAAAAGGAGGACATTTACTTTTCAGAAAATAGGCATGACCTTACATTACCATAATTTATCAATTTTAACGGACACAAATATTCATGCGTTTAATATTAGAAATTAAAACATGTTGATAGCAGGATAGGCTCTGCAATCATATTAGTACATCGTCTTCTTCAGCTGCTCAAAAAGAAGAAATAAGCACAAGATAAAATCCGGCGTTGGAGAAAACTCCCCTATCATATCATTTGCTGATTGTCGGTCAGATTTCACAAGAGGTAATCTCTATTTCCAAATGAGATTTCGATTGAAAAAAATCTATTTGTTTTACTACAGAAGAGCAAAAGGGTTCGAATCACAATTTTTCAGAATACTTATCATGGGTACTCTGCTTGACAAAAACAAGTATTCTATATATATATATATATATATATATATATATATATATATATATATATATATATATATATAATGTCTACATGCCGTCGAAAAGACTAATTAAACTAGCCAATACTGAAGAAATACTTTAAAACCAAAATGAAAAAGGAATAAGAACAAGATAAAGAAGCAGCAATAGAGATTAATCTTTGACAATAAAAATAAATATTTAATAATTTAGATCACGTAGTTTGCAAAAACTAAAAAGATCAATCAAACTGCTTAAAAGTGGTTGTCGAGAATATGATGAGTTCTGTTTTGGGTTTGGTTTGGGATCTTTTTGTGTGTGGATTGCATTTTTGTTTCCTTTTTCTTTCTTTCGCTTATTTGCTTTCCTTGCTGTTTTTGTGGTTTTTGGTATTTTTTAATTATATTGTAGAATAATCAATGCCAGCATTTAAATATGTCTTAGTTACAATGGGAAAATATTTGCAATCGGCAAAACAATGTAAATATCTGATGCAGGTAAATGGGACCGTCAATGAATAAAATGTGAACAAGTTTCAAATATGAATGAGCTAGTATGATAAGCCATGTCTTATGTTCACCTGGTTTATAATACTTTTGAATCAACCACAATTCTATGTCAGTTTGGGAGGAGGAAAAATTGTCCAGAAACAAAAGAAAGCCATGCCATTTATGACTTTTTGTAGAATATACATACTTTTCAAACATATCTGCGTGAGTTTAAAGTTCCCACACCTTTTCAAAGTACAGAGCGTCGTTTGCGATAAAGATTAGCAAGATTGCATCTACCATGCCATGTTCCAGATGAATTTTCTCAAGTCTACATTGGTGAAAATTATATCTATTTTCCCACACAAAATCAAATGATTTTGTTGCTATGGTTGGGGTGGGGGTAAGCAATTATATACAAAACTTTATTTTTGAGATTAATATGCATTGTAATGTCGCTAATGGTGTCAAAAATAGTTAAATAACAAACTGTACTTTGGCAGAGTCATATAGCAAAATGAAGGGGCAGTGTCAATAGTAAACTGTACAATGGCAGTGTCAAATAGACAAATAGTACACTTCACAATGAGAGTGTAAAATAGTCAAATAGTAGACTATGTTTTTGCAGTCATGTAGTAAAATACAGTGTCAGTGTAAATATTAAACTGTTCAATGGCAGTGTAAAATGAAAACTAATCCCTGAATTAAGTGTCATGTATTTAACTCAGGGAAATCGATAGTGATGACTACATTTTATTTCGCCGAAAGGGGAGAAACTCTGTAGACACTGTCTGCTGAAAATATACTAGACCTGAAGGCTTCTTTGCGCTTACTGTCAAACTACATTAAGGTTACCTCCCTTACCTGCTGAATCGGTGAGGCGCGAGTAACGAGGAAATGTGTTTTATTATGACATTTGCGTATATTACTTGCTTTAAATAATGTTCGCAATTATATTTTCGATATTATGTTGCAATATGAAGATACAATAACACATTACATTATTGATTTGAACAATTACCAGATTTTTAGGGGGAGGGGGTCCAAATATAATTCGTGACATGTGCTCGTCAAATAGAGATAATGTAATTTAGGTTTATGAAAATCTATACTTGAGGTATTGGTTTTAACTGATTGTCTTCTATTTTCATAAATCTTTTTACAAAACGTAACTCTTTGTCAACAATGAATTTAATCTTGAGAATGTTTAACTTACCTAATTCGGGTGCTCTCGAATATAATACAGGCTGCGAGAAGGGACACAATATATTTAGTGGCAAAAATGGTCGACCCCATCATGCCCATAGTTTACACTCTTTCAGAGATTTTTTTTTTTACCTCTTCATACAGAAATGAGAAATGACCATTTAGCGACATAGCCACGGTATCACACACAGTAAAAACAAACCGGGCTGATAATTCAAGTGCTCACAAGAAGCAAACAATATAAGTTATGCTATGATCATCGTCGAACTCAAAGGACGAACAGCAATATTCTACGAAGACAATATTTTCTATGCTTAGGATATAATATAGGATGTCCACCTAAATCCAGCACATTCAAATATCTGAAAATAATAAACAATAATACAATGGCCACTAAATGATACGTCACCGTTAATATTTTGTTAAAGGTTATCAATTTAAATTCGTCTTTCAGTAATAAACAAACAGTATCTTTGAAAAATGATTGAAACTAAACGTCTTCCACTGGCCTATCCTTTTAGTACAAATATTTGTCATGGCACAGTCCCTTCAGGTTAGTCCCCATTCGCATCACAGTTGTCCCCTATCGCATCCGGGTGGTCCACTTTCGAATCATCCTCTTTTGCATCAGGACTGTCATATGGAACTCTTAGCTGGACACAGGCATCGGATCATTGGCGACTTTTGTTGCAGTCTCTTGAAATATATTGCCAGACCAGAGTGTATCCATGGTTTTTTATGATATATTTCATAATGAGATATTAAAATATATCAGAGGAATAAACAAAGCACCTTTATTACCTTAAAGAACATAACTTTTGCAGCAATATATTCTCACTTAGTAAATATAGCTAATATTATATATATTATTAAAAGTGTATGTGTGACCGGGGATGGGGAAGTGATATTCTGCGACTTTACTGCTCAGTCACAATTTATATATGTCAATATGGATGAGCTCGATCAACGAAGGTATGACGGAAATCTGGCCAGTAAAATATCGTGGGTCATTCGTTCATTTTGAAAAACTGCCGTGTTCTTCCTCATCTGAATGTACTGAACACCATGTATAATCTATCACGTGCTGAACAATGGCAATAACCCCACTTTCCTCCCCCCCCAAAAAAAAAAAATAAAAAAAATAATAGCAATTCAAAGCTGCATTGCCATAGTTATAAATATTTAATCTCTCTCTCTCTAGATTGACACACACACACACACCCACCCACACACACACACACACACACACACATATATATATATATATATATATATATATATATATATATATATATATATATATATATATATATATATATGTGTGTGTGTGTGTGTGTGTGTGTGTGTCGATCTCGATAAATTCAATGAAGAGGCGATACCAATAAACTTTACAAACGAACTCCAAACTACAAAATGTAGGCTTCAAGAATAAACATATTTATAACAAATTTTCCCCATGAATTGTGCAACTTGTCGGTGATTGAACTTACATGACCTGTTCGATATCAGGTGTCGGCCATACAGAATCTTAAACATATATATATATTCCTATAGAGATTAACTTCCTAAACCACCTGTCCCTGTCTTTTGTTATTATCTCTCGGTGGATAGCCGAGTGTTATTATCGGCCCTACCTGGACGCAACCCCATCCCCAACGCACACACACACACACACACACGCACATAAACACGCTTCACCATACACCCACCCCAACCAAATTGATGATTAAACGATTGTAACATTGAAGCTAAATGCACTACTTTCAAAGAGTCACAAAGTTCGTTATTTACAATCAGCTGTCTAAAGTATAGTATTGTATTCTTTCTACCTTTTGTCATATTTCATGTAACTATTCGTGAGCTATGACCATGACTAGTTTGCAGTTGAACAGTACTATCAAGTCTGTAAGCATTAATCTTTTGGAATGATCTGACACGTTCACACAATACATAAGAAAAATCGACAGTTATTTGACTGTAAGGAAATAGCATACGACGAACGTAAACATTTTGACTTCGAAATACTATCCTTAACAGTGTCTTGGTGACATTCATGCGCAATGGGATCTTCATATATGGACACATACTACGGATATGGTAGATATTTGCAGGAATGGGTTATATATGTTATATATGTCAGCAGTAAGACTGACATGTCTAAAGTATGCAATCTAATCGAGACAAATAATAAGATATAGAAGGAACCTTGCTGAAGATGGAGGATATTGATGTATTGAATCGTATTGCCCAGGAAATTAAGACAATTGAGTCTTTACCACAACCTCCAGATGAATATGAGGAGATCAAAGAATTCGAACAAAATGCTGCGAATAAAATCACTCAAGCACTAGAAACTACCAACAAGATAGCTAGCTATGGAGATAACATTCTCACGCACTTAGAGGAATTCCGATTGAAACTGAACGAATCCACAGAGAGAACAAAAGCAAAAATGAGAGGAATACTTCATCGCGACAGTTGGCAAGGTAATGACAAATTATTTCACTTGTTGTTGTTGTTGATGTTGGGTTTAACACCATTTTTCAGCACACGATAGGCTATGCATGGCGGCCAGCATTAATGGTGGAGGAAGAACCCGGGAAAACCCCGGGAAGAACCACCGTCCCACGAGAAGCTACTGGCAAGCTTTCTCACATACCCACATTGGCCGAATCCTAGACTTGAACTCACGTAGACAGAGGTGATATGGCAGTGATCCGTAACGGAGAGCGCTTTTGACCACTCGGCCACTCGGGGCGCCTTATTTTACTTAAATGTAACTGTTCACAAAATTCATAAATGTTTGCCTCCTTTCGGACACAGCCAAAAAAATAATTATATGGAGTAGCGCTAGAAAAAGACGAATATATTACTCAACAGAAAATGCGTGCGCGCGCGCGCGTGTGTGTGTGTGTGTGTGATGTGGACTTTAAGCGCAGCATTAACAATTTTTAAATCATATCGCTACGACTTATGCAATGTGGCAGTTGATAGTGATGTCTAACACTGGGGAATTGCACCACAAATATACAGCATTATGTCACACCCAATCACATTATCCTGATACCAAGTCGATCAGTCCTAACACTAACCTATTGATGCTGTGCTCCTAGCGAGATAGATGTTAGTATAAGTCGTTGATATGACTCGGCCGAGGTTTGAACCTACGACCTGCAGTATTCGAGGAGGACGCTCTAACCACTACGACGCAACGGTCAAGATAATCGGAGAAAGATGAGGACGGAGCGAAGGCCCGTGACCATCAGAGTAGGCTGTAATATGGGAAGGGGTCTGAATGGCAGCTTATTGGCAATTGTCCTGGAGTAAAACATATTAACTTAGTACAGAAATAAATACATGCAACGGGACAAATGTGAATACTGACATAAGGACAGACAAATTAGGGTAGGATTTCAAACTAATTCAGCTACCCTTTAAACGGGTCTGTATAAGGCATTGAAACATAGCACCAAATGGATAATTACTGGTTAAGATAAACGAGCCGAAAGCGGAGCAAACGAAAAGCAGAGAGACGGAAGAATTGCCAAAAAGAAGTAAATTAAATGTGTAATTGTATTCTAAGCGTTATTAATGGGCTACCCGTTGATCACTGTTTATGTCAGTGGTATGTAATAATAAATTTTAAAGTTGAGAATCGTTTTATCCATGTTAACCTGTTGCAAAAAGTATGCTATGGCCGACAAATACCCACTGTCGGTTTCATGTTTATACGACAAATGGACACAGGTTGATGGAGGTGAACACGGTCAAGGTACAAAGTGTTCTTCAGAATTAGTACGCATATTAATTGTCACTCACGAGTGATTCATAAGGGTGAGTATTGTCTAGCCATTCCAAATGATGGCAAATGCGGATATGTAGTAGGTTGACAATGAGTCTCGTTTAACGGGCGTGCCAAAATAAAAGCAGTGGCGGAATAAAGTTAACAGTATAACAGATCAGATATGAATCTGAAATCTGATACCTGGTAAAATTAGCACATGCCACAATACATATCACAGACTATTCCATTCGCATATGTCATCGATAGTGTGCTGACATCTTTGCAAAGGGTATCAGGTGCCACGTATCCAATTGCTCGAGAGTGGAATAACCCGCAAATAAAATTATCTACATGATATAAATCCTTCCTCTTTTGTATTTTTTAAATTAATTTAATTGACTAATAAATGTACATAGTTTTATTCGAAATATTAATAGTTAACGTTGTTCATAATATATATTTTATATAGGTAGACGTTATAGCACTTATTTGAAGTCACTTTTAGACCACATTTAACTATAAATCATACTTATAAATCATATGCATGTGCCACTGAAGGAACTTCGTCATGTGAAAATTATTTTTATTAAGTTGGTCAAATATTTTCTCTCCATCTAAATTAGACAATATTAGTACCATCTGCACATATAATTTAAAAAATCAGATAAGTCATAGAAGGTCATCGATATACAAACATGTATATGCAGACATAACGACAGATATAATAAGTGGCACTCACCGACGTAGCAACCTCCCAAGCAACCTTTACAACTATTGAGTCTGCGGCAGGACCAGTAGGGACCGTATTCCCATAAAATGATTCTTTTTTTTTCCATCGGGAGAGGCCTTATAATTTTGGACGCCGACAGCTGGGGGAGGTGGCGCATAATTTTGTGCTCCATCACTGATCATACGATTCACTATTAAATTACTTTCCTCACTTTCTAATTAATATGTATCACAGAGCTGAAAATGATATGATTCCCATTGACAGTACTTGGTGACTGTGCCAGTTGCTAAGTCGCACTGTGGTATTCCATATTTATACTATTACGTTATTGTTAAGTCACGATGTTGTATTCCACATAAACATCACGTTATTGTTAAGTCACGCTGAGGTATTCCATATTAATTATTAATTAATATCAATTAATTATTCCATATTACATGTTGTTGTTTCGGGTGTAACGTTATTTCTCAATGCAAGGCGATTATATACATGACGGTCAGTATAAGTGGTGGAGAAGAACTTGAGAAAAACTCGGGTAAGGATCACCACCCCTCGGATCGCTACTGACAGTTTTCTCACATACCAACATTGGCGGATCCCAAGATTCGAACCCACACGGACAGAGGTGAGATGACAATGACATTGTTAATGTTGAGCTTTTTGGACCACTCGGCCACACCAGAGCCCTGTATTATATATTAATAATGTTACATTATTATTAATTCTAGCAGATATGCTATATTAATAATATTACGTTAATGTTATGCCATGCTGTGGCATTCCACATAAATAACATTACGTTATTGTGAAGTCACCTGATGGTATTCCATATTAATGAAATTGCGCTATTTTTAAATCACGTTGCAGTATTCCATACTAACAGCATTATGTTATTGTTAAGTCACTCTGTGGCATTCCACATTAATAACATTACGTCATCGTTAAAACAATGTGTGGTGTTACACGTTAATAACGTTACGTCACTGCTATGTCACTATGTGGTATTCCACATTCATAACATTACGTTAACGTTAAGTCACTGTGGTATTTTACATTAATAACATGATGTGGCATTCCACGTTAATAACACTAAATTATTGTTAAGTCACTCTATGGTATTTCACATTAATAACGTTACTTTATTGTTAAGTCACTCTCCGATATTCTACATTAATAACATTACGTCATCGTTAAATCACTATGTGGTGTTTCACGTTAAGAACGTTAAGTCATTAAAAGTCACTATGTGGTTTTCCACATTAATAACATTACGTCATTGTTAAGTCAGTCTGTGTTATTCAACGATAATAACATTACGTCATTGTTAAATTGCTATATGGTATTCTCTATTAATATATATGCAGAAAATGACTAGATAAAGACAGACTATAATCGGTTGTGTATGGCACGCAAAACATTGAATAGTTAGTCTCCGATTTGCCTTCGTATCGTGGGCTGTCTCATAGAGATCTTTCCGATTCATTGTTTATGGGCTGTGGTAGATATCGGTCTTTGCTGTTCTTTCCTTGTTGCTTAATCTACATAAGATAACGAATTACAAATGTACAAATAACTACATGCAACAAAATGGTTTGAATCTATATTCCTAGCGGGATCGTCTGATTCTGGCCGCGTGTTAGCAGTAAACAGCCTTCAGAATCTGCAGCAAATAGAAAGGAAGAAATTAAGGCTAGAAGAAGCCATTACACAGACGCAGGCTGTATGGGAAAAACTGCAAGACGGAAAGATATCAACTGTTCAAGATATCGAAGAATTAAAGGTAAGGTCACTAAATATATTTGTATTATACAGTGCTCCCTCACTACAAGGACTCTCTGAAATACGATTTCCCTATATATCGCGTTTGCCTACTACCTCCCCGCCCTCTTAGATCTTCAGAAGAAATATCCATACAAATATATGTAATATAACATGAAAGCTCTGTAGTAAAGAACGTTTTAATATTATACGGCAATACTGCATGAAATCTGAAGCTGATGGTTTCTTTTAGTCAATATATACGCATTTTTCTATTACCGTGTCCGTTCTGGTTCAGGAGTTAGCGTTCCGGACTCACGACAGAAATGATGTGGGCTCGAATTATAATGTCCGTTGTCAGCTATCGTGCTGTGTTCTTGGGCAATGAACTTCACTCATATCGCCTCGGCACTAAATAACCTGTTGTGCCGTAAAACCTGTTGTGTCGTAAATCAACAAACGAAACCAAAAGCAAACCGTATCCACAAGGCCGACCGGTGGGGGGGGGGGGGGCGGGGATATATCCCCGGGGGTTCGGGCCAATAAGGAAGGGAACCCGAGCTGAACAACACTTTTTAATTTTAAAAGAAAAAAATAATTTTGTTCGAAAAAGAACTAGGAGAGGCCTGAGTGTTTCTTACCCTAGGGCCCGTGATCGCTCTCTACGCCATGCGTATCAGTTCATACACAAATCTAGCTCGATCGTAAACAGCGTAGATCAGTATCTGATGTCGCATACAAATGCTCTTCGTTCTAATATTCCAGTGAATGTGTTACACTATGTTCTGTTGGCACATGATGCGGCGCTAGATCTGGATCAGCAATGGTCTAACGTTGATATCAATCATGCAGCAATGTGCGCTGTTTTTTCTTGGGGGGGGGGGTATTATTTTTTTTAATCAAACATCAACACTGGCCCCTGAAAAGAAACAAACACATATCAATATGAAGTACATGTAAACGAACACAGAGGTACAGCAAGGAAGTTAATGGAGTGTTGCGGCGATCAGATGAATAATTCACGAGTTATTTCCCTTTAACCGCATGTGAGTAAGACATTAAATGATTATTATGAAAGACGAGGTTAGTTTTAATGTAGTGTTGCTTCAAGTACTAATTGATGAATATTTTCATCATTCTTACAATATAAAACTTCTTAGTGAAATGTAATGCTCTTGGCCTATTCTTTTCCTTGCCAGTTTTCATATCATTTCATTTTATCATGTACAGGGTTTGAGTTTAGAAAACATCAATAACCCGTGAATGATATTTGTAATGTTCACTATATCGACATCTACTGCTTCGTTAATTGTCGGCTCTTTGTCAAATCATCTTGTCATGTATCCATTTCAATTCATCTGACGGTGAAACGGTATATCATATGCTGGACAAAACGTCGGATACAATGATGGACAGAAGGTATAGCATGTGCTGGACAAAACGTCGGATACAATGATGGACAGAACGGTATTGCATGTGCTGGACACAACGTCGTATACACTGCTAGACGGAACGGTATAGCATCTGCTGGACACAACGTCGTATACACTGCTAGACGGAACGGTATAGCATGTACTGGACACAACGTCGGAGACACTGCTAGACAGAACGGTATAGTATGTACTAGGTACAACGTCGGAGACACTGCTAGACAGAAAGGTATAACATGTACTGGACACAAAGCTGGATACACTGCTTGACATAATGATATAACATGTACTGAACACAACGTCGTATACACTGCTAGGGGAGGCATTTCAAAATATCTTATGATTTAGTTATTTGTACTTCTTGATACGCCGATAAGTATAACATCTCAGTGGTTATAGCTTCCGCCTATGATGCAGTAGGTCGCGGGTTCGAACCCGCCCGAGTAATACCACAGACTTTTAAAAATGGTACTTACAGCTGCTTCATTAGGCGCTCAGCATTGAGGGGTTAGTGTTAGGACTGGTCGGGCTTGTGTCAGGATGATGTTACTTGTAACAAGATAACCGGGTGGGATATTTCGGATTAACAACAGAACACGTTTTGACGACACATATATATGATTTAATGTGGCGATTTATATGAATAGTGGATTATGAAGATGTGTGCGTATTTATAATCCAAATATTGGATCTATTTAACATAAAAAACGCACAGTTTCAAAGATGGAAAAAATATACAAATAAATTTAGTTCAGTAACCCTAAAACATAGGATAAATGATTTCACAAATGATTCAATAATGGAAAGATGAATATAGTTCACTCAAATAGTAAACAATGTAAGTCTTTACGCATAGTAAAAAATGTATTCGCTCAGGTAGCGAAATTATGTCACTAAACAAGAACTGATATACAATCTATCCTTCCAGTCCTGAATAATACACTGGGTCTTACTAACCCACAATTAGCATACAGCTAAAAATACATGTGTGGAGATGCACTCCGTCACCCATGCACCATATCCGCTGCTCCTCCGAATCAATTTCACAACCAATATAGACTCCGGACCCTCGGAATACTATGACCACTTGAAACATTAGACCCTCCGGACACTTGAAATATATTAGACCCTCCGGACCCCCTGTCCTTTGACGGCTCTACAGCTGGGTCACCTTAGCCACTCTTGACATTCCGGATGCTAGACATTAGACGCTCCGGCACCTTAAACGCTCCGGACACACGGACGTTTCTACCCTCTGACAACACCGGACACCCCGGATATTCCTACCATCAAAACACTCACTCACTCAGCTGAAAATATACCCGATACAGTGTACTAAACTTGATACAGACATAACGTAAGGACGTTATACATGGTAAGTTAAAAAGATTATATTATAATGGCAATTACAAAACAGAGGTTCAATAGTAAACCTAACCCTGCTTGATAAGACAATAGTAAACAATTCTTTTAAAAAATGTAGCTTTACATTACCAATATAAGTCCTGCACTACGTCGCAACAAGAATAAAAAATGCACGCATTATGGTATGTAAAGAAAACTATAACAAACATGCAAAGGCAAATATGGTAATACACTAGTTATCACTTAAAACCCAAAACATTACCTACCCCTACAGCTGGAGTTGTGCGAAATCCTTTTAGCAGGCCGCTTGCTGACAAAACCATTAGTATTGTAAAGGTCCTTTACATGTAGTAACGTATTTATACCTTTAGAATTTTCGTTATTCTTTATCAAAGGCACCTTGCACGTGTGGCACAGGACGAATCGTACTCACGATTTCGAAATACATAGACCATATTATAATCACCCTCGGGTATCGTTGTACAGAGAAAAAGAAACGAAACCCGAGTACATGTATTTAATTAACAACCTTTACACCATTCCGTGACATTACTGATGCTACATGTCTGCGGCATGATGCTCTAGTCCTACATATCAGTATAAACTATATCACCTCAGACATCTAGGCTATTTGATTGACAGTATTGTTAAAGCTACGTTAGAAATCCAAATCACACACACAAATGCACACACAAGTATATGTACATGTATATTGCCTGCCTCTACTCAAGGGCTCCCTCATGATTTTTTGCATGCCGGGGTCAGTCAGTCAGAGATAGTTAGTTGCGTAGTTCCGTACGAAAGCGGTCTGAGAAAAAACAAATAGTTACTAAGCGTTTTGAACAGAATCATGTGACATATTTTCAGCTTAAATTGCATGATTAAACTTCTCCGGAAAAAAAGAACAAAAAGATATATATACATGTGTGTGTGTGTGTGTGAGAGAGAGAGAGAGAGAGAGAGAGAAATTTCCAGAGGGGTCACGTGACCCCCTTAACCTAAGGGCGCCCATGCCTCTACTGTTGAGAAGATTTTAGAATTAATGATACTTTTGTCATTTTTGATATTCTCTTTGTTATTTGTGATAGGACATATCCATTCCAACACAAGGTTTTGACAGTAAAACTATGTATTTTTGTAACATATGTAGGTACTGTTTTAAAATTGAATCGTTTGCTAAAATATAAAATTGCCATTTGATGATACGACTACGTTGTGAACTTGAAAACGCTAATTTTACTACGATACGTTGTCCTTCGTTGTAATCTAATGACGATAATACTGGAAGCAGAATATATTCGTGTTGATTTTCCTCGTAATTGAATAAACAGCATTTGTACATATTAACATTTAATTAGTTTAGTTTGCACCTTTTTCATGAGATATATACAGTCAGATGAGTACACTTATCAAGTTCCGACTTTCATGGCATACCACAATTTTTTTTAAATTTAAATTTGGACTCTTTTATAATTAGATCACTATTAGGAAATTTGGACTCTTTTATAATTAGATCACTATTAGGCACGTTGTATCCTTATTGGTCAAACGCGCACCTGCTTAGAAGATAAATTAACGGTAGATACATTATATGGTACTTTATATGGTAAAAGAAATTTGTCACATTTATTGCTCATACTATTATGCATTCAACATATATATATATATATATATATATATATATATATATATATATATATATATATATATATATATATATATTAGTTTTCTGTTCTTTTCACTTCTATTGTTGTATTTTACTTATTGTAATGAGGTTTAAAGCAATACTTTATTTATAATAACCACATAGTATATGCATTCAAATAATAATGGGCTAATTGATCATCAGTCCTGTACAGCGGCCAATGATGATGTGTAGGACATGCTTTTAGATCAGTGCTGTATATCGCAAAGGCACATTTACTGCTTCCTTTTTATGCAGGGTACCATCAACTTTTGGTTGGAAGAGAGGGAAGTGAGTTACAGGGTTGAGCAAGAGATTCTGGCAGAGGAGAAAAGGAAGAAAGAAGAGGAAGAAAAACGAAGAAAGGAGGAGGAAAGGATGCGAAAAGAGGCAGAAGAGGATAAGAGGAGAAAGCAAGAGGCTGAAATGATGAAAAGATTGCAAGAGGAAGAAATGAGAAAGAAAGAAGAGGAGGAGTCAAGAACACTCCAGGAAGAAAGGCGCCAAAAAGAAGAGCACAACATCGAAAATGATGAGATAAAAATGAAAGACCCTGCTAACTGGATAACCATCACGTAACTTTGTTTTATCTTTCCTATTCGTCTTTATTGACCGGACGATAATTAATTAGATGTGGCACGAGTGAATTAAACTTGTACAGCGTGGTCTTTCTCCTCAGTGTAGGTATTAATAATACCATAACCTAAACATCAAGAGGCAAAAACGTACAAAAATGTACTCTTTCTTGCTCGAGTCTAGAACAAATTAAGCTGCGGCCATCCCTCCCGTAACAAACTGCCAAAATCTCCCTTGTACAAATGGAACATGCCTATTCAACTTAAAATGTCTATACGGCTACGCAGTTACTGTTATCGTCAAAAAATATTGTTTTATATTTGATCTATTATTTAGCACTATCAGCTGACAAGCACGAACAATGCTGCATGTGTGGTTTTTTTGTCAGCAGAACACACTTTTCCTTATTGTGTGTGCAAATATCTCTAAATTAGGGAAACGAAATGATTTGATTATAGTAGCAAAACACAATCATTTGCATAGTTTTGTCACGTATAACTTGAGAGAAAACGATGTTAGTCATTTCGTTGTCAAGTATAATGTTGTTAACAATATCGCAATATCGCAATATTGTAGGCACTTTATGCTTGCAAGACAAGTTTTACACACATCCATCAAAATATATTACAATCACACAGAGCTCGCCAGGTATTTAAAATCCTATTCAGCGTTAGGTTTGTCGGGCAAGAAATATTGTTGATCAGAAACAGTTGAATTTCTTGTATGAAATGTGCAGAAATGCAACCAAACAGTGTGTGTGTGTGTGTGTGTGTGTGTGCGTGCCGAAATTGTAAGGTGTAAAATAATATTTGAAAATATTCTTTGTTTATCTTTTGTTCAACTTCTGTGCTCACTTTGTATGCCACTTTGTATGACTACTAAATTAATGAATTATTCCCTCCAAGGAGGATTCGACAGATAACACTGAATCATTCAATCAATCCCATATTGTTAAAATATAACTTGAATCTTTCTTTACCTACAGCTACAAGAGGTCGGGGGGAGATCAGGATAACTATCACCACGGCGTTTGTTGTCACATCTCGGTCTTTACAGGAACACTGTCTGAAAATGATATCGAGTGTACGGCTTTCGAGCAGTGGAAAGAAGGGGACGTATCCATTAATTTGGGAGATAAATTAGTTAGTTCCCTTATCCAAGTCGAGTTGAAGAGCGGCTACACAGATGTTCGGGTAGTAGTGGCAAACGTTTTTCTTCGTAGTAATAGTAGTAGTAGTAGTAGTATTGCGATAAAATAAGCATTAGCTGTAATATTAGCAGTGGGTGTATTAGTAATAGTAGTAGTAGTGTTAGTAGTGATAGCAGAAGTAATATCAGTGGTAGTAGTACCCGCAGCAGCAGTATTAATAATAATTATGAACCATGTGGAAGGAATAGCAGTAGGTGTGATGATGCAGATGGGTTAAGGTAGATTTGAAGAATAAAATAAAAAGAAAACGAAAAAGAATCGTATTCGTCGTTATAATGTCGTTCACACATGTATCATCAGCGTTATTCTGTATCTGAGTTGTCATCTCACCACTAGTTACCTTACTATATATATATATATATATATATATATATATATATATATATATATATATATATATATAACCTTTCTGGTGGTTTACTAATGTTAAACGTATTGAAAGTGATAAAGAAATTATCAAAAATCGCTATTCGAAGAGGTCGATTAGGGTATATACATATTTAATGAAAAATATTTGCTCGTTTGTATGTGTGTATTAGTTTGTTTGAATCTTCCAATATCAATTCATATTTAAAATTCCTACTGTAATCATTTATATATAAATTACACATATTATGTGCAGTTTCCAATCCGAGTGTACATTCCCCATTGCTCCGTGGCAGACACTCATAGCGATGAGGTGGTGATCAAAGCTTCAGTAGACGACAAAGCCTGGGAAGAACATCGTACTGTGCCCGCACCTGCCAATCATAGCATGCTGGTAACTTTTCAGAAAGAACATATCTTGTTTTGTCTCACCTCAGTGTATTGTTATAATTATCCCCCACCCCCGTTACGAGATTAAGAGCTAGCCATGGCGGCTAACACGTCAACTAATTAAACTGTCTGAGAAAACCACACTGAACACATATTTAAGTTGTCCTGTCAATATCTGTGGTGTGCGTTTTTACTTTTACTCTTATTTGTATTCATATATATGATTACGTAGAAGTGAACGAAACGGATGTGTGAATTTTGATGTGAATCAAGCGAGAATGCAACGTTCTCATGATGCAATGAGTCGTAATAAGGTTAGAAATATTCCCTTTGAAAAAAAAACCAATATGATGAGCATTAAAGACAAATAACAAGTTCTACAAAGCCAAGAACATACAAGAATGAACAGTAATATTAGTTCTAACTTATTGTTTAACAAAAATCTGACAAGAGAAATGTGATTCTTCGGCCAGGCATATTGATTCCGTCACTATCCTACGTCTCCGCTGTTTCGGCAACAAAACTCCACCGAAAGATTAAGACACTAATTTATGGACTATCAACAAACTTGTGGCTTTTATATTCCAAATTTCAGAAAGGTAAGATCATTAATTTCCTAAAACATTCATGAGAAATTCAAGCACGACACATGCATGGTTGAACATGGAAATAAGTAGGGCACAATACCCGCTAACATGCGAACTTCTCTCCACATAATGATGATGTCTCAGGGCTTATAGAACTGTTGATGTCTTTAGATGAATTCCTTGGCAAAGTCATTAATACTCATGAAAACAGCGTGGCATTACCAGAGCAAGGTTTTACACTCACATTTATTATAAAACACAGAGTGCAGATTAATAAGAGATGCAGACGGCTATCTAAACCATTGTGAGTGAGTGGCATACGTTCAGTGATAGATGAAAATAACGCAATCAAAAATACCAAAGTCTCGTCGGGGAAATATCATCTCACATCGCAACGTTTAGCATGGAAATAATCTCGACCCGGTAATTGGACAATGTTTGTGCATTCAAAACTCCACTCACAATACCATTAATGTGTTACAATATACTGAATCGCATTATGGTTTTCTGACTTGGTTTCATATTTTTACACTATCATTATTTCATTATTTTTATTGGAAAATGAATGCAGTTCTTAATAGTGCTAAGTATTCTGGTTTGTTGAGTTAGGGATTTCAATATATATATATATATATATATATATATATATATATATATATATATATATATATATATATATATACATACATACATACAACAATAAATCTCTGAACCTAAAATTACACGCTTACGGGACCATTCATACATCAATCCATGTATCTATCAACCTAAAGACTCACATAAAATAAAAATTATCAAACATTTTGCATTTTTGTGTGTTTTCAGAACTTTCCATTCGCCGGCATTGAGGTTAATAAATTTCGAACGATAAAAATGGTCGCCATCGCAAGAGTTCGATGTCAGGTGATTTTGGCCGGAGTACCTGGGTTCAGCTCACTGTCTCAGTATGACAAGAATATTAAGATTGTCGTACCGAAGGATGGCTTCTCCAAGCCGTCACGATTGATGTTAGGGGTAAATATATATTTTTGTTTGTGAAAGTGGTCAAGGTGGTTAATGAAAGTCAATGTTTTTTCTTTTATTTGCTTATTGTTGCAGTTTTTTCTTTATTGCTGTTGTCTTCTAAGCTAAAATCTACTAGCACCGCGCTCCGATTAAAATAATTCAGACCATCCCTCTGATGAACGTAGCCTAGGGTACGCTTACCTCAGTGAATGTATTACCACATTATGGTGTGATGTGATGTGATTTTGATTTTTAACGTAGCTTTAACAATTTTTCAGTCATATCGCTACGATGTCTGCAGTGTGGCAGTTTATAGTGATGTCTAGCACTGGGGCATCATGCCGCCGACATGTAGCATGATGTCCCACCCAGTCACATTATCCTGGCACCAGGCCGACCAGTCCTGACACTAACCTCTTAATGCTGAACGCCAAGAGAGGCAGCTGTTAGTACCATTTTTGTAAGTCTCTGGTATGACTCGGCCGGGTATCGAACCCACGACCGCCCGCATCCGAGGCGGACGCCCTAACCACGAAGCCACCGGAGCGGTCCCACATTATGGTAATATTATGTGTATTGATGCTTGATTTGAATGACTGTTTGACCATGATATTGTAAATTATGTTGTATTGTATTTGGCCAAACACAATTACTTAGCAAACGAACATAAAGCTGTTCAAAGCATGCAATGCTTTTTCTCAAAACCCTCATTACTGAAATTAAGGTAACATATGTTGATTAAGCTCTTTAGTCCCACATTTTTCAAAAGGTGATAAAATGTGTATGTACTGCTTACCATTGGCATTTCCGGTCCCAGCTTTAGAGAACACTTTGCATCTTGCGTTATGTTCTGTTATTTTTGTCAACCATATGCTACGATTTTCTTGGGGGGGGGGATTTTTTCCTTGATGGAAGATGACACTTTCAGCAGTATAAATTCTGTGTTTTGACTGGTGAAAGGAAAGGTAAAGGTGACATCATAAATACATTATTAGCATAAACAGACTGTCCAAACTATACACACACCGGAATGTTCACGGTAGTCTTATTAACTTAACACTTTCACCTTGCTAATGTTTCGTTGCTGAAGTTTCGTCTTTTAGTTTTATTAGAAAGTCTTCAGTGTACTGCATGCTGAAAATATTAAAATCTTACCCATGCAAGTGGGCATGATAAAGAATGTTAACCAGTGAGCATACAATATGTGCGAGATCCGAGGCTTGATGAATAACTTGTATAAATATTCGTGCTCAATTAGTCAATTGGTGGGTTTTTCCCTCGCCTGTTATATCCATTTTATTGGGTGAAATCACTGAAGCATGAATATTGGGCTTCACTTAGGTTAACATTATAACAATTATTCATTTGCATGGGTGTAGATATTAATACTCTACCGAAGAATCATAATTATTCGGCATTCACGAGGCAAAACCTCGTGTAGGATGCAATGGCTTTATCCATGGATGGACGTTTCCTATCTTACAAAGAAGCATAATGACGGATTAATTTCGTCTTTGAATGATATATTAGGGCCGAAGCTTATACAGTGTATTGTAAATAATGGTGTAAGTTTCAAACAGTAAGATACTTCCTTATTTTACACTAGAACGCCACAAGTTAAATTTACACTGGAATTATCGTCTTAACTCAGAGGTTTTTGTCGCTTTTGCCTGAAATGTGCGTAGGAAAGACATCGGGTCCAAAAGATAAGGTTTTTCACTCTGTATTTTGTAGTGCAGCTAGTACTTCGATTATTTGATATCATTTTAGAGCCATATTTGTCTGCTTTTTCAATACCACCCACGTTGCTGTATCTTAAATGACCTTGATGGTGCAGAGCTTGGAAGTAGGGTACAGCCTCATTACGCCTACAGATGGGATCGGGGCAGAGTCGGTTAAAAGCTTAAATGACGTAAAACACAACTTAACATTCAGAAGAACAGTGGTTGTTACGGCAGGTGTGCGATGAGTGAGTGATCTGTAAAGGCGTGAATCTTAGACCACTCGACGACGCATGAAACTGACAAAACGACAGACAAAAAGTAATGAAATAGACTTCGATCTCCTTTGATCTTGAATCGATGTCCACTTCAAAAATAATAAGGAGAAGATGGATTAAAAACAATAGATAACAGCATAGGCAATATCCTGTTGAAATTGGAATGAAGATGCTGAACATCTATATATATATATATATATATATATATATATATATATATATATATATATATATATATATATGTAACTAGGTAGATCAGTACAAACTGGCCTGATTGCGGACACTTAACTTTGACCACTGATACTATATGTGCGTAAATTTGTTGAAGTTATGGTTTATCTTTGCTAATGTGAACGAATGTTCACGTGAGGGTGGAAATAGTAAAGAGGATGATACTTTGTGTTCACTTTGCTGGAAGTAGAAAGTCAAAATAATCCTGAAGTGGGGTGAGGTTAAAGGTCAAGTATTACTATGATAGCGCTATTATGCATACACAGTTTTCTACAGTGGAAAAGACGACCGTATACACATAGGAATTTGAGAACGAGACATCTCAGTCAGTGATACCATAAAACGAATCTGCTTTTTATTTTGTTGCTATTTTTTGTAAATACGTGTAATGTGGCGTTCACCAGTTTCGTATTTTGCATAGGGTTAGAATTTTAACGTGAAATAATTTCTCCGGGTAGCCTCACAAGTTTGAATGGCTATTTAAAATGACCTTGTATATCTTAGGTATTGTTCAAAGAACCTGTAATTCCCTTTATTGTGGTGTAATATTGATGGATCTAATATGGTTTGTGGAGTATACAGGATGGCCTTACTTCAAATGTTTTTCACTTCATGACCTTCAGAGGCAAATTGTATAAATAAGAGCTGATAACGTTTTCCCTTTCCTACCTTAAATATTATCAGCATGTTTTTTAATGTTTTCTAATTTCATGGTGTTTGTTTATGTAATCATAGCATTATATGTATTTTTTATCTTATAGGTGTTTTCTAATGTTGTAAATCAATTACAGCTTCCAAAGATTAGGAGCTATACGAAGTCCACATTATTATTATTATTATTATTAGTATATGTTTGGCAATTCATTCATTGCTCTTTCAGAATCTAGTATTTTTAGGTCTGGCAAAGTTCATTTTTCCTATTTTAATAGCTGCTAAAGAGAGTGTACTCAAGATTAATTCAGGCTGGTTTGTTAAGCACAAGGCAGCAGTCATTTAGTTAGCTGTGTGCTGAAATCATGTATACTTTCTACAGGTACAATATACAATAACATTTCAGCCGCAATACATGAAAGCAGCATAGAGCTATACCACCATTCTCTCCGTTGTGCATGTTTACAAATGTAACCAACTTCACCTTACACCACAACTCCCTCAGACGTTCATAATATATGTAGAGTGTCTCTAAAAAAATTTCACAATTAATTAATTGTATATTAATACTCATATCAGGCACAATCCAGAGAAGAAATGATAGTAATATAGGCTTTTGTTAAAACAATTGTGATAGCGGTATCACGCGAATTTATTTTACGTAGAAAATGATAATTTTGAAAGGCCACCAATTATAACTCTGGTGCAGTATTTCTGTGCGATCACAAAGAGTATCTAACAAAACGCGAAGAATATGAAACTTTGAAACACGTGGGCATCCTCATAACTACGTGAAGAGTACGCTCTTAAAGTTTTCTTGGCAGTCCTTGTGGCAAATATAATGCGCAGATTGCACGACACAAGCCTTCCGGGAATGTTGTGCATGTTTGCCCCGATATCAATCAAAGAAAAATTACCAAAATCATCTGTCGCAATTAAGCCAAATAATCTTATACGCTTTAAATCTTACAATGTTTTCTTTTTTTAAGATTCGACATATTAGGGAGAGCACCATCAACTATGCCGTTCAGAATTATGACAACTGTCGTAATGTAATGTCACTGGGTCCACTTATCACCATATCGTGTCAATATCAATCTAGAAAGGACATTACCATTGACCTGATCAAGCGCAAACAAATTGGTAAGGTGTTTCACTTACTTTGATTTATTTTATATTTATCATCGGTAAAGTAATAAGGGAAATCGCATACGATTTGCGGGGTGACACTACTGATTTGGTATACGACATCGACTCAAAAGTTGAAAAATAAACCATTTTGTGCGTTAAATGGTCCAATATCGTATTAACGTAATTTCGTTTTAAAGCCAGCACAAACAGCGACAATGAGATGCTTCTTTCGAGATAATTTACCCAATCGAGTTAAAGGTCAAAGCTACATTAATATAAAACAGTGTTAATCAGGGTAAGTGCATGAAATGCCAATTTCTGCTGAAGCAATTTAAATTATGTCATATATATATATATATATATATATATATATATATATAACATTTGCATTGTGTGCTTGACTTTTGTCCATAATTGAGGATACAGTTTTGGTTTGTGTCAGCCTTTGTATGTATGTAACTTACAAATACATAGTTTACTGATATTTGAGATCAAAAGGTAGTTTTTATACAAAAACATAGAATGGTCTAGAAGAGAACATGTGAGCCACATCTTGGTCAGTTTACTGAATGTATGGTTTTTATATAAGGTTGAGATAAAGAAAATTGTTTTGATTCCCATTCAAAATTCAGTCTGCTGTATCGTTATTGTTGTGTTCAGATATAATTTGAGAAGAAGCATTTGGTTCTCCATTATTCATTGAAATTACAAACTGCATACTGCCATTCTTGACTAAATCGTTATTTTAGGGATTATTGTTAAACAATAATTCATTAATATTCTGAATTAGATCACTGACATGCATTAAGACTCATTTTTACATCAACCTATTCAAGACTCTTGGTATATCAGCACATTCAATATTGGAGTTCATTGGGAACACTATAATTTTGGTCTTGTGATAAAATTTAGGATATATAGTTTCATTCATAATAATATACGTTTTCTGAAATTTTGAATAGGAAACATAGACAGATACATTTATTTGTTGATCTTTCTGTTACTTATGTTATGACCATATAGTTGTAACAGTGAATGGAAAAGTATCTAAAAATAAAAAGAAAATTGCAGCAGATATTCTTGCCAATTAACCAATTTCGACTATTTCGTCTCTTTTTCTAAGTTCTCGAGGCTAAGACTAGCACCTTGCTCAATGATCTAATATTGATCTCATTCAAGCAGTCCTGAGTTAATTTTTACAAAACCAATACTTTCATTCGGAAGCACTCTTTTAGGAGGATGTACTAGCAGATTTGACTGAAGGCACCATGACCATTAGTGAAGCCGACGTACTGTAAATATAATGAGTGCACGTATGTGGCCAAAATTTCTTGGGAATCTACCTTAGCAAAGCCAACGTTATGAAGTTGTGAAATTGCAAATATTGTATAGCGCTAACTGCATAGGAAGTTTGATTTTGGCAGCGGCCGACCCTTTGTCGAACCAGCGCATGGATACAGATGTTGCTTGGTGAAACTTAACACCAAGCCTTAAAATGTGCAGATAGCAATTAGATTAGCGACGAGTGACAGCTGATTAACAACAGCTATGCTAATGATTCTTAGATTAAAATTTAGCAACACTCGTAGCAGGAATATGTGAATGAAGTCGTGTACATATACATTTTATATTGAGCATATGTCTGATTTTAGAACGATTGTCTCATACTGTATTGGATTATCTTAGGCCAGTAAGGTTTACATGGTGGAAGTCTTCATGCAAATAACATAGAGGCAAAAATGACTTTAAAAAACCTTATGAAGGTACATTTTTCGTCCCATTTTTTCAGAGAGAAAAGTGACAGACTCAGGGAAGTGGTTTTACGTCTTTAAAGCTAACGAAGAGCCGTGGCGGTTAGCTGACACGGAACACAATGACAAGAAGCTGGATGCTTCTATCAAACTACCCCGCCTTAAAGCTTCATACGTGTACGTTTTAGCCAACATTGTAATTTAGTCAGATCTCAAGTAATTTTTGATAGTAAAGTATAGGTCTTCAAAGGCTTCAGTAAATACGGTTTGCACAAAATTAACTTTTCAATATACTCATACAAAGAATGAACTATATTTGCCATCAGAATTGTATTTGGCTGGACAATACGCAACTAATCTTTAACTATGTGGTACCTAAAGCTAAATCTACATCATTTTGCGTGTCGTTGTCTATTACACGTATACATGAAACATTCTCAAAACATTAAACAGAAGCGTACAGCAGCAAGACTGAATGTATGGTACAGTACGAAATTCTGCTCTAGTTTTTTTATGTCTGACGATAAGCTGAAAGTACACAATTTGAACATTCAAATAAAACTAAGCCCGATTGGATTCACTACCACCTAAGACAACCCTTTGGAACACACATATGGATAATTCAATTGCCTTAAATGTAAATTTCATTTCTGCATAAATATAATCTGACTCAGTAAATGTTTTCAAAACATTTATGCTTTAGAAAACGATCTTGTTGCAGATACTCCTTAGCATTGTTTATTCGATGAATGTCTTTGCTGAACACATGAAAACGTTAATATTAACTGCTTATATCACTAACGTAGTATCAGTTATATCATCCGCAATTATATAACAAGTAGACAGAATTCATATCATCCCTTTTTCACATATGATAATATGATCGCTTGCATAATCTTAACTATATATTAGAGATAAATATTTGAAACAAGAATTTAGTCATTGGTTTATAAACAGGACATTATTTCATTTCTAATCGATACTAATTTACTAAATGAAGATTAATTCCAGGTCTTTGTGGCTGATGGAACTCCAATGGTCCATTTGACTATATAACATTACAATAAAAACATTTTGCGTGTTAAAGATTGTAATAGTATAGTACAAAATAAAAAGCCAAATAATGGAAGGAAGTAAAGAAAGAAAGAGAAAGTATTAGTTTTGAAACACACCTCATAGTATTAGAAGTAGATTACATTTTACCATCGTTTTTGTGCTACTAGAGCCTATATATTCCATCAAATGTACACATTGAATGCTTCAGCCCTTTTTTGTTGTTTATAACATATTTCATGACATCGTGTATCGATAGCCATTCCGCTTGAGGTTTATTTTTTTTGGTAGTTTATTTCTTTCGTTTTGTTTTTCGTTTCTTTTTGACCGGGTTGCTTTTATCTCAAAATTATTCAGCATGTTTAAACGTGCGATGAATGCATTACACGCAAGTGCATTTAACGTTTGTATGCTAGTGGTATTTAAATTGTAAAAGTATATTAATTTCACCCTAATGTTTTAAAGACTGATGGAGATAGAAGCTCGCCCTGGTACACACCAAGAGGAAATTTTAAAAGCGGCAGAAGAGTTGCACTACTACATCAATGGCTTTATTGTCCGTATGATAGCAAAGCAGAAGAAGACCGACCCATCCATGTTGACAGTACAGTGTGTTAGAAGAGATATTGTCTCCTCCCGCTTGGAAGAATTGGAGAAACAAGGTTACACACTTGGTCCAGATGTCTCAAAAGACTATCTAGTTATGGAGGATCAACGAATAAAACTTATGACCAAAGGCAATATCAAGATAGTAGGAGAGTCTCCAGACAAGGTTAACACCTTATCTTTCTCGTGTTCCACATTGTTTCCATTTATGCCCTATAATGATTTGATTAATTTTGTATTTATGTGTTTGTTTCTGAAATCTACTATAAACAAATCAACTCAACGATATAAATGTTTGCTTGTCAAAATAATTAAAACCATTCAAATTTAGGACCTGGCCTAAGTTTGAAGTTGGCGGCATTCCAGGCTTAGTTACGTCATCTTTATTATATGTCCTGTATGTAAAAGAGGTAGCGAAATGGTAAATAAATCAATATTTCTTTCAAACAGTGATTGATTGCAACATTTTATGCAAATTTTTCAAAATCCTGTACACAAATACAATCCGACCTGGATGCTGTTTATTTACCTAATACACCTGCTAAATTTTATATCATGATTGAGAAACTGTTTAGTAGAATTACTGGAGGCTGATGACGAATATGTAAAGAAAGACTCACTTATTACTAGTCCGAGAGGCAGCATGCAATTTTTATATTTCGTGCAAAATGCAGATGAAATTCTGTCTAAACAATTATAACAACACATGATGTGTGCCCGTATGATGCCAAGATTGCTTGATGAGGA
The DNA here is from genome assembly GCA_028554795.2 of Sinohyriopsis cumingii. Taxonomy (NCBI): domain Eukaryota; kingdom Metazoa; phylum Mollusca; class Bivalvia; order Unionida; family Unionidae; genus Sinohyriopsis; species Sinohyriopsis cumingii. Next base: position 83,644,435 of record CM068837.1, read on the forward strand.
ACAAAAATGTTTAAAGTTAACGATCTTGTGGAAATTATTTTACCGGTTCATAATTTAAAGGATATAATTTCATAAAAGAGAACATTACATGAGAAGAAACTTGTATAGACTACTTTGACAGTAAGAAATAAAGCAGAGTATGGTAGCACAAATTATTGTCATTGTCTATAAAAGTATGTCATTCAAATTATTCTGTAAATGTTATGTGTGTTATGTTCCTCAAAGAGCAGGAACTAATTGATTTTGAACCACATTATAGCAGAGAACGGAGCAATGAATATACAATTATATGATACGGTAATCAGATATATGACTGTGCCACAGTAATTATATATAATAATATGCCTCAGTAATCAGATATAATAGTATGATCCAGTCATCAGATATAATAGTATGACCCAGTTATCATATACAATAATATGACACAGTAATCAGATATAATCATATGACCCAGTCATCAGATATAAGAGTATGACCCAATCGTCAGATATAATACTATGACACAGTAATCAGACATATTACGCCTTAGTTATCATATATAATATTGTACCACAGCAATGCGATATTATAATTTGCCATAATACTAAGATTTAATAGTATGACACAGAAATCAGATATAATACTATGCCACAGTATTTAGATATAATAATATGCTAGAGTAATCAAATATAATACTATGCCACATTAATCAGATATAAGAACAAGTCTCAGCAATCAAATATATAAGAGTTATCAGACATTAATTACTTGAGTTAATGTAATATCCGCGTCAACATATATTGATAGGTAGTTTCATTTTGCACCAGAATAATGACCCAACACACACATGCAAGTTCGTAATATATACGTAAAAGAATTAGGCTTGGAAACCTTAAATCACCCACCATACAGCCCATATATAATTCACTGAACCTTTGATATTTTCCATAAACTACGATTTCAGCAGACGATATTCTTATAATCATTTAGATTATCTCTATTAGATTAACAAACATATGTATTTGTTTTACTTGTTCACTGTTCATTTATCAAGTGGAACGTGTATGCTTTTATTTTCAAAGTCTACTGTACATTTGTCTATTAGAATGTGTCTGAAGATATAATGTTTCATGAAGTGGATGTGCATAAGTGTGTACATGTACTGTATCCATCTACTTCCTTTCTTTCTTTCCCTTTTCATTGATATGTATAATTGTTTATTTATATCTGTAATTAAATCATTCTGATAAATCAAATCAGTGTACGGTTGTTACGAACGTAATATCCACGCTAAATAATAAACTGCCTTTATATCACGAAGTAATTTGATTGACACAAACCGATTATAATTTTACTCGATTAAGCTTGCATCCACATAACAAATCGTGAATATGTTATGGTTTAACTAATATTTTCTTGCAGATCATGATTCCCATTTACTCCTACTTAGAGATGCCAAAAAGGATGTTACATTTACAAGTAGGAGATAAATTCAAACAGAAGGATCTCGAGGCTTACATAGGAAACCTACATTTTGACGTAGAGGAACACAAACTAGAAATTAGTCCATTACCTACAATGCGTGGAGTACTTGTTATTACTTTACCAAAGGTAGGTTCCTCTCTCTCTCTCTCTCTCTCGATTTTATTTTTTAAATTATAGCAAATTGCTGGTTCCGCTTACTTCTTTTTAAACGTTCAAGAACGTCTTCTACATGCCCCTGATACATTAAATATCAGGTTTGTGGAATCAAACTGCCTGACATGTGTGTCAGTTAAACAAAATATACAAAGGTTAATCTATCAATCTCTTTATTCCAAAAACATGAAGCAAACAAAGCGTCAAATGTGTTTTCAATGGCTTTGAATAGAACAAGTAAATGCAGATAAATTTCTGTATTCGGAAGTTTATTATTTCCTGATGATTTGGATTACGCAAATTAGAGATTATTGCACTATAACCTTTCTACGCAATGTATTCAAGAGATACAAAAATGTGTCCTAAACGAAAGGTATCATATTTTAATGTTATTAAAATGTTGCATGTATAATTAAGAAATTGGTTTATAAAATGCTATAGTTTATGTACATGTGTTGTCTAAATGGTTGTGACTAATTACTAGGAAAGAACGTATTATTTTTAAATGGTCAACTTTGTAACAAAATGCAAATTGGTAGACATACAGTGTCATGTTTGCATTAGTAAAAAAAGATTGATATTTCTACAAGGTAGTGTCTGTATTGCGAATGTAAATAATAATTCTACAGGGTCAGGTCTGTATTAGTAAGGAAATCGATACTTCTACAGGGTCATGTCTGTATTAGGAATGAAACGTATACTTCTACAGTATCTTGTTGACAACGATGGAAGATGTATCGACAAATATACATTGAACAGTTTGTGAAATTGTGTTATGGTGAACCCAGTGAAACAAAATAATTCAGAAGAGGCTTAGCATTTATAGCCGTATGAGGCGAACATTTGTATTCACTCGACATATAAGATAGGCCGGTTCAGTGTCAAATGATATGTTCCTATTTCATTTCAGGCACCTGGAGTTCGTCCAAGGACTGCAAAGGCTAGACTACAATCTCCATATTATTGTAAGAATACTTTCTAACCAGTTTCTTCTTGTACAAAATCTGTTAATATCAGTCAACGTGCTCTATCCAGTCATTGTCAATATTTATTTACGTTTCAGCGTGTTTAACTATGTGAACGTTTACTATAATTTTTTTTCAACCTTAGAAGTGGTAGAAGCATATTATTTCAAACATGTCCGTCCATGCGTCCGTTCGTTTGTCGCACATTGGATGTGTTTACGTGCACTGTTTTCCATACACGATTTCCCAGTTTTCATGCGACCATTGATTGTATGCTTTTCGATTTAAACAATAGTAATAACGAACAAATGTAATTAAAAATAGATGGATAGTGAGACTAAGAATTACAGAAAGGAGAAAATAAATTATTAAATGCACTATTGTAATTAAAAGGATAAATATCCTATAATATTTCTTACTTAGCTCGGGTGGTTCCATTCATTTTATGAGAATGATTTTAAAGGTTATTGGGAACCGGTATTTAACAGGTATATCTATTTCCTACTTTATACACATTCCGAGCAAAGACAATGATGATAATGATATTATTATTATTATTATTATTCCATGCACAGTCACAGCACTAACCAAGTTTCTGGCCATGAAACTAATACAACCTAAAGACGATAGCTGGCTACAGGTTTTATTTCGTCTTGCTCCCCAACGTGAGATGGACATGATCAGAAGGAGGGCTGCGACACAGTGTGAGCCTTCTAAGAATACAACTCGACAAATCTGTGAGATAATGCTTCAGGACTGGATGAAATCAAAACCAGTAAAGGATGACAAGGTTGGTTGTTTTATCTTTGTATTTTGTATGTATTATTTATCAGTGGTTCTTAAGCTTAAAAATAAACTAATCCATTTTGTTTGATACTTCCACGTGAATGGCCTGATACATTTATATTCAGTCATTTGTTTTTTTTCTGTCTCTTTGAATTCAATGCAAATATCTCAGTAAACAAAAAAAGATTTAGTGTGTTGCGTTTTCTTTACTATGCTTATTAATGTCAAATGAGCCGATACCATATATATATATATATATATATATATATATATATATATATATATATATATATATATATATATATATTTCTGCATACGACAATTAAGACTATAGCTGTGTTATTTTGGTGATATTTTCATTGCAGATACGTCCAGTCTTCAAGGCGCTGGAGGACTGTAAACGACACAGTCTTTTGGAGGAGAGCAAAAGGTTTCTTCACATCCACCAAAGTAAGTGTGGATTCAGCATAACATAATAATGCGTGTATTTACTTTGATAATTAATGTTTTACCCAGTAGATCTTTGATTGCACTGCGCACGGCATGCAGTTGTAATATTATTTGTAAAGGGTTTTGTGACATACTCGCATAACTTGCTTTATAGTAAATTCATCATTATAGAGTACATGAGTGGACACTCAGTATTTCAGTAGTGTAATACAAAACTAGTAGCATTGGTGCCAAATAGTAATCAGTAGTAGGACCACAGTATATATTTTATTTTACTCTTTCAGCCTTTCTGTCAGACTCCAGTATCGCTCATATGGCAAAACTCCTAGGTGCTAACTGGAAATCTGTGGCGCTAAAGTTGGGATTATCCAATGAAGACATCGAGGACTGCACGAGAACTGCTGCTGAAGACAACAAAGAGGAGGCTTTTGAACTGTTAAGAAGATGGCGCATCTCTGATCCAGTAATCTCCAGCGGCACGGATCTCTTTGCTGACTTGCTGGAACAATTGGAGTCCACAAGGCAGAACGACAGATTCGTAAGCTACATCAAGCAAATCCAGGACGAGATTAGTCCGCCATAGTTTTCGGACTTACATATTAACAAAATATTGGCGCTGGATGTTAAATAATGACAAAATTGTTAGTTTCATTTTCCAATGCTGTATGTCATCTATATTTCGCTTCTCTCATGCAATTCATTTTATGCATGCCCATTTGCATGTGACGCGTATGTAAAGTTCAAGCTTATTGCAACCACTCTAAACAGTAAACATATATTTACTGTATCTGAAACACTTGCATATGAAGTTTGGCATGTTCCTCACCCAGTTTAAACCCTAATGAAGTAAAATGTACTTATTCATGTGAATACTGGCTAGGAACGGTTTTTACTTGAAATATGAATGAAGTAGAAGCCTACAATAAATCAAAATAAATGGGATATGCGCCGAACTTGCTTAATGAACTACTCACAGACCTTTATCCCACACAGACATGCAATTTAATGGACCCTGTTTACATTCCCCATCAATATGTTTGTGTTTGTTAATTTTCTAATTACATTCCATTTCTAGTGACAAATTGCTATCACAATGAGGCGAAACATTTACGGGCATTATTTTGTGTATACGATACTAGTTTTATCTTTATTTTACATGTCAAAGATATATTGTATTTTTTCCGGTACTTAGCGAAGACCATATTTCCTATGTAGTTGTAAAGAAAGAATGTACATCTAGGGAAATGAAAGAGGATATCTACACCGTCTTTCATAGCAACTAGACTTGTCCGATTTCTTGATATATATTGGTATATAGATAGAAAAAGATAGAGCAGCCATTTAATGGCATGTCAACGATGATGGTTGGTACAGTCATTAGATCACACATTCAGCAATTACCTGCATACATGATATCTTTCATATCACACCTAACATGACTTATAATAAGTACGATCTGTAGTTGACTTAACTAGTTTGACTCGGCATAAAACCTACTCGTAAACTTTAATCTAAAATTGACAAAACCAGAAAACTCAGACAAAAGCAAAACATATGCGCGTGGAGTGTTCTACGTTATGCTATAGTTAATAATTTACGTGATGTGACATGACTAAAGTCACGATTTATTGCGTCCAATGATATATAAACTCAGGTAGAATAAGATTCCCTCTATTACGCATGAATATAACTTGTGATGGTGTGGACATATGCAAATGTACACATAAAACATCCCATTATTATTCACGTTATTAAAGTCCACCAGTACAATTTTAATTCTTACAGAATTTGCTTGACATTGTATGCACTGATTTGAACAAATCACACCCATTGTAAACTGGATGTACGAGAAATAATTTATGTTCTGTGTGAATCTCCCACTCTCTCTCTCCCTCTCTCGTTCTCTTTCTCAGTATTATACATCTGCACAGAAAGCAGGTAATATCTGTTTCAAAATTTATTCACCTCTCAGGACAAAATTATGCGTAACCGAAAGGAAAATGTAACATTACATTGTAAGATAACTATGATATATCAACCAGTATTTCATCAGTAGTTTCGTTGTTAAGTGACACGCAACGATTGCGACATATATACTTTAATATTAAGTAATATAATAATAGTTGTGAAGAAAATGGATGATGTGGTGGGTGCGCTAGTTACAGTTTACGTAATGTGTGACAATTGTATCGAATACAATGGGTTACTCTTTCAAAGTTAATACATACAAAGAGGTAACTATGAATATATCGCTGAGCGAAATAAAATAATAACAAATTCGGCTAACATAGTAACCCCATTTCTTTCTGTCTAAGAGTAGGATTAAGACATAAACATTGTAAATATGGCGAGACAGGAGTGGTTGTTTTCCTAACTCATCATCACGTTCTACCTAAAGACGCAAACAATTTAATTGGTCTTTTCGGTCATTTTCGTCTTAACATGAGCTATCTGTTTGATTTAAGAAACTGTTAGGCTCAAATTCTGGGCTATTATTTTATCAATATTTAAACGAACTGCAATGAGTTTTATTGCATATAAATTAAGTTATTAATAATGCAAGTATGATGTGAACGAAATTGCGCCAATATTCATTTTATCAGTTTAGTCTAACAAAAACGTAAGTAATTATACAGGACATAAAAGGACAAAGTTTTTTTTTTTTTTCTAAAATGGACATATTTTAAACATTCATCATGGTTCCTAATTTGTCTGGTTTATGTACAGGAAATGATGTCGAATAATGAATTTTAATAATCGTTGGAGCTGTGACACTCATTTGACAAAACAGTTACGTTGCAGGTTTGATCATAAACGTAGGACATGACATGTACTTTCGCTAGTATATCTGAGAAACACCGATTGCCGAAAGGAAACGTAACGCTGAACTATAAATATAGTTGCCCTGAAGTGTAGATGTACTCAAAGGACAATCGAGGAAATTGTATTTCGTAGTTTCAGCACAAGATTTATATGTTTCACTCTACTTCTGTCTTAAAGAGCGTATAATGCCAGAAAATAAAACGTAAATTAAAATGCAGAGTAATCTTGATTACATGTTGATATGTACCTTTTGAGAAGTGGTCTTAGTAACAGACAAAACTGGCGAATGAGGAGGAAAAGGCTTCAGAATTGCTGAAATAAAGCTGAATATAAAACTCGATTCGTTTAGAAAAGTACGTGAGTATTACATTTTCCGGCAGTTTTACGGAAAGATGAAAAATCAATATCACAACTAAACGTTTACTATAAATTATGATTATATAAACCAATTGATGACTTAAAGAAAATGCGTTAATAAAACAACAATCCATGTTCGAAACGTTTCTTGAAAATCATCTTCCTTGATCCAATGCCGAATACATATTTGCTACCTTTATTGTATATCATCTCTACATACACAAAACACTCCTAATAAAAATAGTCTACAGGTAATCTGATAACATTGTCTTTTCTTGAATCAATGAGATGCATCAACAAGTATGTTGTCCAAACCGTTTATATGTTTGTATTTGACTTACCTTTTATTCTAACATTAAGAGAAAATGTTCGTACAGACAGTTTATACATTTTGATTTAACTAAAAGGTATAATTAAAATTGTCTTCGATTATTGATTCCTCAGAAAATAAATTAAATAGAAAAATGTAAAATTTATAATTATTCGCACTAGCTTAATAAGTTGTACGTTTTATACTAATTCATGATAATTTACATTAATTATGTGAAAAAGGGTCGTGCGATTTGTCCGCCCTATGTTTTATTTCTTTGCTTTATCAGAGCTGCTAAGGAGTATATTATGGGTATAAACAAAGCGTGCCCAGAAGTATAATTTTTTGTTATATAAACTGACATTTTGTTTCCTGTAAGTCCAGAAAGAGAGAGTCTGGGAACCAATCACACGACAATATCGTCTTAATGTATCAATACTTTCAGTTTTAGGGTTGCTGAAACTTGTATTTAATGCTAGCATTATTATATCACAGATCAACTCAGTCGTAGACTCGATGAGCTTTCGTTTTGTTTTTTGTTAACTTTATCGCGAGAGTGCACTATATGTAATGCAAAAATAACGATATGTATCAGTTAAACGATTATATATAAACGATACGAAATTTGAAAATCGTTGTAAAGGTGGGAATTAATCATGAATATAGGTAAAATAAAAAACAGTCTATTATCAGTGTCGGTTAACATGGTGAATGAACTACTTTTGCTTGTTCCAATTAATATTTGCACAGGACATCCATGTGATTCCTTGAAGCTATTATTTAATAGCGTTGGTGTACTTTATGTTTCAGAAGAGTGGCTAATGAACAAACATCCCTAAAAAGGGAACTATTCTATACGGCAATAAGCTAAACGCATGATTCATCACAATGTTTTCCAACTACATAGAATGCTACCTTGTTTTGTTTTTACAATCCTGAATGACATATTTGCATGCGTAGGCGTTACAGTTATAGAAAAACAGTCATTCTTTGTTGATCAGGTTCAATATATGTTTAACATATTCTTTTAGACCCATGGAATAATGCATGGTCTCTAATATTCCAAGGAGATCATTAAATACGTCCAACCCGCTGTTGATGACCGCCTCGGACACACGCCATTTACATAACATCATGAACGCTTCATCCTCATTTGTGCCTTCGCTACCTCTCTTGCATGATGTAATGTCTTCTTCAGAGAGTCCCAGATTCCTAGCTAGCGAAGACCAATCATTTTCTATTCTCTTGACCATTTCAGACATGCACTCGTCCGACAAATAATCTAAAAGAGCAGAAACAGAAAGTAACATTTAGAACTGTTGTTCAAAGTAATTCATATAGTTAAAAAAATATACCATATAAAAATCAGACGGTTTAATTATTCTTTCCTTTTTTACATATATGTCAGGATCTCTATATATATGACAGTGTATTACAGAAATTTAGCATATTGGCATGTAATTTGCTCTTTTGTTTACTGATTCAATTCCTGTAAGTTACAAAAGTCGTTTTCGCTTTTAATATTTGTTTTGCTTGTACATTTGTGCTTTCGTTTTGTCCTTTCTTGTAGGGAAAGTTGAATTACTAGATTTCCATTCGACTGAATAATACATGTTTGAACTGTCACTACTTGTTTTAGTTATTGAATTATTTCATGAAGACATATGCATGTACGGTTTTCTCCTAGGTACAGAACGAATCAAACCAATTGTAGACCAAACAAAGTCTACGTTTATAACGTCTTAAGCACCGACAAATATGCAGATCAATTTTAATGAAACGAAATCTTGTATAACACACAAATACATAAACACATACCGATCAAATTGTCTTTGCTTAAGTTTAGCTAATTATTGGACATCCCTGATACTAAAAGGAGAACACAATCTATAACCAAGAAATTCATGACTAAGACACACATGGACAAATCATAAGATAATTAAAAAAACATAAACGTCGAGTAAAAATAAAGTAAATATGGATACAATTATAGCCATTGTAGCATGTTAGGGATAATAGAAAATATTTAAACAGCTTAAACTATTACGGAAATAAAACGTGCAAGGTGTTGGCATGGATCTTAAAATCTACTTGTACACAGGACCTACTCCTGGATATGGATAAACTGAAATCTACTTTTATACACAAGACTTACTCATCTGGATATGGATATAATTCAATCTACTTCTACACAGGACTTATGTTGATATAGACAAATTTACATATACTTCTACACATGACTTACTTATGTGTATATTAACAGACTTAAATATACTTTAACACAGGACTTGTTCATGTTGTAATGGATAAAAATTAAATCTGCTTCTACACAGGACTTACTCTTGTGGATATTAACAAATTTCTCACACTCGTCAGACAGTGTCATTCTATGGCAATCCTGAAGAGCCCAGATTATTGGTTTGACCTGTATGTACAAAATAGTATAAGATATTTCTAGCAAACATAACACAACCAGCTTAGTTTTTAGGGTGGACAACGATTTTATATAAACACTACAACGCAGATTATGCTGAAGTTTACGACAGTGTTATGGTGGACAGGAACAATTCCTAAACCGTGTATATAAAATTTATTAATTACATTAGCATTACACTAGCATATATATATATATATATATATATATATATATATATATATATATATATATATATATATATATATATTAAAGTGGATATTAAGTAAGTGAGGTCAAATTCGAGCATACCTTGTTTGGTCTAAGGTGAGGGTAGCTTTGGGAGTAGCATTTGGGATTGACGCCAGCTCTTTCTACTGAGTCTGTTCAATATTATCCTATATATCTTAACCGAACACAATGATTTTCAGAACCATATGACACCTCGTTTAATATATATCTGATATAGGTAGAAAATTATACTGACTACTGTCCATGTATTCATTTCGGACAGGGTGACATATGAAATTTATTTCGTTTTAATATATCACAATATAGAATATCAGTCCAAGATATAAACAAAATGTATATATGTCCCATCTAAGTCGTAGTTCGCTTGAGTCCATTTCACATGGTTTGGAAGCACCTCCCCGCCTATACATACACATACACACTACACCAACTTTTCGGATTGTCATACACAACCTATGATGCAGCCATTCATTTATTTCAGCATGAATAATTTCCGCTGGATTAAAATATTTCTTTAACAGCAATACCAAGGCCACAAATAACCAAAATAAAACCACCATTGATTTGCATAGAACTATATGGGAGCAGGCTCAGCATGTATAGTAACTCCGATTTATATTTTTTCTAACATTCGCAATTGGATTTGATGCACAATGTGAGAAAACCTCAGTACCTATCAACGGGATTCCAGGTCTTAATCTGAATAGACCAACATATTATATAATGCCCCTGGTTATCGACCATATTAACATTTGTTTTTGTTCATTTATAGTCTGTGAAATCCCTCCATCCCCCACCCCGTTGAGGATTAAAGATCATGTTTAGATTCTAAAACGCAATGACTATTAAAAAAGACATGTTTGCATGTATAGGTGTGTGTATGTGTGATTTAGATTTTTAACGCAGCTTTAACAATGATGCAGCCATATCGCTGTGATGTGTGCAGTGTGGCAGTTGATAGTGATGTCCAGGACTAGGCTTTATGCCGCAGACATGTGGCAGAATGTCCCACCCATTCACTTTATAATGACACCAGGCAGACCAGTCATAACACTAACCTCTTAATGCTGAGCGCCTGTTTCATATATAGGTATTATACGGTGCAGATGCACTACATCCATATGATCATTTGGTGTTTTTGTCATTTCGTCAGTGTCCTCATTTAAATTACTTTTACGATTAATCGGATCGGCTAAACGCATATTTGTGTTTTAAACGTATGAAACAAAGGGTCGTGTTACTTTGTCTTCCTGCACAGGTTTGGATTTCATCCAGTCCTGCAGGATTATCTCACATATCTGGCATTCATTGTTGGGTGTTTCACATCGCGTGGCCGCTCTGCGCCGGATATTGTCCATATCTCTTCGGGAACCTAGACTGGGAAGGATGCATCACAGTAGCAAATAAGCAAATACGTTGGTAATAAATCAACTTCCAGTTAGATGCCTCTACAATAAGCTAAACGAAATTGTGAAGAAGAAAAAAACATTAAAATACGTGTAGGTGTATATGTATGAATAACACTATTAAATTTATCTCATTTAGTTCGCCCAGCATAATACATGCTCGTTTGAAAATGTTGTTAAATCTTATAATTATAGCAAATTATCAATGAGTCCCAGCTCTATTTCTCTGCGCCGAATGACAAAGCTTAGAAATTTCATACTGATTGTTGAGGAAATACTAAATACTAAATACTGCGATCATACTATTTTGCAGAAAGACCAATTTATAATAAATATTATGGTTATACTGTACTTTAGAAAAATGTAATTATATGAAGTCATCAAGGACGTTTACATAAAATGCGTCAAAGTCGAGGTTTGCAAGAGTAAGTACAGGGTCGCTTTCAAGAAAGATAAACCTCTAGTAGGAGGTAACACTACATAATAAACAAAAATACCTGAATATTACTTGTAACCATGTGTCATCCTTCGCTTGGGTCGTCAACTTCATTGCGAGGAACTTTGCCAGGGTAGTTACTGCAAAATTTTATTGTAGTTCACGTTATCTTCACCTTTTCTCACCATTGTGAATATTATATTGTCGTAACGAATTTTCTCTTTGTATAACATTTAAACCCTTCTCTTTAAAATCAGCTACATTTAATTTTCAGAGACGGGCTGGTTTAAGCGTGTTTAAATGCACTTATTTTCACGAACTATTCAACTCACGATAATACCCATTGTTAAGGAACTGCTTACTGGCCTGATGTTTCCTTAGTAGAATAGTAATTCGTCTTTACAAATAAATATTTAATAGAATTGAAAGCATAAAGCACACATATCTTGGCGACTATAATCACAAACCCAATGCAAGAAGATGATTTGTTTGTATCATCATAATGTAAAGGAATGGAAAGATGGCAAAGGAAAAAGCAGACGAACAGTTTCGTTTTTATCTGTGTCCAGTAAACTAAATGCATACTTACGATAGTGAGGGAATCGAATGCTGGCTCTCGCTGTCCTTGGTCTTTCTATGAATCTCTGGAAAAATTATTTATGATGTTAGGTTTACTTAGTATATTTTTATAGCAGCATTTACATATAAATGAGCGGTTAAAATATTCACATTATAGATCCAGGAACGGATATATATATATATATATATATATATATATATATATATATATATATATATATTACTTCCTCGTGTGAGATAAATATAAAATATATCATATATCTGTAAATATTTTATAACAGCAAATGCGGTAAAGTTACTTAATTTACATTTAATTCCTTTTAAACCGGAACGCAATTTAAAGTTCATGCCAGTAATGTTCTAGCAGATAAATTATTTGTACTCAGAATCACCATCTATTTATATAATACTTGGCAACATGTTTAAATGAAATAAAATGTAATTAATGTAATAATAAAAATGTAATAAAATGAATGCCCATACGTGTAGAAACGGATCAAATATTTTTTTTTTAACTTTTACCAAGAAGTAGCACCATATGAAAAGAAGAGAAGATTGCGTATCGTACCTTAGGTAAAGTAATTGGAAGGGTTCCTGAGGTTTTGGTATAGATGGCTCCTTCTCTGTCATCCTGGAGGACCTCAAATTGTAGCTGCCCAACGTAGCTATCAAATTCTTTCTGTTTGTATTCATCTACGGCTTGTAACCAGACCTCTTCTTTAGCAGTGTCCATGTAGGCATGAAATACTAGCTTTACCTGAGTAAAAAGTAAAATAACCTCATCCATGTGTAAGGAAATAAATACATTTACAGAGAGGGTTGCAAGCTTATGCACATGCGCGATGTAACCTATCACGGAATATATAATGAATTCGATTCATTATAATACTGTTGATAATTCAAACCATATATTTACCCACAAATTATAGAAAATTTAATTCAAAATCATAAAATGTGTATTCCTAGATTTTGCTGCATTGTATAAAGTTGACAACAGTTTGCTTTTTTTTAATCATACCTAAAAAGAAAATATGAAATAGTTTTATTGGATAGCTTGGAGCATGTTATGTTTAACATTCTGAGAATAAAACCTAGTTCTGACCTTGTAAATGCTAGAAGAAAAAGCAAAGAATCTCAACGATTTCAAAGGTAATGTAAGTCAACCGAATTTTAGGTCACTTGCTATCTCCACTAGCTATATTATAGTTTTGTTCCGGAAATCAACACTACTGTAAAAAGTACATTGTGTCGTTTCTATAATGTGGTAATGGATGCCTTTCCAATTTTGTTATAAACAGCATCTGATGCATTTAATAAATATACATATTCATCTTAGTGAACAACGTTGGCGAAATGTATTGTTATATAAATTGCATTTGGGTTACCTCTGACTCCGGTGTCATGGCAATATTTCCAGAACACCTCACAATAATAGACTGACCGTCTGTCAAAGCAAATTCTTTGCTTGTATCAGGGCCGAGGCTGTAACCCAGTCTTTCCAACTCAGACACGCGCGAAGAGACTTGGTCGCGTCGAACACACTGAATCATTATGATGTACGGATTATCTGCCTTTTGTTTAGCTACGATTCGCACAATTGATGCATTACTGTGAAAGCAGAGTTCGTCCGCTGCTTTGATAAATTCTTCATTTGGAATGCCCTGTCGTCCTTCTATCTCCAGTACTCTGGTAATAAATAAATAAATAAATAAAAATATAAATTAAAATATATAAAAAATAATATCAGCTAAAAACAAAGACAGAAATTACAGCTAAGCAGGAACCCGTGCCATTCAGTGGAATATAACTAGTATATGTTGGAATATGGCATGATTGATACAAGAGAGAGAGAGGAGGGGAGGGAGGGAGAGGGGGAGAGAGAGCGTTCATAGGTGGCGACCAAAATGGAGACACTAACTTCTAAACGAAATATTTAAAAACAAATGTCTAACTGGATTCCTTACCCACATCCTATCCCCGTCAACAATTATAAGGAACAGATGATTAGTACAACAACATAACTGTATCAACCATTGCATTGTTCCAGCATAAATGACACAACATCGCACTGTTCCTGGTGACAAAAGAAGGGATACAATACCAAAAAAATGATAAGGGCAATACAAAGTAAAAGAGTGGTAAGAAGGATACGAAATTGGAAGAGTTGAATAATAAAATCTGAAAGGATGCTAAACACTACCAATTATTCCAAGAAAAGATTATTTTACTACATATAAAACTTCCGCATCACTGAAAACACATTTATTAACAGAGTGATACTCTTTTCTATATCAGACATTGTCTATGAGGTTTTGCTGAAGAGACACGTGGCAAGGAAGAATTCTTGGATTGTCCGGCGGTATTTCACATCCATTGCCTGGACTATTAACACAAACCGATTGAGTAGTATAAAAAATTGATGCTTACAAATAAGAATCCTTTCTGCTGGGCAAGTTGATTGAAACATCCATATTTTTCCCTTTGATTTCACTGTCTGCTATTTTCCAGTTGTCGCCCCTGCACTTATACAGGTGAAGATACCTTCCCTTATCACTCGTTCTTTTATCTGAAACATTGTGATTCTTGTCAGCTATGCATGGACAACAAACTGATGAAAGAGTTGCTGTTGTCACTGTTTAAATTACACAACGTATTCCTGCTGCGTTATTATGGGTTAATTACTTGTTATTAGCATAACCTGATGACTCCTTTGGACAGTTCACTTAAATATTTAGAATGGTCCATATAAATCCATGACATTTTAAGGAAACACTTGATTGCTACAGTCAACGTTAAAAGTGTCATTTGAATTACAGAGAATGAATTACAGAGAACGGGTGTTTAGTACATTAGTATTTACTGTTGTTAAGCAATGCGTACAATGTGTACATGGTTGGTAGCGAAATATTAAACTTTCAGAAATAATTTCTCCCAGCAAAAAAAACTCGAGAATTTAAACGAGATGATTATGTAAATATACATTTCAGCACAGGTTTCGCTACATAACTGTTATTTTTCCGTCAGGTTTGCCACAGCAAGGAAGCTTACCCATAACCAAAGCAACATATATATGGTAGCAGTATATATATATATATATATATATATATATATATATATATATATTCAGCGTTTACCTGATGATGTGAGTTGTGCATTTCAATGCTTCATCTTATGCTAAGAGGTAATTCAAGGTAACACTACGTGCAATATTGATCCATGCAAATAGTTTATGTTATAAAGGCAACTAAAACAAACATGCATGTATCAAATGTATACAAATTATAAATTTAAAAGACCATGGTACGCTGTGTGGTAGGGGGAGAAGGAAAAAAACCAAAGATTCAAGATTACATTGCATAGTGTACAAACATGTTGGGTTTTTTTTTGGAGGGTTGGGGTTAAATTATGTATGGCGTGTTTATGATATATATATATATATATATATATATATATATATATATATATATATATATATATACTAAACGAATAACGTATATCTATGGCGAACATTACTTGAATATATGACACAGATATGAATTTAAATGATGGATCCATTTCAACGATGCCTGACACATACCAATATATAAAAATAATTCCTTTCACACTTTCGCGACAAAGAGCAAATAAAGTCATATTTCATTTATCGTTTATTAGTGTACGTTTTCAGCATAGCATGCTAGAAGGAAACAGGAAACAATATGCCTTACACGATCGAAACTATAGCAAATATTTCATGCAACTTTTAAGTACAGTGTCACAGATAGTAAAGTGCCAAACAGATACATCTTTTTTTCATATATATGTAAAATCGGGCATCAAGCATTATGAAACTAAAGGCTTTAATCGGAATTATATTCGATTCAAATTGACGCTGATTATCAGCTTGTACAATGACCATATATTTTCAGATTATCTTCATTTACTGCTTCTATATGTACCATTTTTGTTAACAAGATATATATATATATATATATATATATATATATATATATATATATATATATATATATATACTAGCTTAATTATGTTAAGTCTACATAAGTAAACACCGCAAATTTCCTTGTATGATTAATATATTAATATCATTGTCTGGTTGAGGTCTACCACTAATTTCTAAGATAACATTTATTTTTATTAATTTTAAATTACATGTCACTATTCCTACTTCTATCCAATGTAAAATACATTTTTCGAAAATGTATCCCTCACAGTCCCCTACATACAAGATATAAGATACTTTTTCATCTATTGCAATATAAGATTAAAACATACTCCTGTGTATAAACTATTATTTGCTGTAAACATTTTGAATGATCAAGTTAGCTGAGGAATCTTGGTAAGTCTAAACAGTAGCCCACACCAAAAGGAAACAACTACATTAACACGTAACACACACCCTCTCTCTCTCTCTCTCTCTCTCTCTCAAACCCTCGACCCGTTATAAGTTTTATGGTCACGTCACTTGAAACCCAGACTTTTACTTAACTGTCTTGAGGTAAAATTAGACGATAGAGCTAGTGATGATTTACACCACGATTTACACGTTGCATGCGCTAACTTACACTATATTAGTATTATTATTAGAATTAGTAGTAGTAGTAGTAGTAGTAGTAGTATAATGTTATGATTATTATTATTATTATTATTATTATTATTTCTGCAATCCAATTTTAGGACGCCGTGAGAGAAAGTTTGATTGGTTCGCATTAAACTTAGGATGATAACACCATATCGCCCAACTATTCAGATTGTATTGGAATTTCGTGTAACTTCTCAGAATCTCAGGATACATACCGTTCGGTGCATTCCTTGTCAAGTCTAATTCAATGTCTTTTTCAGTTGGAGCTTCACAGGTGATTGCCATAACAGAGCTTGTGGAAAACACATTATGGCAGTGGTCGTAGTACTGGATGGCAAAGGCTAAGCTATTCTCCCTGATCGGCCGAATCTTGTCATATAAAAATTGTGAATACTGCTATGATAACTGTAACTTAATTAGTACAAAATCTTTTGTCACGTGTATCATTTCATTAATGGAGAGGTTTCACAATATTCAGTATTATTACCGAAATGGTAGGTACCGTATTATCCATGATTGCTGTAATTCAGTATCAAATACATATTAAAAGCGAATTTTCAAAAATGTTTTCCATTTTATTTCTCATTCGCCCTCTTCTGAACTAAATTTCAACATGTTGTATTATATTGTAAGTACTATATAGATATATCTAAAAACATGGATACAAAAACGATGCGTTACGAGTAAATAAACAATAATTCTTAAATATATAATACCCATAGTGATTGTATCCAGAGGTAAAACATGTTTTAATTATCTCTTTACATTCACAAGCACATAAGTAAATAAATGGAATTAAAATAAAAAAGCGTGCAATATTAGCACATTATATTAGTGTCACAACCTGCTAACTGGTACACCTGTTTTGTAATCAGTTATATAACTGCTATCTAATTAACATGATAACAGCCATGACACAAAATTAGTTAAATACCGTTGGTCTGGAAACCTATATTAGCTCTACTGTGTATGTGATTTAATAATGTCACGTGCACATTACAGATACCAAGGCTTTAAACACTGACGCACTATGCTCATTATATAGTTGTAAACAAAGGAAATACTTTATATAGCAGAGGAAATTGAATAATATGTAATAAAGCGTCGGATAATACGTTCCATTGCATTGTTTTATTTCTGGATACACGAGACAGTACATTCTCATGCCCATGTTTACACTGAAAATAAACCTGAAGTCCATGTTAATAATGCTGGTTTTAATCAAGATGATGTTGAACTCAAACACGGTCTATGATCACTTCATGACTTTGGTGAGTTTAGCAATATACTTTTAAAGTGGCCTTAATTGCTGTTCGACTTAAATGTTCTACGAGTTTTTCAAGCTATGCACGAATATTTAACCTTAAAAATGTTTCAGTCCTAAAACATAAATGTTTGCTATCTACATATTTACATCTATCTTCATTTTCGTAGGTTTGCGGTAAGTATCCCTGGGTACAAATAACTTAATGTTCTTATCCACAGCTGAGGCTTGGTTGATTCCGTTCTTGTCAACAATCAGTTCTTGACTCTTGGTCTTGGCCACTGTCAGCATCTTTACATTGTGAAAATTGGCCACATCTATACCGGTGTAGCTCAAACCCTTGAAAAACATATGAAATCATTTTGGTCATTTAGATTTACGTCTACATATATCTCCAACAAAGATACATGAGTGCATGTATTACAGCAGAATAATGTATAGAGACCTTATGAAGTTAGATAATGTATTATATCAACGAAAGATTTGGAGCCATTGACCATACAATTAAGCCGTTATGTATTTATTCTATTAGAGGATTATTTTGGATTTTGTTAACTTGTTGGCCAATTTCAATGAATGTTGTTTATGCTCCCTAACCTCCCTTTAAATTAGCTTCATTTTTCTCTTTTTCACCGCAAGTAGTTATATGAGCCACTTCTAATTTTGTGAAGCGCGCTTAGTGTTTTAACAGTGAATTCAACTGACATAAAAAAAGATATTGCAGTAACATTGGAACTAATATATCACCGCACATGTTGCTGGTCGGCGCATTTTTACTGAAGTATTGGAATGGTTATCCGTTTCGGAAGCAATTGTTCAACAGCATAACTTCCGGCAAAACTTCCGGCGGATGATATTATGTCGATCCCGATATACTATACAAGTGCGTGACTCAGTTATGTGGCTCACCATGTTATACTTAGATTAAACGATTACATGTATTCGATCTTAATTCATTCCTTACCTTAGCATAGTATGCATGTGAATTATTTCAAATTTAATCTTAGAACATTTTCAAAATGAATGTTCGCACTGTGCTGGTCATTAATGCTTGGTCATATATATATATATATATATATATATATATATATATATATATATATATATATATACAATGTATATATATATATATATATATATATATATATATATATATATATATATATATATATATATATATATATATATATACAATAATAGTGCAAATGTGTTGTATATGACATAACATTTAACGGAATAACAATGGAGTAAATAAACTAATCCAATCCGTAAACGAACTGAATCAGCAGTAGACTGTGATGGGCTTAATTGACAGTGATAATAGGAAACTTGTAATGTAATTGACAGTGATAATAGGAAACTTGTAATGTAATTGACAGTGATATAAGGAAACTTGTAATTGACAGTGACGATGCAATAGGAAAATTGTAACGCACAGAACCTTTATTTTATTTCCTTACCGACTGGCTTGTCTGTCCTGCAGGTACAGTGACAGGGTGCTGGTCTGTCCACTCTCCTCCATCTATGGATGCCTTGACAATAACCTCGTCACTGCTGTCTGATACGGAGCAATAGGGTACATACACTCGCATGGGAACCTGCATGAAGCAGATTTTATAAAGATTTTGAAACAGTTCGAATCACACAGGTCAAAAGCAAAGAATACTAAGGCACAAAAATGTTTAGGATTAGCTTCACATGGTCCTAGTGTAAGACTAGTACCTCAACGAGTTTTATGGAGCAAGAAAATCACGAGATATAAATAAATAAACAAATAAATAAATAAATAAATAAAACGTTATAAGATATGATTTGAATCCGTGTTTAAACACTTTATTACAACACACAAATTATGACGCATCAGAAACGTAGGAAAGTATTGAACGCCAACAAGCATGATACTTAAAAATATTGTTGCATAGTATGGCTAATTTTGTCTTCCTTTGTCTGGCTTTTTGTTCCTGTTTGTTTTGGATGCGGTGTCTTTATACATGCATCGTTTGTTTGCAAATTAACTTTCTTTGATCGGAAAGCTTTATATATTACCCTTACCATCTTATCCTTTAACTTTGAACTGTTTTTATTTTATCGCTGGTCGATTTTTGAAACATTTTATCACTTTTAAATGATCCTACGTATACACTTTTTTATGGCGCTAACTAGCCTAACAGTACTAATCCGCCGTAAAGATATCAATCAATCAATCAATCAATCATTTTCTTAGAAAACTTCTTTATTTGGAAAGATTGAAGATCTAAGATCATAGATAGATAGATAGATAGATAGATAGATAGAAAGACAGATATATGGGTGTGTGGGTGGATTGATTGATTGATTGATTGATTGATTGGGTGCAATATTGGTTTTGATTATAATATTAGCAACACCTCTAACAATCTAACAGTACACAAACTACATTCATAAACAACGTTTCTTTGCATTGTTCTATGCGGGGGCGTGGGGGGGCTTTCATTTTCAAAAACAAAATATCGCAGATGATCCATATTTCCAGGAAGACAGCAATATGTCAAAATTATTTTTCTTCACGCTCATTTAGTGCCTTTTCCATTTACCTTTATGTCTTTCTGGTCTTCTTTCACCTTCACTTCGATAAGGGAACTCGTCAATTTTTCTCCGACGGCAAGAGTCGGTCCATCATTGTCACTCCATTCGTCACTGGCAAAACATTCTAAATCCTCTTCCTGTAGAGTTCCAGTCATAGCGGAAACCTGACAGCAGATTCCTCGATGAAATGTGTCAGACTCTCCATCCGATCGCCTGTAACTGATTATCAAGGGATAACTTATTGCAGTGCATAGTTCTCATCCTTTAAGGACTCTTAACCATTAGACTTCGTTTTTGCCCTAATGCACTTGCACCTTTCATCTCACAGAAGGTAAACTCCAAGAAGACAATACCATTGAAACATAATAAACCTTCAAACTTCATTAAAATAGTATTGTAACATTAGTAATTGTTAATCACGTTATCGAGGAAGAAAAAGAAAATATTTTCAACCTGTCACGAATGGACCTTTTTCATGCATGTACACAACGATCACATCGTCAATAAAATAACGTATCATTCTTTTTTTTTTTTGAAGTTTTAAGTGAAGCAACAGTAGTTTATATATCAAAATTCACATGCAATCATATTCTCGCGAGATTTGAACAAATTAAAATACCATTTATTTTGGTATATCAACTACTGGCACAATTTCTGGAATAATCAAACTTGATCATTGTACTACAATCGGAGAATCAACTAGACCAACCAGACGTGATCATTGTACAACAATTGGAATATCACTAGACCACTCAGATGTGATTACTTTACAACAATTGGAAAATTACTAGACCATTCAGACTTAATCATGGTACAAAAATGGAAAAGACCAGCCAAACTATCACGACAAATATTAGTACGTTGCACTAATCAAACTGTTAAAAACATTGAAATACACTCAGTATCCACTGGCACATGACGACTAGCTGGATAATA
Source organism: Sinohyriopsis cumingii (assembly GCA_028554795.2). Lineage (NCBI taxonomy): Eukaryota > Metazoa > Mollusca > Bivalvia > Unionida > Unionidae > Sinohyriopsis > Sinohyriopsis cumingii. Next base: position 83,666,173 of record CM068837.1, read on the forward strand.
TATTTCAGACAAATCAATATTTACTTGCAGAGTCCGCGCATTATTGTATTTGAAAAGTTACTAAAATAAGTGGAGATAACAAAAGCAACAAACTTGATTAGACGAAGTGAACGACTGCTTGGATAGCATGTCTCAGTTGATTTGACTTCAGGATAATGCAACAACAAATGTATATACTATTTATTTATATTTCTGCGTGGGTTCGAGTCTCGGATTCGACTAATGTGGTTATGTGAGAAAGCTGGCCAGTAGCTTCTCGTGGGTCGGTGGTTCTTTCTGGGGTTTTTCCGGGTTCTTCCTCCACCATTAATACTGACCGCCATGTATAGCCTATCGTGTGCCGAAAAATGGCCTTAAACCCTACAACAACAACAACAACAACAACTATTTATTTTTCAGTTTGTTAGTAACAAAAACCAAACTTTATAAGCGCAATATGCTATATCATAGATTGGATCCAAAACACTGCATTGGGAACATACCATATAGACTACAATTGAGGATACGGAAAATCTCCTCCGTCGATTAAACAGTTTCGCAAAGATCTGAACAAATATTTGAAGATTTGATGAACAGAGGCTACGACAAAGACCTGAGAACAGTCAAAACAAAGGGCTACAAACCAACCACAATAAGCCACTCAAAGACATCATAGTCACAGTGAAGCTAATGTCATTACAAGCCAAGACCACCCTAACAAAGCCGGTCACTACAATGTAAACCCGTCAGCGTATGATAGATACATGCACATTCTCTAGCACAGCAAAGAGCGAAACACTGAATTAATATGGTCCAAACAGAACGTGAAAAACAAGGCATATCATGTATATCATCACACAAAAGATCCGTTGCCTTCCGAATCTCGAAGAAAGTGAAACGCTACATAACAGGGTCATATTTTGCAGTTCAGATAGGATGGCAAAGGAGCTGGACAAAAGTCAAAACATTTCTCTTCCCCTTACCACGCTTTTAGTGATGTAACATTAATTGCATTTGTTCTTGAGCCCAGCTGGAGTTCCCAACAATAAAATAAAAGGAACCTTACTGATATGCAACCGTAGAAGATTGAAGGCAAGAGGAATAAAACAAGAAAACTAGAAAAAAGACAACTAAGCGCAAATAAAATCTTAATCTTTTTATAGCCACCACATTTACATTTAAATATTTCCTTCATTTTGCTCTTTAGCAGCTCATTCGCCAATATTCGATTATTAAAACAATATTAAAACAATGAAATATTCGGAATGTAATTTACAGTTCCACCAATTTACATTTAAAACACGGATGGTGATGTGGCTTGTCAATATAGTATTGGTAGGTCAATATATATATATATATATATATATATATATATATATATATATATATATATATATATATATATATATATATCCACATTATGGGTCAAGCTGAAGCCAACTAGCCGTAACAAAACCTTTTTTGCACTGTTTGTTGTCCGTTTATTGCGTTTATTTTAATAAATCCTTTACACACACGATCGTGTGATGGACACAGCACACTTGAAACAAATAATGGGTGTAAGTTCTCTCTCTTACTGCACAGCTTAAATACCTTGGTGTCGATGTTGATGTTGTATATTGAAATCTTGTTGTAAATCTGCAAATATTTATCTTTGAAATAATCAGATTCTTATTTAAGATAATATTTAATATTACAATGGAACGCAACTAGCTTTGATGATATGTTTACCTAGACAAACTTCTAAACAAAATATACAGTATGTCTAGTCAACAGGTTAAATATTTGTCACCTTTGTTAACACGAATGATGTATTAACTATTACAAACTTATTGTTTGTGTTCCTAATTGTGTTACAATCTTCAATTTGTGGATCTTTTATGAAATGCTCAAGTCAGACTGTGGAGAGAGACCTTAAATTTAAATTTATGGAACTTTCCTATTGTATTGTATTATAATCACGGATTGGCGATCCCAATGCAAAATAAATCGCATCCATTTAAATTCCCATATACGGCAACTACTAGTAAAGCTTATATTATGCTGTTCAAATATGCAATATCTCTTCCCATGAATACCCACATATCGTGACTACACGTTTCACCTGTTGAGTGCAACAGTTCTGCTTTCTCCGCGTAGAACAGAATCACTGTCGTGTATATCAAAAAGCACTTGAGTGTAAATGTATCACTTGTCGGCAGAGATTTCGTTTTATCGTACCATGCCCGTGACTTCCTAATGTGTCATTGGAAAAGGCACCTCGTCACATTTCCTCGCCATGACATAGTCAATAATATGCCGAATGTGCTGTCAAATTCATCAAGCAAGCGTCTTAAGGAGTATGATTTCATATCAGTAGTTTCTCTTTTGGACAGATACAGTTTATTTCTTCAATGTACCATACATTGCCATTCATATTTAATTTTAGTTGTTTCATATTTTTTCTTCAAACGCACACTGAAAGTTATAAAATAATTATTTAAAGTCAGTGGAGAAATTTAACAGTGACATGAGACCTTTGTGTTTACAAGCCCTCGACACAACTCTATAAAAAAACACAAACTTACGTAAAAGGTGTCCAATTGGCAGGATCTTTTCTCTTTCTTTCTTCCTCTTCTTTCTCCTTAGCTTCTCTTTTCTTCCTCTCTTCTTCCTCCCTCCTCTTTCGTTCCATCTCTTCTCTTTTTCTCCTTTCTTCTTCCTTCCGCTGCCTCTCTTCCGCTTCTCTTTTCAGTCTTTCTTCTTCCGCTTTCTTTATCCGTTCCTCTTCTTCCTTCCTCTTTCTCTCCTCATGCTCCTTACGTTTTCTTTCTTCTTCCTCCTTCTGTTTCCTCTCTTCCTCCTCTCGTTCGATTCTCTCTTTCTCTAGACGATTCTGCTCTTCCTGGAAGATATCAAAGATAAATGTTTGTTTTCATTCAGTCCTGCGTCAAATACCATATTTAGAATTACTTTTGAATTACATCTCAAATTAGGAGAAAAAGTGGGGTTGGAGATTGGGGGAGTTGGTATGTTAAACACATATAGCAAGTCTTCCTCTTTTGGTAGAATGCAAACAAATATATAGATTTTTCAGCAGTATTCCACTGAATAAGAACTAGGAGGTGGAATCACTCTATGAGCCAGACAGCATGTATATAATCACATGATAATGTAACTACATCAACTAATCTAACAACAGTATGGCTGCCAGAGAAAAGTGCAAATATGAATAATTCATAATACTGCATGACACAGGTACGCTTCTTGTTCTTCCAGACATATAGATCCTGAAACCTTACATTTCAGCCTGAGAATGAGTCGCTACTCTCAGCACATTAATGTGAAAAAATAATCAGAACACGAAACATATTGTGTGGTTGCTGCAAAGAAAACCTCGCGCTCATTTTCAAATTTCGCTATGTAATATCCAGGTCAAATCGTACAATCTTGATTAAGCTACAGAATCTACACTAGTCCGAATTTCCTCTGACCCTTGCCACCCCATTTTTGATATATTGACATTTATGTTTGGGTGTAGGTTCAGAGTCCTTTCCCTCTCGCAAAGCTGGAATTCGCCGACACCATGATTTATTTTCTCAAAAATCGTGAGCATAGTATGCGTCGTGTCTTTAATCCGCTGACAGACGAGGCGAAAGAATGTAGTTGCTGAATTTTTACCTGGATATGGCCGTTTGCATCCTGAGTCACATGACTACACAAGTCCTGCAACCTACATGTCAAAGACATCAGAGGTCAAATAGTCACGTGATATCGACAACAAATTTCCAAAGTTGTTGTACATAGAATTTGGACACACTATAAAGAAGTCCCTTAATGTTCGTAAATAAATATAATGCACTCTTATTTCTCAACATATGTCTTTTGAGAACAACGACCAGAAACATGTCGGTATCGCAGCAGGGTGGAGAAAAAAAATATTCAAGATCTACCGAGCACGTGTCAGCGACGTTTGTGTTGACGTCACGTGACTACCACATTGAAATGTGCACTCTGCGTAGTGAATCTGGTTTTCTTCAAATTGTTGCAACATTTACAGAGTTCGGTCGTGGTTTTCACAATAAATATTTTGAGAAGTTTATGTTTATTTTTTTTTTCTTTTTTCTAATAAAACTACGTTACTTTCATTTATATGTTCGAGTTGTTTTCCTTTAGCAACACTAGAAATGGTTTATTGTTGATATCATATGACTGTATGACCTCTTATATCATTGACATGTAGCTTGCGAGTTGTGAAGTCACGTGACTAGGAATGCAAATGACCAAATCCATGTAAAATTTCAGCAACGACGTTCTTTCGCCTCGTCTGTCAGCGGATTAAAGACATAACAAATGCTGTAATCGCATCTTCTGAGAAAATAAATCATATTCCTATCAATTTTATGCAAGTATATCTCGATGAAAGGTCGTTCAAGTTTGCTGCGCCGGCTAGCAGGCGGCTACCTCATGACGACACCAAAAGATGTCGGCGAATTCTCACATTTCGATAGGGACTAGACTCTGGTCCTTCACCCCAACATAAATGAACAAATATCAAAATTTGGGTGATAAGTGTCAGAGGAAACTAGGAATAATTGTACTCATGGTCTTGTCCTTCTTTGTTCCTTTGGGGTTATTTTGTTGGTATTTTATTTTTGTTTGTTTGATTTTTGCTGTTGTTGTTGTTGTTATTATTGTCGGTGTTTTCTAACCGAACTTAATACCACTTACGGTGAAGACTACCTTTTTTGCTTAAAATGTCATGTGATTTAATTTTTTTTTTTTAAACTTTTAGCCCGAACACTTGTACCATTAGAAATATTTACCATTTACATATTTTGGTTACAAAGAAAACGTTCAAAATGAGTGTACTGAGGATTTGGTGGAATTTTTTCACAATGACATGCTTATTATTACATATTACCAGATTCGACTGCAATTTAATTTTACTAATCACACCAGAAGCATTTCACAGCAGAAAATATAGTCTTACCATATTTCAACGTATGCGAGGGTACGTTATTCATAAACTACTAATAATTAAGGTAGCCAAATATTATTTTTGTCTGCCTCTACCTGGAAGCTTTCCTCTTTTTCCTCCAGCCAGCTTCGTATACATCCCTTGAGCGGTTCAATGTCGCCAATGGTAACGGCCACGCCCTGCTGGACCTTGTCCATTATCTGCTGCGTCATAAGAATGGACTCCTCCAGTCTCTGTTTTTTCACTTCAAATTGTTGAAGCCGATGCAAATAATCTATCGTTTTGCCTGGGAGTTTGCCATTGGTACCCACTGTACATGAAGAAGAGTGGATAGGCTAAATTTACTTGTGAGAGTGGATTATATGTTAAATATATTTTGGGGACACATTATCAACTCGCACGTTAAAAATTAAATTCCATCCCGATGATTATGTCAAAGCATGAAATCTTTCTTTGTATAATTGATGTTCGTAATTTAAAACACCATCTATTAATTACATCAATGTTTTTAAAATAAACAGTAATATTTCATTTATAATACAAAAATGATAACGTTTGAAATTTCTACATTATTTCCTACGTTAAAACATCATTTTGTTTAAGACCCAAAAAAATGTCTACATACAAATCTCTACATTATTCACGGTAATGTCTCGCTTAATGACACTATGAAAGAGATAACAAGGTGTTTTAGGATTTTCATACGTAAAACGTTTATGAAAATGTACCCAGGGAAATCGATGATGTATGCAAAACTTATCGCAGCCCAACTCTGAGATGTCCTATCCCTTTCCCAACCAAACCCTGTGACAGCCATAACCTATACCAATACAAGGCTTGGACAATGAACACCTGTCCCAAGTCATATACAAGAGTGACACATGTACAATTGTGCGCACCCCACTATAATTAAACTCAACAACAACAAAGAGTGGCATATTCTGAGCGGGATTTTTCTTGTTATGCTTTTTCAAACATTATGTATGTATCAATACAGGAGAGTGATAAATCTAGTTTATTAATCAACAAGACTGTGCACGCACAATGCACCTCGCGTATTTGAAATATCCATGATTTGATCCGCATAACAAAAACGAGAAACAATTGCTCTCATCTAAAAAGTTCCAAAGAATATTAGGGCCGGATAGTAAATTATGTGTATTACCTCTCCTTTGTCAGCATAACCAGGAAGTGACGTTGTTATTAGATTAAAAGTAAAGCTAATTTGTATTTTCCGATTATTTGATCCACGGAATATTGGAATGAACAGTATGCCTTGTGTGCAACTATAGCTTCTGACACCGAGGTGACCCTGACACTTCTTTTAAGACAAACAATCAAATTTCATTGGAATACAAGATCATCTAACATATTCCAGACAGAATAAGATGGATTGAATGATGGGGAACATCGCGAGCGGTGGATCAGCTGGCCATTTAAACAAGACTGGATGAACATACATATCATATCCTGGGTATGACATGAAGACAGAGCCAGACTCTCATTCCAGGAAACTACTATGATTAGCGTCTTTTGAATCCTTGGTTTATCTTGTCTATCGGATCATTCTCTGTGTTGTAAGTCTCTTTAATATGAGGGGAATAAACTTGTGACGTACAGCAAAGCCTAAACATGGTGTTAGCCACACAAACAACGATCCCATGCACCATTGTTGCACTGACATTGAAATATATAGAAATATATACCTGTCAAGTCCATACTGCATAAAACATATATTATCAGTTAGTAAGATTATATAGAAACTCGTATTTACACCCAACTATTACTTAAAACCTATAAGCAGTTAGATTCATGAAAAACACGGATAGACGTTTGATCATATATGTCGTCCCCTGATCCTAACACTTGTCCACTGTGAGATATACGTATCGCTGGGAGTGTTTAACCTTATGTGATCTGTATTAAGTTTCAACAGCATATATTAGTCCTGGCGTCCAAGAATGTAGATGTTAATAATAAATAGATTAACTGACTAGCATTAAATGCGATAAGTGGTTCACTCTGGTTATCGTTTCAAAATGTTGTGAGCTAAAATGTGAAGCTCGAAATACCCGCAATTTATAACTCGGATGACACGAGAACGAATCTTTTGATGCATAAAACCATTACATTAGGATCTAAAACTCACATGTCCTTAATCCTTTTTACTCTAAGAAAAGCAAACATTATATTATGTTGTTTCACTTAGCATCTAGCGTATTGCCACTAATATAAAGTTATACACTCTGGATATATATTTGTTGACAGATTGATTTATCTTTGTTGACAGTTGGGGGATGGGAAATGTGTATGACGGGTTATGTAATGCATGCACACTATAATTATATATATTGCGCTGTGATGGGATCTAGTGTGTACATTGCGCAGACTTTTGAAACAATGTCAAGTTTATAATGCACGAGCTATCTTACAGAAATATCGTATCTAAAATAAAAGCACTAACTGGAATATAACTGAATTTGACATGATACAATATGTTTATATTTTTAATTATCTTTACACCCGATACACGCTATATCTTTTCATCTCATTACCTTTGTTGAAAACTTTGCACTTAGAAATATCATGTTACATGATGGTTACCATTGTGAAATAATTTGAAGTTTTAGCCTGTCGTGTTAATATGGGCTTACTGCGTTAAAGGAATTTATATGCAATTCTTGTCCCAGTGCATTTTGGTTACACACTGAATTGCGAACCATTGCTGAAATGATATCATCGATTGTGATAAAGCTGAAAATATTATAGTACTATTGCTTGAATTTGATACAACATTGTCGATTGTACGATAACTGGAACCACTGTTACAGTTAGTGATTAATTAACAACGTAATAAGATGAAACCGGGTGGGACTGAACCTAGCAAAGGCACACACCACAGGCACGTTACAAGAGTGTTTTACAGGCGATGTAACCTGGTTAATTTGATATAAACGATGTCCCCTCATTTTTTGACGTATCACTATGACATATGTTGCCTGGCAAATGTTGTAAGAGAAAGCGGGATGGTGATATTCTTATACCTGATATAGATTCACTTTATATTTGTTACACCTAATTACAAGATTAGATAAACATAATATACAGAAAGGAAGGATTACGCTGGCCACGACTCCACCACTCCACAAAAATACAAATTTCGCTCAAAACAATCGGAACTCTTCAGAGAGTAAATTTTCGTTGCCATAGAAACGTATAAAATTCGGGTTTTTCCATGAGATAGAAAGCCATTTAACCACAATGCATAAGGTCACAATTTGAATTATCATATTAAACAAAAGGTCATCATTGGAATTATCATATTAATGATGTAAATGAAGAACAAAATGTCACAGAATATAAAGTCATATTCTGTGATTAATATTATTAATGATTACAACAGATTGACATCTTCGCAGGAAAATGGTAATTGTTCAGCGACCGACGTCTTAAAGGAAATTCGCACAACATAAACACGTTTGTGAGATCAATGAGACTTCTATTTGACAGAGAAAGGTAGTTTTCATAAGATGATACAAGTAAAGTATTGGTTCCAACCTCAAAGTACTTCTTTGAACAAGTATGTAAATACAACTAAACTAGATTTGTTCTAACTGGCTTTAATTTCCATAGCTTCAAATAGGACCAAATGAGACGAAAACGCACTGGAAATTACTGGCAAATTTTCTCACTTAGCCGAGCTCGAGACTCAACCCCACGTATACAGAGGTGAGATGGCAGTGATCAGGAACGGTGAATGCTTTAAACCAGGGCCCACATTTTGTCTTGTAGTTTGATTATTATCTTAACCCAGTGAAATATTAAATGTAGGTAACAGTTGAAATTATATATTTATGACATCAAGGTATGACACTGAATGAGATGCAGTCAGTTAATTTAATGATTCTTGTACGAACAAAACTGGAAATGCAAACTTAAAATATGCATTGAATCATAAAAGTATATCACAGTGGTCTACTATTATCATGAGGATATAATACGCATCCAGTTACACAGCCTCATATAGCTTCCTCATTCCAGACATGTCAGTGTTTAGACTAGTACAGACGTTTTCTGAGCTAGTGCAAAACACCGCCAAGAATGCACAACTAATGCACATACATATAATTAGTCTATACAGACCCCTCAGCACGGGAAACGTGATATAAAACCAGCCCATTCAAACTACCGCCTGGAACCGAGGAAGAACGAATGTTGGTTGTTGTTGTTGTTCTAGGGTTTAACGCCATTTTTCAGCACAAGATAGGCTATACATGGCGGCCAGTATTAATGGTGGAGGAAGAACCCTGGAAAACCCATGGATGAACCACCGACCAACAACGAATGTTGGACAGTCAATGATAATATATATATATATATATATATATATATATATATATATATATATATATATATATATATATATATATAAATTAAAATTTAAAAAAAACATGGTTTTTAAAGTGTGATGATAAAGCAAATTGATATACCAGTATTATTGGCATTTCACATTGTGATCCACCCATGGCGCAATAATACGCATACAAAAACATTGTTCAAACGACACCCTTGCAACTGTGTGTTGTCCACGCATTAAGCATTATAGACGTATGAAACATAACGATAAAATGTATTAATAATGCCCATTTTCTAAATTATTTTAATATATTCAACAATTTCATCGCGATCGTTTCCTCTTTCCATTCCCCCCCCCCATGCTGATGGAAAAAATACGCAGAAATATGGAATGAGTGAGAAAGAAAGACTTTGGGCTGGATGCAAATCTTAAAATTGAACTTACACCAAGTAACCTACAGTAATATGGTTCGTCGTAATGGCATGTCTGCACATTCCTTGGGATTTGTCTACAGTGTACTTACAGCTAATGTTACAACGTTGCAAATCTTGTCGACATTATACGGTAAATTTCTCGGTTACGTGGTACACATATTGTGATGTATTTAATATTTCTTGTTGCTGTTGTTTCTTAAACATATGGCAATGTTCTAAAAAAACGATTACTATTAATTTAATATGAAAATGTACAAATGCCTCTTTCTCTCCATCGATCGATGTATTGCGTGTGTGATTTGGATCTGTAACGTAGCTTTAACACTTTTTCAGTGTGGCAGTTTATATTGATGTCTAGCACTGGGATATCATGCCGCAGACATGTAGTATGATGTCCCACCCCGTCACATTATCCTAACACCAGGCTGAACAGTCATATCACTAACCTCATACCGCTGACCGCCAAGGGAGGCAGCTGTTAGTAAGATTTTTTTAAGTCTTTGGTATGACTTAGCCGGGGTTTAAACCCGCGACCTCCCGCATCCGAGGCGGACGCTCTAACCACTAGGCCACCGAAGCGGTCATGAAGATTTAGATATATAATGTATACATGTATTTTCATCATGTTGAAATGTATTTATTGTTACTATTTGATAAATAAATGTTACAACATTCAACTTTAGTGTTATATATATATACATATATATATATATATATATATATATATATATATATATATATATATATATATATATATATATGTGTGTGTGTGTGTGTGTGTGTGTGTGTGTGTGTGTGCATAACTGTAAAAAATGGCATAAACCCATCCAACAATCAGTTTCCGCTTTAATTAAAGACTTTTCTAAATGTTGTTTGAACAATGCAAGCCAATCGTAGTCAGTATAATATAAATCAATTGGAGCAATAATGCAACTGCATTTATATCTTCATATACCGTCATGTGTTGTAGAACGTTTATTGAATTGGCAACTGCTTAATTTAATAATTTAATATAAATGCCATTGAATGTTATATCCGTTCTGTAAATAAAAGTTTGGCGTCAAATTTAATTAATTTTATGTGAGAAAAAAAATTGCGTGAAAGATGGGCCTTCGGAAAACCCAATTGCAGGTGACGAAATATGTACCTGTGAATTGGATATTGAAAGGGTATTCACGAGTAACCCGTACTGAGTTGGACAAATTACATGGCCACAAAGTACATCTACATATATTCATACGTAAATCAAAGTTTATAGTTACATCCAGGCAATTCATATATACTAAAAGGCTTGCGTCCCCAAAAAATAATGAGACATTTCAGCTTAGGCCATGGAACGCTAACATACTGTAATGAATATTATCAAAAGTTTTCTACAGAACATTAAATATCTTACTATAGTACGACTGTCAAGTGTCTTCACAGGCATATTTAACTGGATCTTCAAAGAGAAAGGTGTTGTTCTTTCCTCTTTGAAAACGTAATGCAAATACGAAATGCATCTAACATATAAACATATACAAACACGTTTATTTACTTTATATTAAAAAGACTCTTTAAGAAATCCTCTCCTTTAAAGTTGCACCCTTATTGTTTTTTCCAATTGCATCGCTATAAGTGTTAGCCTTATTATGTTCCGTGTTCATTAATGATGATGACAAAAATCACATTAGCAGTGGCCTTGACAAAGGTGTGCTACAACTGTTCATGATTTCATACACATATGAGCTTTGTTTTCTACATGAAACCAATGGCCACAACATGACATTACATATTTTTGGTAAGTGGCGCCTTAAAGGTAACAAAACAAACTGAGTCTTCGTAATGGAGGAAAATATTTGATTGTACTTTATAATTATTCTTAATCAGTTTATATATATATATATAGGAGATGTGATCCCAAAGATGAAACGTGAAACGTAAAACTTTATTTTACACTAGTTTAACCTATTCTTGATTATACATAACAAGCAAGTGTGTGTGTGTGTGTGTGTGTGTGTGTGTGTGTGATTTGGATTTTTAACGTAGCTTTAAAAAAAATCAGTCATATCGCTACGATGTCTGCAGTGTGACAGTTTATAGTATGTAGTATGATGCCCCACCTATTCACATTATCCTGACACCAGGTCGACCAGTCCTAACACTAACCTCTTAATGCTGAGCGCCAAGCGAGACAGCTGAAAGTACCATATGTGTAAGTCTTTGGTATGGCTCGGACGGGGAACGCACCCACGACCTCCCGCATCCGATACGGACGCTCTAACCACTATACCACAGGAACGGACTACATACATAAGAAGCACTGGGAATGATCACAGCAAATTATATTGAAAGGTTGCACTGAAACGTTTACGCAGATCTTACTGGGGTTAAAAGGGCTACTCAGAGTAATTTGTATATGGTGAATTAGTGAGACTATGATTACACAGCAAGCTGTTTTAACTCAGTGGTGTGTATGTGTGTGTGTGTGTGTGTGTGTGCTGATAACCAATCGGCTGAACGCAAAGATCAGACATATCTGAACTGCATTTTGTGACAGTCACCACCCAGTCACCTTATTGCACATTTCATTAGTTACTGCTTGCACTTGTTCGTTATTTATATATTAATCTGCATCTATTGATCCATTGAAAGGAGCAATCAAGAGTTGCAGCCATTAGCCATGAAAGAGTAGGAATAGAGAGCTTATAATTTTAGCAATAACAAAACAAAGTACTTATGAAGAATTGATTACGGTAGATCGAGACTGCATTTACACTTTATTTCAACGAAGCTATTGAAATTAGTCGTATTAGCCATGATAAGACACTTGAACCAATGCATTACGATGATGGAATAAAGTACCTATTGATTTGGTAAATACACAAATTTGAGTATAGCTATATTCGCCAAATATCAGGAAGAGCATGTACATTTACCGACTTGCGATTCCATTTCTCAGGGACAGTCTCTAACGATTCAGCAAAATATTCTGATGGAATTTATGGAGAAGAAAAACTTAAACATGATGTCTAGGTAATTGCCTTCGGAAGAACAAAGTAACAAAACTCGGAGATCAGCTATACTTGCAAAATGACTGAAGACACTTTGTAATGTTTTAAAGTGTTCTTCGGATGTTCTTTACCCTCTAAATTGCAATTATTTACGACCTTTTTATTACGATTCCAAACTTCCAGTTGCTTACATCTATGACATTCAATTGCGGGAAAAAAAACAAGAAAATTTTTTAAAAAATACTGAATAAAAACGTAGTTGACTGTACAGTCTACCTTCTCTCGTTACTGTATAGTCATCATTGCTATATACATTTAGAATATTGAAACAAAATTTAGTGCAGTTTATATTAACATTATATAATTTAAAATACACACCAGTATATCCTTCTTCGCATTATCAAGTACCATTTTGGCGCGATAGTCTGGACACATAAACTGGTAATGCCAATGAAGGTTATAACAATGCTAACGGTTATATCATTATTTAGGACGTGTTACCGAGTTGTCAACCCAAGCCAATCATTACTGCCTCATAGATGTCATTCCTAAAGAGTTTGCACTGTAAATGAGCTGTCATCAGTCATCCCTCACCAGTCAACACTGTTCATAAGTTGTCATCAGTCATCCCGAACCAATCAGCATTGTTACTGAGGTGTCATCAATCATACACAACCAATCAGCACTGTTAATGAGATGTCACCAGCCACCCTTAACCAGCCAGCACTGTTACTGAGTTGTTATCAGTCGTCCCTAACCTGTCAACACTGTTACTGAGGTGTCATCAATCATTCTTAACCAGTCAGTACTGTTATTGAGATGTCACCAGTCATCACTAACCAGTCAGCACTATTACTGAGTTGTTATCGGTCATCCTTAACCAGTCAGCACTATTAATGAGTTGTCATCGGTCATCCCTAACCAGTCAGCACTATTACTGAGTTGTCATCGGTCATCCCTAACCAGTAAGCACTGTTGCTGAATATATATATATATATATATATATATATATATATATATATATATATATATATATATATATGCACAAATCAGGGCAACAATTAATAGGATGCAATCAACGTCAGTACATATATTTAAATACATGGAGTTAACATCTTTTATTTAGAGTTTAAAATGAAGACATGTTTGCAATTTTCGTTTATATTTTCAGTCTGGTCTTTTCTTCTGACAAACATGGACGTATTGTTTAACATGCAGACTTTAGCAGGCCGAATATCTAATTAAATTTTCAATTCTAAGATTGAGCCTGGCCAGATCGAATGCACACCCACCCACCCCACCCCCATTCATCGGGATAGCTATAAAGAATGATACATATATAAATGCCAGCTTAAGGACTGATGTCGGGGTGTATATGAAGATTTATGAGGCCCTCTATCCTAAGTGACCGACCCACATCCCACAAAGTGTTAGTCGTCCCTGATCAAACGGACTTTTGTCCATACAAGCCAATTTCACGCTACACGTGAGATTCATCATTGTGTCAATTTATAAGAGATTGTAAGCTGTATAATTTGAATAAAATATTTTATTAAAACCATACTGGAAGTGAACTCTACCTTTTGAATCCCATTGGTGTTTAGGTTATGGGTTTATCTACATAGCCGTCGTTGGCATACGTACATGTATGGTGATGCTTGTACTAAAGTCTTCTGCCGTCATGGGCGTAAGTACATGTACAGTCATGCCAGTGCTAATTGTCTTTATTGACGTAAGAGACACAACGTAGCGTCATTATTCAGAACGTTTCATTGAATTCGTTTGTAGATCATTTAAGACGGCCTGCGAAAAAAGTGGACAATGAAGAACGATTTTTAGATTAAATCTTTCACTGACAATTAAATAAATATATTTCTTATATCGGAAAAAGGGGACCAAGACGGTTTGTTACAAATTTACATTAGTAATTGTACTATTCAAGGATTCCTGTCTATACAAATAATGAACGATAATTGGCCTTAATAGTAATTGTACTATTCATGGATTCCTGTCTATACAAATAATGAACGATAATTGGCCTTAATATCACACCACTTCATAGAGTATGAGGAATTTGCATTCCAAATTAAAGTGTCACGAACAGCCTTTTCTATATTAAACTTGTATTCTAAAGCATTTCTACCTGTCTGCTAACACCACCATCAAATTAACGGCATTAATATATATACCCTGATCAATAAAATGTCATTATCATATAATTTATTTGGGTAAAGTTGGCATCTATTGACTTTCGAACTGAGCGTATTCGGTGTCCATTTGTCATCTTTAGTTTGAAAACGCGAGATTACCTGTGCAAAGTCCTATTTTCAATTATTCGCGCACTCACCGTAACGATTGTGTGGCTATAGTCTATTCGTCTTTGCCTCTGTTCATTATTTTTTCTTGTGAGAGATAATGTTCGCGTGATATCGTGTCAAAGGATCAGTCACTAGAGACCAACTGAGTGTTTTAACAAGTGAATTACCTACGTATGAGATTTTGGAGAGAAAGGAAATATAATAAATACAAACTTATTTAAAAGTCCAGACAAAGGTTGCTATAACACTAGATTTTGACCTGCGTTTCCGGATATGAAATATTGTTTTTCACTCCGTTTCGACCGTTCCGTTGGCCTCGTAGTTAGAGCACCCGTCTCGGATACGGAATGTCACGGGTTTGAGCCCCGGCTGAGTCACACTAAAGACTTATAAGAATGGTACTAACAGCTGTCTCGCTAGGCGCTCAGTATCAAGAGGTTAGTGTTAGGACTGCTCGAACTGTTGTCAGAATAATGTGACTGGGTGGGACATCATGCTTTATGACTCTAGCATGATGCCCCAGTGCTAGACATTATAAACTGCCACACTGCAGACATCGTAGCGATATGACTGAACAATTTTTAAAGTTACGCTAAAAATCTATAGCACAGACAAACACACAAACATACACACACACACACATCCCTTTTCAAATTATGTATTTTAAAAAGAACTGGCTTTGAATCTGCATCGCGTTTCTGAATGCAACGTTTGCGACAAATATTGGTTACAATGACATTTAAATTTGCCCAAACGTATAATGCATTTCAATTTGAATGCGAAGGCTGAGAGCTTCTAAAACACAGGCACAATTATTTAGGAGTCTAAAATTTAAATTCTGCTTTTGCATTGAATACACAGTGTAATGGTTAAAGTCATAAATGTTTGCTTGGGCAAAGTTAGGGTGCAGTCTAAACAGGATTAGAGTCGCTGATGTCAAAATAAGTTCGATTTTTTGTTCTTTTTTAACTAAATCGACTTTAATCATGTTAGTCTGCACCCTAACTTTGCCCAAGCAAACAATTATGACTTAAACCATTACACTTTGTTTGTATTCAATGCAAAAGCAGAATTTAAATGTTAGACTCCTAAATAATTAGTTCGTGTAGAAAAAAAAAATACATATCATCCAGAGTAGTAAAATTAAAATCGAAAGAAAAAAATAAAATAGACACAGATCTCGATTTTATTTAGCCTGCGATTACATGGGCTAAATTGGGAAGGTGTTCATAGAATATTAATACTCCGCAACCTCCCGTGCTCCCCCCCCCCACCACCACCACCACCACAAACACCAACACAGCTGTGCATGATCCTGCGGTCCAAACAGCATGGCATAGGGGCGACACGGATCACGATTTTAATTAACCTGTGATTACATGGGTTAAATATGGGAGGTTTTCATGGAACATTAATACTCCACCACCTCCCACTGCTCCCACCTGCGGTCCAAACTGCATTAGATGAGTATGAAAGCGCAAAACTTGACCATAGAATGACGTACACATGTATGTATATACAGAGAATGGTTAACATTCGTGCGGTGGCATACAAAGGAGTGGTCGAAGCCTTCAGGCGGATTTATCCAAACTTGTCAAGATAATTATGATACTTAACTTACGAACTGTTATCTGTTTCGATTTTATTCTTCCTGTGAGTGATCACGTGTTAGCAAAGTGTGAATAATTTATAAAGATCATTTCACTGGTGTAGAATAAATATGATCGACAACGAGAATCAATCGAGAAAGAATATATTGTCGATGTTTTTAAGGAGCAATCATATGTTTTAATGGAGTCAGTGACGTAAAAACAAATCATGTTGCACATAAATAATTTAACATCTGAAGCGTCCCAAGCAATATCATGGTCTGCTCCATGACGAATACATTGTACTTTACATTTAGTTGTTCACAACAAGTGAGTACCAGACATTTCTGAAAGGTCAAAAACTTATACCCAGCCTCCATATTACACCACCCATCTCATATATCCTCATATAATTCTCACTAAATTTTGACTACTCTCTGAGTTAGGTTGACCCGGATTAAAATGTTGTTTGTAGCATATAGCGATCTTGATATAATTAATACAACTTTATTAGTAGAATTGTAACTGAACCACCAACAGTAAAATAATCAAAACTCTTTTTGGGGAGATGTTATAATGTATATTTTTTATTTCAAAAATGTAGATTATCTTAGAATACCATGGCAAAAATTTGTCAGTATTAAAACCAAAACTTAAACTGCTATTGATGGTTAAACCCAAATTCACAATGACGTCATACGCACATGTCCATCGAGTTTTAAAACAATTTCTGGCTGTTCACATGGCACAACCGCTATCATATTTTAACAGAATATAAAGATATGTCTGAATACATTATTACTACAATATCCTTTTTGGTTGTCTGATATGTACCATGTGAAAAATAAAAGTCCGTTCGCATTCTGTAGTGGCCTGCATCTTTGAAATGACCAAGAATTAAAGTCATCTATGTTTTGACGTATTTACTCTAATGAAGAACTATAACGATTTTGACATAAAGTTTTAACACATTCTTAAGACACAACCACCGGCATAGATGAAGGAAGTGTTATATAACAGAATTTTCAAATACATGTTTAAGGATTGCATCGAAACAACAGGTGTTGTGTCGTTTGCACTTATTTCACGAAAGTTTAAATTTTATTTGACAAATGAAAGCAGGGCCAAATTATGGCCTCTAGCGATATTAAGCAGTTTAATATCATGGATGACATGTAACAAGCTACAGATGAATGATGATAAAACTGAGGCCAGTCTGATCACAACACAAATACTTTCTCGTTCACATCCTTTACCTCAAACAATAAATATCAGCAACACCAACATTAAATTCACACAATCAGTACGAAACCTAGGTGTTACTCTGGACAGTACTCTCACATTGCACCAACATGTCATGAACATATGCAAGGCTGCATATCTTGAGCTGAGACGCATCAGCTCAATTCGCAAATATCTTTCAGTTGATGCCACTAAAACACTTGAGTGTTCATTAGTACTTTCAAGACTGGATTAGTGTAAGCAGCAGGGAAGTTGTACAGACCAGCCGTTCCAACCAAAATAAACCTTCCTACGAGAACTTTCTCCGTAGAAGCCTCAGAAAGCCGAAATAAACCTTCCTACGAAAAATAATTTGCGTAAAATCCCCACCGAGTGCAATTTTTGTGTGCATTCGGGCAAGTAAAAAAGGAAGATTTTCTGGGGGGGGTCTGGGATATTTTTTTTTGTGTTAATTTGATTTTGCAACTTTGGGCTGCTTTTTCATGAATAAATTTGATCGAGACCGATTCGATATCTACTACGCGGATCATGAAGATTAATTGTGATAAAACCGTGCGGTGTTGCCTGAGCGCGACTGAATAAATTTTTGAATTTGTTTATATCCATGTCGCCGTTACACCAAGTCTGATGAATATTTCTCAGTGTGTGCGTGTCTACGCCGTTGAACACAGATAAAATATTACAATTATCTCTAATTACCTTGGGAATCTGCGTGTATCGCTGTGTCACGTAAATCACATCGGTGTTCTTGTGTCTGCCACGCGAGAATATCCTAGCTGGGTTGGTTTGCTTGTCCAGCATAACATCATCGAATACGACGAGATTATTAACATCGCCGTCTAAATTTTCCACGGATGGAGCTTCATTGATGTCTGTGATAAATTCGATTGTGCCTTCGTCGGTATTGTCGCTAAATTCCTTTAGCACTTGATAACAACGCTGATCGTCAACGGACGGTGCAACCAAATACAATTTGTCCCATTTCAGCCATCGCATTATCAAATTTAGCAACAACTGCCAACTGCGTCTTTCCAGATCCCGACGGGCCAATAATTATCATCCTTATCGAATTTGGTAATACCGCGTTATGTTTTACTTGCTCGCGTCGCTTCGTGGCGGAAAAATCAATTACATTCATGTTACTAGAATACATGGATCTATATTGTGTTAAGTGTCGCACTCACACAGCTACGCTAAATCCAATCGAAATCGTCACACGCAACAACAGGAACGCAATCAAGGGAGAATGCGAAGTTTGCAAGACTCGCAAGTTTAAATTTGTAAAAAAAAAATAGAAGAACCGGAGGAGACATTGCCGCCTCCATGAAAAATCTACCCGGGCTGCCCTGGGCGAAATATCCCGGAGAGAAGCATCTGCCAGGGTACAATTACTGCGGACCCGGAACAAGACTCGATATAAGACTCGACTATAATAAATAACCAAAGCAAGGTGAAGATCCAGTAAACGCCATCGATAGCGCTTGTTACTACCACGATCTCGCGTATCGCAGCGGGGATTTACAACAAAGGCATCTCGCTGATATCAGGCTAATTCACGCACTAAACGCGATTCCTGACAAAAGTTTCAAAGAAAAATTGGCAACTTGGTTGATAAAAGGCGCAATGAAAGGTAAATTAGTACTCGGCGCTGGTAAATAATAATAGAGCAGATATATTATTCTCCGCGAGGATTCTGGCGAGGAAAATCAGCAATTGCCAAACTCGCTAAAGCCGCTAAAGTAAAATAATCCACCGCTGAATCGTGGTTATCGAAACAGGCAATTTGGCAAATATATCTTCCTCCGCCTAAGAAAATACCATATGCAAGTTTCACTGTCAGCGTACCTAATGAGGTTCATCAGGCTGATCTTATGTTTCTTCCTTACGATACCGTCGATGGAGTCACATATAAATATGTCCTGACAGTCGTTGATATCGCTAGCAGGTATAAAGAAGCCGAGCCGTTATCGAATAAAACAGCAACGGAGATCGCTAAGGCGTTTAGCGAAATTTATTCACGATCCCCGTTGACATGGCCAAATCTTCTTCAGGTTGATCCAGGTCGAGAATTTCTTGGCGCGGTTACTTCATTGATGAAAAAGAATAATGTTAAAATCCGTCGCGGTATTGTAGGTGTTCATCACAATCAAGCTATCGTCGAAAGATTCAATAAAACGCTTGCAGAAAGATTATTCGGATACCAGTACGCGCGTGAATTTATTCAGAATAATCGATCTCACGATTGGGTATCAAGATTGCCTCATGTGATTAACGCGTTAAATAACGAGACAACTCGAACAATAGCAATGAAACCCGCAATTGCAATTACAAAATCGAATATACCCCTAAAGCGAGATTCCACGATTCAGCCTGTACTAGGTAGTGTCACGGTCAGATATTTGTATAAAGAAGGTGAGGCCGAAGGAGGAAGAAAAGAGCAACCGACCCAACCTGGAGCGTTACAACACATAAAATATCAGCCGTAACAAGATCGTCAGGAAGACCAGCTATTTATATTCTAGATTCGTTAGCGCCTCAACGCGGATTTACCAAGGAAGAATTACAAATAATACCAAAAGATACTCAACTACCGCCAGCGTCACTAATGTGATTTATTCGAATTCTACCTAACTGAGATAATTTTCTTACTCTCGACACGGCTAAATACACTAAATTTGACCAGGAAATTCTATCATCGACGATCCAAACCTGGCCATGTACGGTCAATCCCTGCGACGAGTGTATCGTTGTTGCGTATCCTAGTTTCCATGGCGATTTTTCTGCGTTTATCGCGTCATTGACAAGATTAATATCAACGAAGATAATATCATTCAAGACCAAGGTCTTTTCCTCTCCACAGGGCAAAGTAACACTGATATTTTGTTTCCTAGTATCAGCGGGCCTATAGCATAACGGCACCTGTAACGTTGGAAATTTCTCATAATGCAACTTGAATAACATTTCCTGGATAATATCACGAACAATTTTTCTACTAGCGACGATTAGATGATCGGGACGCCACAAATTTAGAAAATTATCCATCGGAGTTTCGTCGATTATTCTTCTCATCACATCACATTGAATTTTATTCGGTTGTAATCGAATTAATTTTTTGAATTCGGTCAGTAAAATATCAGTAGATCTATAATCGGCGTCGATTTCCTCATAATAGTCAACGAAGTTTCTGAGCCATTCGTGAGGCGATTCACCATCAATCGGATCAGGCTGACCGTGATCTCCGCACATTACCACGGCGGTATTTTTCCCCTCCAGCCAAGTCAATATCGATTTTAGCGTGTCTAGATTTACCGTGCAAATTTCATCAAATATTATGATCTTGTTGATATATTTATTTCCCATGCGAGCCGAATCCCATAATCCACCGCTGTACTTGAAATAACTATGATACGTGCAAGAATCAACCCCGCGTTGCTTTATTTCTCGCGCTAATCTGTGAGTCGGAGTCAACACGATCATATCGGAGTTTGCAAATAAATTTATCGCTCGCGTTGTTTTACCGCTACCACCAGGACCATTCATGTAAACGAATTTGCCGCGTGAAATTGGGTCAAATGCAGATGCAGCCGTCGATATTTCCTCAAATTTATCTCGATGAAATTTATCGCAATCTTCGACATCGGCGTCTTCACAATAATCTAGAATATCCTCGTTTTTTATCCTCCAAGTTCCCCAAGAGCTACCATCTGTGATTAAATTCTCCAGCTTGTATTGGTATTTTTATCGATATAAAACGAATCCGTCGCGACTCTTACCGCGATATCAGAAAATTTATTTATCATCGAGAGTAAATTTATGCTCACATAAGCGAGCATCGACGACCGCAAATGTGTATATTGCGCTGATTCTCCATCAAGGTAGCTAATTACGGTACCTAACTTTGCTCCGTCGATGATAATATTCTCTCTGTTGCAGAATATTCCTCGCGATACCGTATCGGCGATTATAAAATCCATCTCGGCATCGTTGATAAACAACCTAGCGTGTCGATGTTTATGATCAACGGATCCGCCTTGAGTAAATTTACCAATTATTTTTCTTCCTATATCTTTCGCGTTGTCACAATCCGTCGGCAACCACACCTTAGTTTGTTTTCTGTAAGATATAATCGCCTCGCTTACTGTCAACGATACTAACATTGACGAATCCAGCATATATCTCAATAACACCGTAGGAACCCAACGGCGCTGAGATAAATGCCTACCAAACCAAATATAACAAATCTTATGTAAATTTTCAGCAAACTCGAATGACGTAACACAAGCGAATCCGGTCATGACAAAATCAGGCAACGGTCCATTAATTGCTACTCTTGTCATCTCGCTGGTAGGATGGCCGAATTTAGCAAAATAATCTGCACAATCGCCATATCCAAGGAAACTTCCAGGATAACACGCGCTCATGTCAACGGAAATCATATCTTCGAAATTGTACTTGGTATTCCACAATCCTCCATGGCCGTACTCGATGCAGCTAAGTTGAATATCAGCGAGAAATTCGTTTCTCGTAGGTTTCCATGAGTTTCTCTCTCTAGCAGCGTGAGCAGCAACAGACGGAACCGTAAAACAATTCGTTAATAGCTGATCGGGATTCGACGAATACCTCACCGCGAGATTTTTCATTGATTCGTGTAATATTTCATCACGGTAAATATCGCCGCATGGCAATATAAACTGATCGTATTTTTCTTCGCTCGAGAATAACCAAATTGATATTGGATCAGACGCGGCTAATTTTTTGATAAATCTAAACATGGCATCGGAATTGTCCTTTGCAGAAAATTCCGCAGAATTTTCCACGGGATAAAATTTAACAACACGATCCCGCGGGAATATCATTACAGATTGCGACCACGCGTGTGAATTGTGATCGACAATTTCGATTGGTGCTCCTCGAGATTTATACGGCGACGAATATAATATTTCTCCCGATAGCGTTTTCACCGTGATAGGAAATTTAAGTTTTTTACTCAACGCAGCTACATCATCCACCGATGCACCATCAGCGACGGTCTTTGCCCATGAGTTAATTTTATCCAACCTCAACTGGGTCAAACCAGATCCACGTCGTGCGTTTTTCATGTGCTCGATTACACGCTCAGCCACGCAGTTTATCTTCGGCGATTCTTTCATCGCGGGTAGATTTTTCATGTTGGGGTTGTTATTTAGCCGATAAATTCCATAAACAACAGCGCTAGATGGATACGCCCTGGCATAATAGGGACCATCGATCCCCAGTAACAATCCATGCTTAGAGTTTTTATCGAGGGTAACATTTTTCTTACCGCCACGCACTGGATCTCGTTTATCGCGAATAATCCAAGTATCGTCAGCCATTTGTGCGATAAATTTTATCCCGAAGATAAATCGCTCTTCGGAATGTTCGGTTTTTATGTGCTCGATTATTTTCTTGGCTCGCTCCAGATTCATCGTAGCATCAACAGAGTTCGTTTTCCAAGTCGACCAAGTATGAACCGCTCCATCATCGAAGAATTCTTTCTTGGCTCGGTCAACCTCAGGTATAATATATTCTGCCTCATCAAGATCAAATGCATCCATGATTATATTTTAGACAAATGTTTAAATTATAATGAATCAATGCGCGTGGATACCAATCGGTTGAACAAATTTCTGTGATAAATCCTGCAGAGGTGATTATTGCGGCGCTCATATATATGCGATTCGACGTGGCAGTAAAGGACCACAACGTTGCTTAATTTGTCAAGTTGGCACTCGAGGAAAGACACGGTTGTGTTTGGCTTGTGGAGGGAAAAATTATCGAGAATTGCGGCGATATTATGAAAAAAGATCCTCGTCGGTTATAACATGTGAAGAAGATTATATTAATCGATTCAAGGCAAATAACGATTTAGACATATAATTATTATATAATGAACTTGAAATCAACGATTCCTCCAACAACAATGACATGCGAGTTTAAATCTCATCCTACGATCATGGGATACGAGTCATCATCGGATGGTATCGTTAGAAATATTAGAACAAAGAATCGTGTTGGTCATGTTTGTAATTCGGGTTATCTGTTATTTACCATTAGCAAAGGCAAAAAACAAAGATGCGAAGGTTATTTTTGTCATAAGTTTGTATTTGAATGTTTTCACGGACCAGTAGAAATCGGTCTTGTTATTGACCACATCGATGGAAATAAACTTAACAACAAACTTTCCAATCTCCGAGCGGTCACTCCGAGTCAAAATTCAAGATTTGGTAATACCGGTGGCGTACGGCGACCATCTAAGGCGGTTAAATCGGTAAATCGAGAAACAGGCGAGGAACTTGCATTTACATCGATAAACGCCGCTGCAAAATATTTTAGTATTAATCCAGCATCGGTGCAACGTGCGACAGAAAAAATAATCAACGCGACATTCTCATATCTATTTGGCGAGTGGATCGAATTTTACTATATTCCGATAATATCTGATTAAAAATCTCAATATTTTCTAAAAATTAATTAAATATTACAAATTTGTATAATGAACGAGGATAACATAAACAATATCATCGAAGCCATCGAGGATCTGAAAAACAAAAACATAAATTTATCCTCAGATTTGGACACAGGTAAAATCCGGTCCGAATTTGAGACGATTGTTCAAGGGAAGCTCGAATACAGATACACGCTACCGTCAGAATATAAGTTTATAAAGAAAATCCAGATTGCCATGTACCAATCACTTGCGACTGTCAGCGATGATCAAATCGAGGATTTTGTTAAATTATCGACGCTGGTAGAAAAAGTTAAATCGAGATTATCCGACGAGTATGAGTCGAGAAAAATTACCAGCTCGCGTGTCAGGCAGCTAAAAAAGCTGGTCGATGAAAGTAGAGTCAAAGATTCTGAAGATTCTTAAGATTCTTGCCACAAAAAAAAACAAAATTTCCTGATTTTTATTATTTTTTTTTATTATTTTACTGAAATTATGCAATTTTCTTAATTTTGACGGCTATTTACCCCATCAAAAACATAAAATTATATAAATTGCACAATTTGACGGGTATTTACCCCAACGGATTTAAGAAATTATATAAATTGCACAATTTGACGGGTATTTACCCCATCAAAAACATAAAATTACACAAATTTCTTAATCTCTCTGATTTTTATTAATTTTTTTTATTATTTACCGAAATAATTTATTTTTTGAAATTGTGCAATTTTCTTAATTTTGACGGGTATTTACCCCATCAAAAACATAAAATTATATAAATTGCACAATTTGACGGGTATTTACCCCATCAAAAACATAAAAATACATAAATTGCTCAATTTGACGGGTATTTACCCCATCAAAATTAAAAATTTTTACTAATTTTGAAAAATCTGCTGGTTTTTATTTATTTTTTTGGCCCGTTTTTTTCCCGTGGAGAGATTTTAAAAATCTTTAAGAATCTTTAGAATCTTAGATTATTTCACGATCTCAACAAATTGATACTTAGTGTTTCTCCGCGTATATCAAGCAAATGTCCATTCTGATCCGTCAGTTTGAAATTTATCTTCGACAATAATCGATTGTGACATCGCAGATAAAACGGATTTACTGGCTCTTTTATTATCAAAAAACCCGGAGAGACGCTAGGCGAAAACGAATACAAGATAAACCCCTGCTGTGCCTGCCCTGACATAGACGAATCCACGTTGTAGCTGTTTTCAACAACATCCGCGTGAAGATAAATCGCGATAACCTCCGTTATGTTAACGATACCCGGCGAGATATGCCGCCCTTGCCCGGTTGGATCATTATTATGTTTGAGAATCGATTCTGATTGTATTTTTTTAGTCCACGCGGCATGTAATTTCGGAAATAAATCATCGATGGTATCAGTGACGGATTTTCTCATTTCATCAACATCATAATCGGGAAATTTGAAATTTGGTAGCGTTTCCTCGGTTAATCCAAATACTCTCATGAATTTTTGTTTTTCTCCTGAATTTCTGATCAACTCGAATTTGCTAATAGGAAGAACATAATCGGCAATTGATATATCGTCGATTATCGCCCGAATGAACATACCGTGATAATATTCAACATCATTCGCGAGTTGATTTAAAATCTTCACGCGTTCGATAATTTCGCTACATGAACCTGATTTATTTAAGATGCATTCATGAAAGGATTCTCGTAGTAAATTTAATTGTAATTTATGTTCTTGAATAAATTCGTCGAGGGTTCTTCTTACCAAGATACCGTCTATGGGGGCTATTATCCTGTTAATGTTGGTAGCGTCGAAGATTTTCACACCGGGGGGAATTTTAGGAAGAGGCAACCACGAGAGAATTCTTTCGTTAATAAAAGTAAAAGCGAACATTACCAAGTCAAATTTGTGGTTATTCATGAGATTGATGGCGCTGTGGATCAGAGGCTTGTGTTTGTTATCTTCCCTCCATACCTCATCAGTAGTAAAATCTGATTTTTTTGGCTCCGGTAGCTCTGGAGGAGCTTCTTCGTGCCAACCTGGAATAATAAAATCTGGTTTTTCTGGTTTTGCCAGAGGTGCGATTTCGGGCCAACCTAGAACTGTCCTAATCGATGACTGGTAAATATCGACGACATATGGCGATTTTACTTCGATTATCGACGACAACGTTGGATCGTGTGTTAAAATTTTTATTCCTGGAGTAGCATCGCCGGTTATATTTGATATTCTACTGGTAAATTCCTTATCTAGTTGCTCAATTTCGTAACTGCCTGTTGGTATGCCAACGACTATCCAATCGGGAGTTCCATCGGGGCGGTTTTTATTGGCAAAAACAAGCGAATTATTCGATGATAATCTACCAAATGATTTCGACCTAACATTGGGCCAGCTATTATAGACGCGTAACTGTGACAGCGCAATTTCCTTGACGCTAATTGGTATTGGAAAATCGATACTAAATTCTGGCCTGGTTGAGCTTGCCGATATCAGTGTCGTTATCGGCGGTGTCGTGTTTGTCACGATTTGAGTTAGTTCGGACATTATTGATATTCATTTGTTCAATCTCGGAGTAGATATTTATCATCGAGGAAAATTCTAGATCGGATATAACGCCATCGTTGAGACTCTCAGAAAGCAGCGATGATAATTTTGAATACGCATTGTTGACCTGGGATAGTTTACTCGTGTATAGAGACAATTTTTCATTCGTGCACGAGGATATTTTTTTCGCGATGATATTGAGAACACCGGCGATTGTCGTTGTCGACGAGATTATTATCGTTGCTACGATTGGCGCGATTGTTGTTACCGCGGATAAGATTATTCCCGCACCAGCGATAATTGCGCTTACCGCGTACACAGCAACATCGATGGCAATTAATCTACGCTGGTATTTTTTTATTTTTGTTTGATATTCGTCGAGAAGTTTTTTTAGCGAATCCTGCCATGAACGCGCCTGATTGTAACGGTAATCCGATGCGGTCATTTATTAGTATCTATGTTAACAATTACGGTTTACCAATTATGTTTATCCCGGAATACCAACTGTTTCCCATCCCGATAAATATTCGAAAATTACAAAATAGGGAATTGGTCCTGTGGTGGTTCTGTCTGGCGGTTCTAGATCGCATAATATATCGCTACCTTCACTTAGCGAAATAATAAAAAATCCAGGATAAAATTCATGGATTTTACTGCCACGTTCCGTTATTATATTGAATTTTATCTTGGAGATCACATATATTCGATATACGCCAGTAATTGGCGCGGTGAAAAGAAACCCGATACTGTCTCCAGGTTCCCAAGTATAATTGTATGTCCTAAACACAAATGGCACATGGCAGGGAAGATTTTTTGTTTCTACCTCCGCTGGTATCGAAATACGCGCTAATCTTCCAAGATTCATTGACGATATTTTTGTGTTAATATCGCTAATTTTTGTAGTTGCGTCGAGAAGTTTCGTGTTTAAATCTCGAATTTCTCCGCCGTACACTGATGTATCGAATTTTTGACGCGCTAATTCACGTACCACGTTAATATCAGCGAGAATTTTAGTAATTTCATCGTTGATTTTTTTTGTTTTCTCGCTGAGATCGTCGTGCGATGTTTTATCGCTTTTCTGACTCATTACGATATTTATTTCGGTAATATCGGCGAGAATATTAGTAATATCCTCGTTGATTTTTCTCACTTTATCGCTAAGACCGTCATGCGATGCTTGATCGGCTTTTTTCTTTGCTAGTTCGTTTGCGGCGGAGGAAGTATCGCTGGATGTTTTTATATCATCCTCAAATTTTTTGCTAAATTTAGCTAAGGCATCGTCGAGTTTTTTAAGGTCGTTATTTAGCCTGTTAAGTCTTTTTGTCATTCTGTCCTGAAGATCGTCGTGTAATGTTTTATCGGCCTTTAGAAGCAACGTTGCTGATAGCTCGTTGTCCTTTTTTTCCACATCCGCGATATTGGCCTTCAGGGGTAACTTCGCTATAATATCAGCGATGGATTTTGATACCGAATCTGACAGGCTAGTAAATTGATTAATGCGATCGTTATATTCGTCTCGCTTGATTATATCAGTTATTTTGACGTTGCTGGTTTGTAATCTTCCTTCGCGGCTCTGAAAAATAGCAACTTCGCCAGGATCCACTTCTGACAGCGATAGAAGATTGTTAATATCATCCCTGGTTGCGAATTTTGATAGATCGACGTCAGTCACTTCTGCTTCCTTCTTCCTGTAGATAAATCTACCGTAAATATCAACCATGATATTTATCTATGGCATATTCAAATACGATTTTATGATACGGACCGGATGATTTTGAAATTGCATCAAGGACATTAATTGATTCAGGACCGCATATCGGTGGATCCATTAACGTCTGCGTCGGAAGTGTCGAATACCAAATTGGAATATTTAACTTTGACACGTAATTGACGAATTCTTTTGGTGGAGCTAATCCGTACGAGTCAAAATAAACAACTTCGCGTGGATTAATCGCGTAGGCGACCCAGTGTGTGCCAGGGCCGGTATTTGAATCGAGATTTATTATTCCTGTCTCGGTAGGGTTCGGTTTTTCTGGTAGTTGATCCCGCATAAATACGCCTCTGAAAAATTTTATTTTTTTATTCTTTGCTTCGTTGAATAAATCTAAATTTGAGGCTGGTAGGCTAATTTCAGACCGGATCCGTACGGGGGTCGTCTTAGATAAAGGCCGGATCCGTACATGGGAGGTCGTCTTAGATAGAGGCCGCTTCCCTTTTTTTTACCGTATCGCCCTCCCATTGCTTTATGCGCTAATTTAGCACCTACGGCTCCAACCGCACCTAACCCTAACGCTTTTGCGCCTGCTATTAACGCGGGAATAGCGGCTAGCAGAGGGAAAATTCCGCCCGTTTTGACCATGTCTCTGATGGCACCTATACTAAGATTCACATGAACGCCGGAATTCACTGATTTTGCTTTGGTGAATCGTTCACGTTGATTTTTAGTTAGCGACAGTTTGTTAGGACCGCCCTGAATTTGATCATTTTTCAGGGTTAATTTCATACCGCATCGCTTTGATATCGCTGATTGGAGCTTTTTCATCTGACCCGGGGTCAGAGTTACACTGACGTGTTCGTATGGCATATTAATAATCGCTTAATCTAAATTTGGAAATATTTGATTTTGTCACATTTTCTCGACAGGAGCGTCGATGATTCTCATTCTACCGCTGATGCCTTCGAAGATCATTGTTCTATCGCTGAGAATCACCGCAACTGCTTTATATAAATTATTTCCCGTGCGAATTCTGGCTTTGAAATGGATATCAACGACGGATTGTTTTACCAGGTCGAGATGCTCCAGGGAAAAGTAATAGATAGGATAGCGAGTATTAAAATCTAGCTGCGATATTTGCAATCCGGTATCGATATTTTGATCGCGACCCATAAAACTTAGCAAGCGATGATACGCGCGAGCTGTCGAATAATTTTCAAAATTAATTGATATTTCCTCTGATGGTTCTTGTTGGCCATTTACTCTCAGTGACACGTTTGTTGCGTGGATACTATCGAATATCATATGGCTGTATAATTGATGATATCTTCGCGTGTGCAAAAAGGCGATAAAGATATGCCTAGGTGCAGAGGTACCTTGCTGCGATGCAATACGCCAGGTAAAATCACCATCAATATCGGTATTTGTGGAATCTGTTGTTGTTGTCAGCCATGACATGACAGATTTACCGCCTTGGTTCATGAACGATAATAATTTTTCTTCCTCGATTATTGATGGAGTTATCGCTGGCATCCACAAGGTAAATTTAAGTAATTTTACCTGGCCGGCATTTGCGGGATCGGCATTGGCATCTATCACGTTAGTATTGTAATTGATAGCACCTTCTCGCCAGATAGCATCATCGCTATTTCCTTTTCTGACAAATGTTACGGTATGTTTCGCTCCGTAGATAATTTTCCTGAAATGCCTGCAAAATCCGAATATATGGGATAACGGAATAGCACAAGAGAATCTTCTGCGATTTCCTTCTAGCATAAGTTTTCGCGTGGCAAATCCAATATTATGATCAGGATTAGTATTAATAATCATATCTTCGACATCTGGATTGTTAACAGCAGGATTGGCACGATTCTTAGGTTGTCTGATCTCGAATTGTCTGCTATCGGGGCGATCAGAATTATCTTTGGCAAACATCATATTAGGGCCAGCTGATCTAGTAAAATCATCCGAGTATCTAGCTAGGCCTATTATCGTTGTTGCTAAGTCAACATCATTAGTAATTGACTCAATCTCTCTTCCGTCGATCATGTAAGTGGCACTCTTGAATAATGCCATAACGCCGTTGTTAACAAATCCGACTCTAAAATTTGCTCCATAGACTGTATTATCTGCTTTAATAACTTCCCCAACAACTTCGATATATGCCTCAGATGGAAGAAAATATCTTGTTGTGTCGTGGACTTGAATTTCCAAGCGATTTTCAGTATTTGGCGTCACTGCGTCGTATGAAAAATACTGGAAATCTCGCACGGATGTGTCTCTACCTACAGGCTCGTCCATGTCGAACACTTCGTTTGACACTTGTGCGAACATTTATTAATAAGAATTTCATCTAAAACGAAGACCACTGCCTGAAATGAAGCTTGTATTTGCAACTTCCTGTGCTAGGTCATTTATTTTTTTATTTGCTGCGTCGTTTATAGCTTTACTGACTTCGGGGGGCATTTCGCTGGTACTAGGTAATTTGACGGGTTGTTTTTTACGCATTAAATTTGATATTCTGCTTTTGACAGCATCGTAGCCCTTAGTGGCCAAATTGCCGATACCATAGATGACAGTCTCGCCGATCTTTCCTATTGCTTTTGACGCAAATTGCTTGACTGTGGGTCCGATTTTAGGTATTACTCGCGTGACGAAACTTTTAACGATATCTCCGAGTCCATTGCCGTGAATATATTTGTATACAGGCAATCGAGAGTTAACTATGCGGACCTGTCTAGGTCTGCGCTGATGTTTGTGAACAATCATGTTATTTCAATTATGTTGTTTTAATCGATGAGTTCATCGACGAGTTCCTTGTAAATGTAAGAGTCGATGACGCCACCGCGGAATAATCGCTGACAAATATCTGAGGCCTCGTTGATTATTTCATGAGAGTTATTTCCGGCTCGTTTTCCTCCGATTAATACTTCAAGGCGAGACACATCGTTGACAACGCTGTCAGGGCAAATGGTATATCCGCTTCCTGTTTTTGGTTCTGGAGATGGCGATGATGATGGCGGTGTCGATGACGATGTCAATGGTGAATACATTTGTGGAGGTGAGGGGGTAGACCTAAGTGCCCTACCCTCATAGTTCGAGATACCCCATCTTGGCTCAGGTGAAAGTACGGGACCTTTCCAGTTCGTCGAGGTTCCCGGTGGTAGTGTTTTTCTATGTTCATCAATCTCCTTTAAAAATTTTAAAAATTTATGATCGTAATAATCTATCGGTTCTCCTAAACTACCAAAATAAATTAATGCCGGCCAATCAACCCCTCTGACTGTATCAACAAATTGTTTTTTTCAAAAATAAACTTCTATTTTCCGGAGAATCATACGCAGCGGCTGTTAATCTTAAATAATCATCTTTGAGTAAATTTATACTGTCTTCTTTCAAATAAGTATCAGCGGGTAAATTAGGATCAATTGGTATTGAACGAAGTGTAAATTTTTCCGCCACCCCCCTCGCAAGTGGCTCATAATAGCTTGGTTGAATTACTGGTTCCTGGTCGCTCTTATCCTTTTTCTTTTTTTTCTGAGGTGGAATTCCTTCCTTTGGTCTGGCTCCTAATTCCTGTGGTTGAAATTCTTCTTCCTGTGGTTGAATATCTTCCTCATGTGGTTGAATATCTTCCCTTGGTATTGTTTTTCCCTTCCGTGTTTTAGCTTTTTCTTCCTTCTCCTGTTGTCTTCTTTCTTTCGCTTGTTGTTTTTCTTCCTTTACTCGTTGCTTTTCTTCTTCCGCTTGTTCCGCATTATATTTTTGTGTATCTCTTGCTGCTGCTAAAAATCTTCTGTAATATGGGTCCCTTTCGCTCGCCTGTGTTTTTTCCGCATAAACTTTATATAACATAATATACCAATCTTTACGGCTTTTGTATTTTCCCCTTCCTTTATCAGTCAAATATTCTCCTCGACCATCAAAATAATTTTCCGCAAATTGACCAAATTGATCTATACTATACAGCGTAGATAGCGGTCGTGATATCATTTCCCATCCCTCATCGGTGAAATTTTCTCTTAAATCCTCGATATTAAGCTTCCTTTTTCCTGCTTCGGGTTTTCCTACTCCGGGCTTTCCTACTCCAGGTTTTCCTTTACTTATTTTATAAGCAATTGCAGGTTGTTGCTTGCGTTGTTGTGCTAGTATTGCTAATCGCTCGGGTAATATTCGTGATTGTTCCTCGATACCTTTCAACATGGGAAAAATTCCCTTTTTCCTGATCTCCTGGTCTTTCATATCACCAAATACAACTCTCTCGGTTGTTTCGGTAACTGGTTTTAACCATTTTGACGATACCTCAGCAATTCCAAATTCTGTGTCTTCATGTGCTCGGACATTTCTCTTATGTAATTGTTTTGCCGGGATAAGTTTCTTTACTGCAGCTAATTGCTCTCGCGCTAATCTAGCAGAATGAGGCTCTCCAACTGTGCTAGTTTTCTGACTCATATTATTTTCAAGTATATTATTTTAATGTGACGTAAAATTGGCCAAAGCAGCCCAAAGATGCAAAATCAAATTAACACAAAAAAAATATCCCAGACCCCCCCCCCCCAGAAAATCTTCCTTTTTTACTTGCCCGAATGCACACAAAAATTGCACTCGGTGGGGATTTTACGCAAATTATTTTTCGTAGGAAGGTTTATTTCGGCTTTCTGAGGCTTCTACGGAGAAAGTTCTCGTAGGAAGGTTTATTTTGGTTGGAACGGCTGGTCTGTACAACTTCCCTGCTGCTTAGTGTAACTCAATTCTGTCTGGTTCATCTCAATATCTGCTATAGAAACTTCAAAAAGTTCAAAACACTGCTGCGCGGATCATGCTTAGAGTACCACAATCAGAGCAAAACCTCCCCGCTGCTCTGTACCCCATTCGATCCAGAGTCAAACACAAAATGTGTTCTCTGTGCTACGTTTCACTGTCGGACTGTAGTCCAACATCCCTATCCGACCTCACCCAAATGTACACACCAGCAAGATACTTACGCTCCTCTTCTGACAATCGTATACTCATTATTCCCACTATGAAAACAAAGTCATATGGACAGCGTCCGTTTGCATACCAGGGCCCAGCAACGTGGAATGAATTGCCCACTGAACCTAGACACAAAGACACAGTGATCACATGCAAGAGTGATCTCAAAACTCACTTATTTCGGCTGCAAGAACAAACTTAAAGACCTAATAATGTTTCCTACCTTAAATATTCTCAGCATGTTTTTTAATGTTTTCTAATTTCATGGTGTTTGTTTTTTTAATCATATCATTATATGTTTTGTATCTTATAGGTGGTGTCTAATGTTGTAAAGCGCTTAGAGCTTCTAAAGATTAGGCGCTATACAAATTCCTCATTATTATTAAAGTTTGGTCATGTCGCTACGATGTCTTCAGTGTGGCAGCTTACAATGATCTCTTGCATTGGGACATCGTGCCACAGACATATAACATGATGTCCCACTCATTCACATTATCCTGGCACCAGGCCGACAAGTCCTAACACTAACCTCTTAATGCTGACAGCTTTGCTAAGACTCGGCCGGAGTTCGAACCCACGACGGACGCTCTAACCACTTAGGCGACCCGAGCGGTGTAAACAAATTCTACATCAAGAAATATATTAAAAATAATTATCAAGGCATTATAGTTGTATGATTAATGTTAAAGCTTAGTAATAAGCTAAGAAATAACGCTCGTTATGTACGAGTCGTTATGTACGAGTCATATATATATATTACAAATAAGGGGCCCTGAATGGCCGAGCGGTCTAAAGCGCTCACCGTTCCGGATCACTGCCATCTCACATCTGTCTGCGTGGACTCCAAGGATCGGCTAGCATGGGTACGTGGGAAAGCCTGTCAGTAGCTTTTCGTGGGTCGGTGGTTCTTCCCTGGGTTTCCCAGGGTTCTTCCTCCACCAGTTATACTGGCCGCCATGTATAGCCTATCTTGTGCTGAAAATGGCGTTAAACACTAGAACAACAACAACAACAACAACAACAACATTAAAAATATAAAAATTACTTGGCATTTAAAGTCTTGGTATAAGCAAATCGATATATCAGTACTATTGGTATATCAAATTGTGATCCGCCCATGGAACAATAATACGAATATATAAACATTCTTTCTGCTCATTGATTAATCGTAAATGACATATGAAAATAACGATTAAAATTATTAAGCGCCCCTGTCTTCTAAATGAAATTAAAATGGTACGCAATTTCATCAGAATATTTTCTTTATTTCTCGCCTCTCGTGCCTAAGGGACAAAATAAGCAAAAATCAAATAAACCACAGTAATCTGGTTTGTTGTAACGGTATGTTTACGCTTTCCTTGGGATCTATATACAGTGCCCATAATATCAATTATAAATAGTTGCAATAGCCAGTTGACACTCGGTCTATATGTTAAATGTGTCGGTTACTAAACACACATATAATAGCGTATATATTACTTTGATATTGTTTCCTACACTTATCATCATGTTCTAAAAGTCAATTATTAATTATTAAATATAAAAATGTCCAAATGGTCGCACTATCTCTCTCTCTCACACACACACACAAACACAAACTTACACACATACAAACAAACACACACACACACAAGACTTGGCATTGTACAAGTATATCGAATCTAATTTGGACATAAATATTATCATAAATATTATAAATTAGTAATTTTTTTTAAATGAAAGAAGATATTATTTCTTTTAAATTGACTTCCAAACGTATTGGAAGTGAACGTAGTAATTTTCAAATACTGAGTGCAGAAAAACACAACATAGAATAGATAAAGTCACATAATTGATTGTCATTTCATATCAAGAGAAAAACGCTTCTGATGGCATGTCTTTTTCGGCTGGAGTGGACAAAATGCCAGGTGAGTCTTTATATGCAATACTTACCTTCTCAACCAATAATTTTGCGTCACACAATTGATTTATTGAAATAAAGATATACTCTCTTTCTCTCTCTCTTTCTCTCTCTCTCTCTCACACACACACACACACACACACACACACACTCACTCTCGCTCGCTCGCTTTCTCTCTCTCTCTCTCTCTCTCTCTGAATGATTGTCTAACTTTCCTTATACTAGTAATTTGAGATTGTACATAAATGGCAGCACCATTGCAGTATAGATAACGATGCAAATATTGTGGCCTCATGAATATAACATATTTCATGGTTGCTTATTTCAAATGACAATAATGAATGGGGAATAAGAGTCGGGGGGGGGGCCTTGATGACCGGAAAGTATTTATATTATTCGATACGTTACATAAAATTTAGTGTTCATGAAATCAATTGATTATATTTATCAAACGAAGACAAATATTGATTTGATGTAACGAAACGCACAGTGAAAGACAAATAAGTTTGACAACTATTCGGATGCCTCGATCGTTAGGGCTTTGCCTTCCCAGACGTCACGGACGTATTTCATATAGAAGGAGTAGGATATTGAAAAATTAACCTCAATGACGCGGTATCCATGAGATAACTTAGTTTATGATACCGATTCGTATGCAAGTTTATTTTACCTCAATTAAACTTTTCAGGATTATACCTTCTCAGTCTCATATCAAGGAGTTGGAAACTTCAAAATGAATGAGAAGGCAACAATTATGGAGAAACAGTTAATACAGGTACGGGGGGGGGGGGGCTTTTGGATATATACAAAAAATAGATGAAAAGTAAAAGTATATCAACCCCTCTACCGGCGTCAAATCAACAACATTAAACCTTACTTCAAAATGTCATCACTACTTTCACCCCACCCCACCTCCAAATACATCCTCTTAAAAGTATTGACTATCCCTCCACTTTATGATTGACTACAAGTGTTATCAAATCTAATAAGAAAAATAATTATTTGCACTCGATGCGCTCTTGATCTTAAACGTTTCGGGGGGGGGGGGGTGTGGGATAGGGGGTATTATGATTGGACAGAACTATAAGACTAACGGATGTATTCAAATGAAATATAAATCTGATATGTGTCGCTTGATTAAAACATTTCCATTTCTAGGCGTGTAAATTAATTCCGAATCTGATAAGCGATGTAAAAATTCGGAAGATGAAAATATGAAATCAAATTAAAATTTTCAAATAAATTCTGTATGGTGTAAGTGCATCACGCTCATGCAGTTTTTAATACCGTGGATTCTTCTTTATTTAGTCGAATAATGCGCTGGTAATCTGTATTATAAATATTTCATGAAACAGCCAGAAACAGGATATATCAGCGCTTTATATGATATCAGATCTGAGTCTGTACCGTTTGAAGTTGAAATTGTGATGTACACCTGGAACAAAAAGGGCAATGAAACTATATCACTATCGTTTTATGGTCAGATAGTATAAGATAATTGCTTGCCTTTGATAGAATCAAGTGTTTTCTTGATTTGCTCTTGTATTTTCATCGTTGATTGCTCCAGTGCGGAACGCATCTCTTCCATCTTCGCATTGATTGCCTCCCCATATCTAGCTACTTCTTGCATCGTGTCGAGCACATGATCGATCACCTAGGAAACAAGAGCAGCATAAAGACACATCGTAATCCTGTCAATGTTTGCATGTCATAAGGATTGTATACTGCCTGTCCAAAAAGTGGAAGAACTTAAACTACCGCAGCACCTATGTAAATCTATTGTTTGTTTTACTTGTGTTTTGGGAAACTGTTTTTGTTTTGGTCTTTGTTGTTTCTGTTGCTGGTGGCGTTGATGTTGCTTCCATAATCATAGGCTATATGCACCACGTATTCATGGAAATATACAAATATATTCCTTGCGTTCTTTCTAAGCAACCCCAAGGAAAGATCTGTGTGAGTGACATTTTCTCTCACTTATGACTTTAATTTGCAAAGGTCAGCACGATGTTGCGGGAGAAACGAACTGTCTGAGACAAATTAGTAGTATTAAATTTAATTCGATAATTACCACCGTTCTGCTTTTCACACACTTTGAAAAATCTTCTCTCGCTTATATTTCTCTAACTGGCGATCTTCCAGATGCAAATGAAAACAGTGACGTTGGTTTTGTCTATAGCAAACTTTGTAGTAATTTCGTTGCCACCTAGCGCCTATACTATCTGTCGAATGACTGTACAAATATGTGTATTATTCGATAGACACATGTATAGTTAGAGTCCAACAAATATTTCCACACAATTATCCCCATTCTTATATTTGTTCAGATGACTTTTTAAAGCCTTTTTGATATATCTTTTGATTGTAATTTAGTTTTTAAAAAAAGTAACATCATTCTTCGTTAAAATATGTGACTATTTGTTTTTGTGCAACGTAAAATTGATTGCCCATGTGCAATGGACCACGTCCCTTACACGCATTCCTCAGGTTCAGAAATAGTGCCAAGATCTTCAATTTCTGCAATAAACTGTTCTTGCATGAAGTCTGCAATTTCATAACACTTAAACTAAAGAGATAGGTATTGTGATTATTTAATATAATTCTTTCTTAGTGTTTTTATTTCATTACATGCCATTGCATTGTAACATTGTATGTTGGACTTGATCTTGTCCAAAATGGAGTTCATTTCTTGACCCAAATTGACTTTTGTGTTTATTCTGTGTAAACAACTAATATATAGCTAACATAAGCAAACATGTTTGTTTTTATATCCGTTTTGGAATTTCCTGAGTGTAATCCAGGTTATTGATTTATTTTGCAAACATTAGGATCATTCTAGAAGGTTATTTTCCGTTAGGTGATTTTTTTATATACCGAAAATGCTAATTGTGACACGAGGTCAAGTAGAGAATTATATAATCTTGAAACAGAAAATTGTTTCCTTTGTACTTTAAGTATTAGCACAATCAAGTTGTGACCAGTAATTTTTGGGCTGGAATCTACTTTCTTCAAATTATTGAATTCAAATAATTATTTTCTTTGGAATTACATAAGTGATCTGATAAAATACATGGATATATACATTCCATGGAATTTATAGTGAATTCAAACCTGGAATTGTATTAGCGTGATTCAACAAAAGACTATTGACACATCAACACTTTATAAGCTACCTCATACATATCATCGCCGTCAGTTTTTGGACGTATTCCGGGCTTGTACTGAGTTTTTATTCTGGACTTTAAATTACTAGGACTAGTGTCTGTAATTATTGGATTATTTTGGGATTTAATTCGTAATACCGTAAGTTATTTTCCGCATTTTCACCAATATTCATGAGGTAGATTCAGACGAGGGATTGGTGAACGCCAAATGTAAAAGGTAAAAATATGCACAGCCTGACCGGAACTCAAACTCTTGACCTCCCTAACTCTAGGCGGTCTCTATATCATTTGAGTTATCAGAGCCGACACGCCCAGTTCTACCTACTACAGTCGTGACATTTAGATCTGTCCTTCGGTCAGTCAAATCATATAAATATCCGAAGGTATTCGAATAAATTGTTGCTCCGGTTTGTTTTGTTTTATTGGGGGTAGGGGGGTGTTTTGGGGGTGGTAGAGGGAGATGTCTCAGAAATATTAGGCAAACAATACTGTGTGATTTCGTTCTATAAATTGCAGACATAATTCTGAGGCATGTTCTCATCTCACAAGATATCCGTCATTAATAGATGATGCATCCATCTGAACGTTAATTGTTTTTGTCTACCTCGCGTGGCACTTCAGATCTCATCCATATACTTAAGAGACATAACCTCCCACTCCTTAATAGCCACTTTTGATATATATTATCCACTTATTTTAAATTAGTCTATGTCAGTTGGGAGGGGTAGATGTTAATATGTTATCATTATCTTAGTATATCGTCATTACCAAACATGTCTGTTTTATAATAACCGTCTGTTTTATATGGACTACTTTATTTTCCCACTTGCATTTATTGCAATGTCCATTATTAACTGTAATATGGTATATTGATGTTAATCACTTTTGCCTACAAATAACGTTAGACGTTTTGTCCCGTTGTAGTAGCTGAGAGCCACTACCTTTTCATTAACATACGATATAGTATGTATTGCATTGAACTGCCAATGAAAATACTTAAAAACACTCCACTTATTTTCGAACCGCTCTTCAGCACTTTTATAATGAAATATGTGATGGACATAGGTATAAAGTCCGTGCAGTGAGTATCGATGTTAAAATGGGTATTGATATTTAAGTGAGTATTTATATTAAAGTGGGTATTGATATTTAAGTGTGTATTAATAATTAAGCTAGTATTGACATTATCGTGGGTATTGATATTAAAGTGAGTATTGATATTTAAATGAGTGTTGATATTTAAGTGAGTATTAACAATTGAGTATTGATATTAAAGTGGGTATTGATATTGAAATGAATATTTATATTAAAGTGAGTATTGACAATTAAGAGAGTATTGATATTAAGGTGGGTATTGATATTTAAGTGAGTATGAACAATTAAGCGAGTATTAATATGAAAATGGGCATTGATATTAAAGCGAGTGTTGATATTTAAGTGAGTGTTGATATTTAAGTGGGTGTTGATATTTTAGTGAGTTTTGGTATTAAAGTGAGTATTTATATTTAAGTGATTTTAAATATTTAGTGTATTAGTGTATGCATGAATCGTTTGATGATCTTTATTTTATGCACACTGTTGAATAACGAGTGAATATCCGTGTAATAAATATACTTGTATTTAGGCAAAGCAAATATGTTCTCTCTAAAGTTATAAAGGTCTGCAATTAATACGTTTAAGCCGTTTCATGAAGTTCACATTTGTTAAATAAAAACGTGTATTTTATAATATGATGCAATTTTAAGGTTAACATTATTCAACAATTTTGAAAGACTACCTCAAAAAGGTTGTACCCACGACACATGGCCACAAAAAAGAAATTGTGCGACAGTCATGTTAGTCCGAAATATACGCTTGCAAATGAGTTTATAATAAGAAGGACCTCATCTTTGCTTCGAAACTACAACTACTAAAATTTCAGACAGACGCTATCGTGTGTACATCAGGCTTGATTGACAGTCTGTTCTGGCAACTTTTGTCTCTCTGTGGGGAGGGTGGTGGTTTTGATTTATTTTGCTGTGATGTTTTATATATTTTACAAACTAAATTACTACGTACAACTGATATACTTTAGTCATTGGGAATGGCAGGGGATAAAATGTAATCTTTAAATTGAAGAATTACTCCAAAAGGACTCATTATTTTCCAAAATTACTGTGAAGAATGTATCCAACTTATAAAATATAATTTTTGTATAACAGACATACAGACAACAGCATATTCTGATCTACATAGCGTGTTTGCAATTTGTAAAAAAACTCATTAATTATCCATGACGAAGGTGGAAAAAAAGACTTGAAAGCGAAGAGAGATGGAGAACGCGTATTGAAATAGGAGCCAAAACATTATAACGATAAAATCTCCTCTAAATCACGATGTCGAGAAACTGAGTGACATTCAATAAATTGTAACAACCCTGTGAATAGCCTGACGATCAGGCAGCTCGGCAACACGTACGAATATACAAGCGAAAATGTTTGGTAAGCATTGGTTCCGACGTAATCCCAGGTCGAATGAGAAATTTCGATCGATCGATTGATCGAGATCGAGAGAGAGAGAGAGAGAGCTACAACTGTTTCCACAATATATAACAAATTTCTTACAAATACCTTTGAGGTTGCCTTTTCAAACTTTTCTATCCCATCATGGTTTGGCGGAGGATTGGGCAAGTTTTGAATACTTTGAATTTCTTTGGTAAGAAGTCGTAACGCCTCTATGTCCTCCATCTCCTGATTATCTGTGTGTTAAAAGTGAATAATTTGTCTATATTATACATCTGCGTGCCCTTAATTTATTATGTATATAAAGCAATGACGGTCAGTTACTAAAAATCAATTATTATCTTTACAAGGAAATAAGACTTCTCAAAAGCAGTTTACATAATAGAAAAAAATAATATCTGTTTCCATTGTTTCCATTTTATGCACTCCTTTCAAACGCCTTATTTGATGTTCGATACAGAGAGCGGTGAATCTTTTCTCCGATTAGTTTTATGTCAATGCTCGAATAACGAAACTCCCTGTTAAAATATTCTCACCTGGGTGAAATTTAAATGAATGATGATTGATTTATTTGAAACGAAAAATACTTTGCTATGTGTTTCATGCTTGCTATTCAGTCGAAAGTTGATGATCGATCGATGAATAAACCATGGCAGGAACGGCAATTTAACAATTGAAGTGGTATTGTCCGTAATATTATAGCAGAGTGCCTTACCGAGGTACACTCCCCGCCAACAGTGGTTGATACGCTAATAGGATTCGAAGACAAGACGATCTAGTCGCGAGGCTAGCAATGTTATCGCTGACCCACGATGGAACTATCTGCGATACTATCTAACCCGATCTCATTTAAACAAATATTGGAAATGATTATGTATTTTAAAAGAATATTGACATAGAGAAATCGATAAAAGAAGACAACCTTTCAAGTCATCGAACAAAGCTATTAGCTTGGTGTTAATTATACATTTAAACAGTGAATTATATTGAGGCTCCGATATTCTAATGTTGTCCCCAAAGCAGATCGAATGTAAATGTTAGTGCGTGCTTTGTTGCTCCGGGTGCACTCGGAACGAAATAAACAAAACAGACACGGGTATCCTTATACATAATAAAATGTTTTACGTGTATTCAGAAGCATATGGACTGATTTACCTGTTAGCGACTTAATTTGAATGGATATTGAACCATGTGTTTACAAAACGTAATCCCCTTACCTGGCAGCGAAGATAATACAAACATCATGTGAAGTATTATGGGGAAATAAGAAAAGTCGCGTGTTATTGTTGCTGCAGAGATTAACGCCAGTTTCAGCACAAGTAAGGCTATACATGGCGGTCAGAATAAATGGTGGAGAAAGAACCCTGGAAAACCCCGGAAAGAACCACCGACCCATGAGAAGCTACTGGCAGGATT
Organism: Sinohyriopsis cumingii; assembly: GCA_028554795.2. Classification (NCBI taxonomy): domain Eukaryota; kingdom Metazoa; phylum Mollusca; class Bivalvia; order Unionida; family Unionidae; genus Sinohyriopsis; species Sinohyriopsis cumingii. Next base: position 83,708,710 of record CM068837.1, read on the forward strand.
TATCAAGTGCCCACGTTATCCGAACATGGGACTCGAACCCACGCAGACAGAGGTGCGATGTCAGTAATCCGGAACGATGAGCGCTTTATACCACTAGGTAACTCGGGGCCCCTAAAATCGTGTGTAATATACACAGGTAAATAATGAATACATCAAGTGTAATATACGGCAAATAGAAAACATGTTGTGTGCAATACACAGGTAAACTTTGGTCATCACAGGATTGCGAGACACAACTAGTTCAGGGGTCTCAAACTTAAACCACCTTGAGGGCCGCTTGAGTGCATTTCGATGGCCCAAGGGCCGCACCACCTTTGTTATTACTGATGACACTTTGTGACGTCAATTATTTTGCGGACTATAGGATACGGCTTGGCGGATCGCGTGTTTGAGACCCCTGGTCTAGTTCATTTCATTCCCCCAACACCACCACACACATAAAGATTAATATACGCGCATCTAAATGTACATTATTCTGATGCCGAAATAAAGTTAAGTTACTCCTATGCCTTCTCAACACCGGACTCTGTGTTATGTTACAATTTTATGTTGAACAGACATTCATGACGTCTGTTTTGAACTCTGGTCCCATGCTAAATTTCTCTCCATATTAACAACCAACTTTATTTGTAATAAAGGTTATAAAAATCGCATAAAAATTGAATCTTTTTTAAGAAGTTGTACCATATTAAAATAGACATCGCTGTTTTAGGTTTTATTTTGGTAGGATTGACAAGAATAAATTCAAGCAAATAAAAACTTCTGGTTGGTTCATATCTGGGATGATACAAGTCTGCGTATGGAGCAAACGTGAGAACTCTAATCCAGCGGTTGCAACCATCTTTACCGGAAAATGCAGATATAAACAAAAACAAGATGTTTTGAAATTTAACCTCGGTTGTTTACATTAGTTTTCATTAGGAACGGTTCCAGTTTAAGTCTATACTTAAATACTCTGTCTCAACTTCATTTACTTAAGTCATAACGTTAAGTTCAAGCTTATGAGACGCTATTGGTTAATTTTAAATTAAATTTTAACCAACCAGGTTAATGGATTACGACGTTTAACAGGTTAGATATGATTAATATTTTGATAGTCTCACGACATGAATTAGGAACTGATTACTAGATGGCACCGAAAGGCAAAGCAAGTGCAAAATGATTCCTTTGTCTGCATGTAATATGAGCATAATCTATTAACGTATCTTGCAAAAGCATGCTATTGGCATCTAGAGCATATGTCAACGAATATTAAACTCATATAGTGTTGAACTTGAGCCAAGCCAGAGTGAAAATTCTTCAAATCAATTATTATAGACCATAGTGTGTATGTATGTATGTATCCATGCATGCATGCATGTATGTATGTATGTTGTTATAGGGTTTAACGTCATTTTTCAGCACAAGGCATGCTAATAAATGGTGGCGGAAGAACCCGGTAAAACCCCATAAAGAACCGCCGACCCACATGAAGCTACTCGCACGATTTCTCGCACTGGCCGAGCCGAGACTCAACGCACGCCGACATTAGGTAAGATGGTAGTGATCCAAAACGGTGAGCGCTTTAGACTAATCGGAGTCCCAATGTATGTATGTATGTATGGATGGATGGATGTATGCATGCATGCATGTATGTTTGTGTGTGGGTGTATGTATGTATGTATGTTTGTATGCATGTATGGGTGTGCGTTCGTGCGTGCGGGTATTTAGGTAGGTATGGATTTAATAACACGCTATCACAAAACTGTCTGCATGGCACAGACTAAAAGTAAAGTTTTAAACATTTGAAAAAGAAAGAATTACAAAACAGCCTTTAGAACATAGACCTTCCAAACAAAACGCTGGTATATAGTGGTGCAAGATTAAACAAAAATAGTCATGTTAAAATTCTGTAAAGGGTGTATAATATAAAACAGCACCGGTACAAAAATACAAAATGTATGCAACATACGATAATTAAAAAAAAGACTTCCAATATTGACTTCATCCAGAACGATAAGAACATAAACAATTACAAGAACAAAAGCAAAAAGAAGTAAACAGAAGTCTTTGCTTGGCGACAGGTAAGACACTACTAATTCAATAGTCACAGATCTTGACGATTGGAAAAATAGAACTCTTTGAAACTGAAGTACAGTTTATAATGTCATTCAAGCTTTCTATATCGGGTACCCGTCTTTATGAGCTTTCTCGATGATCCAATCAATATTTGTCACTTACCTCAAGTTAATTTCGATGGAGATTATACTTCCCATTAACAACAAGCTCTCTGAACAGACTACTTTTATATGTCGCTCAGATGCCTACAGTACAACTGCATTTGTAATGTACGGCCTTGTAACTTCTCTGTTCTACTCTTCGAACATAAGTACACACTGTGCTTAAATGTCTCTTGGGTGAAAATTAACAGGTAAACCCACCGCAGATGATAATGTAGTTATTATGGCAGGTAAAACTGCTTACCTGTCCTGGCCACGGAGGAATAACAATATCTCGATGAGAAGAAACAAGAAGGATCGTTGACGTGTTTTATCGAGCTTATTGGAGTGCATTTGATAATGACAATGATCTGGCACATATAAAGTACGCAAGTTTGTGAATGTGCATATTTATTATTTGGGACAAAAACATGAATAGACGTGGAGTCCTGTTGGATGGGCGTTTGTGTCATATATACTACTTGAGCTACTACTACTGATAATAATAATAATAATAATAATAATAATAATAATAATATTATTATTATTATTATTATTATTATTATTATTATTATTATCAATGTTTAATTTGCATTACAAAACCTAAGTTGCATATATTATTGTCTTTTGTCACAATTTGTTGTGTTTCTTGCTTGCAATACAGTGATCGATTACCAGCGAGATTATGATTGCTTGCGATATGACCGATTACCAGCGAAATTATGAAGTTTTTGATACAGTGATTCGTTGCCTATAATATAAGTTGTTGATGTCTTATTTATATTTTACATGTATTTATTGATACGATGGTTATTTCCCTTGAAAAAAGCGGCCTTAAAAATTTCGGAATAATCATATATTGTTTAACAAGAAGAAGAGGAGGAGGATAGAATAGTGTATGTGTATAATAATAATAATAATAATAATAATAATTAATAATGAGCTATCGTCGCACTATCAAACATCAACTTCTAACGAACATCGCGTCACGGCAATTAAATGTAGTCCACTCTTCAAATTACGATCAATACCCGGATATTAGTCAGACCCAAATGCTAATTGCATATACTATGTTAAATCAGGTGAAGGTGAAATACTATTAAAAAAAATTCCCGATTGTTCTCACTCTGCCTGGTGTTCGGAGACAATTGCCCCCTCTCTCAAGGCCGTATAGAACGAGCACTGGTCCTGCAGTAAGAAACACCCAGAACTCCAGTAGTTCTTGTTCAAACTAATTTTTTCTTTTATAAAATTAAAAATTGTAGCTCGGCCAGTGCCCCCTTACGGGTTCAGGCACGGGCCAGGGAAATATATCCCCGGTTGCCACCCACCCCCTTCAGCCCTGCCCTCTCTCAATGCAATAAATCACTCCCCTCTCGCCGCTACTAAATAGAAAGGAAACGCGTTCCTTTGAATGTTAACAGTGCTTGCCTTGTCTGCACCAGGCCAATATGATGCTATCCTCCGAATTCCATCCCGGCAAGGATTTTAGCTTGCTTTGTTGTTGTTGATGTAAATGTTTGTGTTTCACAATTTGATAGATAAGCGATCCAAAGAATATTCTAATACAAAAATAATCTATGAAGAAAATTTAACTTGGGCAATTGAACACTGACAGCTTGAAATTTGTTGGTTTAAAAAAAAATGATGAGATAATTGTATCACTAAGAAGCAATTTAGAAAGGAGGGTAGTAAACAATAACACCCAAAGTACATTGGTGTCTGGCCGAGTGGTCTAAAGCGCTGTCCGTCACGGATCACTGCCATCTCACCTCTGTCTGCGTGGGTTCGAGTCTCGGGCTCGGCAAATGTGGATATGTGAGAAAGCTTGCCGGTAGCTTCTCGTGGGTCGGTGGTTCTTTCCGGGGTTTTCCCGGTTCTTCCTCCACCATTAATACTGGCCGCCATGTATAGCCTATCTTGTGCTGAAAAATGGCGTTAAACCCTATAACAACAACAACAACAACAACATTGGTGTCTGCATTTCATTACGGTTTAAAGAATAAACTTGTCATAAAGTTAATAAAGAATTTATTTATACACCTCTTACAGTCCGAGTCTTAAATGTTGAAATGTTAACACCACTAGTAACTGATGCACCATGCCCACATGACAATCTACTCTGAGGCATCCAAATTTTGCCCAAATTCGAGCCCATCTTTTTTCATTAAGAAATAAAATAACATTAACGAAAGAATAATAATTGCCATAATGTTAATAGTAATTACTAGAATGAATAGCTCAAGCGCTACTCAGCCTCATTTGGGGTCATCTATTTTGTACGTACGCAAAAATCTAGCAAAGCTTGACCTCTCCCACCACACATGCGTACTTTTTTTTACACACACACACACCCTACCTGCGAATGTATGCTTCATGCACCACCACCCAATTCCATATTATGGCCTATACATAATCCATGCAGAAACCATAAAGGATTAATAATATTAACTTGTTTAATGAAACAGATAGTCCACCAATGTTGAATGACTGGCTGCATCAAAGAAATAAGCAGCATAACTTTAAAGTTTGTCTAATGTCCGCTAAAATTCTAACGCCGACTGAACCAGTCAAACAGGTTACGTATTAGACAAATTATTATCGAGGTCGCTCCACCCCTTGTTTCCTATGCGTACATACATTATCAGTAACTGCCCCCCCCCCCCCCCGCCCCCCGCAGGTGTATGCATTTGGGTTAACCCCCGCCCCCCATGTGTATGTACTAAATGGACGGCCCTTTATGCCCTATATCCTTTTAAGGGTCCTTGCCCACGTTCTCCTCTTGTTCGGGTTTAGCTTGTTACTATCTAACCTCATCGAGCAGAATTTACTTCAGTGAGCCAATACACCCTTCGACAGCATAACCGGTCTTGAAAGATCACTGTTACGCGAGACCTCCTGTCTTGAAAGACCACTGTTACGCGAGACCACCTGTCTTGAAAGACCTTATTCTCAAAGGACAAATGTAATGATTATATTGTGTTATGACCTGTCATGAGATCAACTGTTTTGAGAGACCATAATTGTTGGGCAGAAGGGGTGGTCTTTCAAGACAGGTTCTACTGTACTATCTCTGCACCACATATGCCTCTAATTTGCAGTGTGCACCCTTTTATCATGTTTATAGGAACAGTTTGAAAATGTTAAATACTCTGCTGAGACCTTGGTATTGTTAAAGTAAAAAACAGGAACAATACTGTTGATTGAAATCCTATTTAAAAAAAACTTTGCCCTCCAGATGAAATGCAGTTAGACAATGAAACAAAGTAACAAATAATTGCAAATGAACAGAAAACATGACCTCTAATTAAACCATACCTCTCCTCTTATGGCAAGGTAGCACAGACGAATTGAGCGAGTGCTATACATGCCATAAACGAATGAACAAATGAGCAATATATTGTGCACTGTACTGAACTGACAGAGATGACCTGTGCTACACACACTCCCCAAACTCGTCTCTTAACGTAAATGATTTTTCTTTCCTTTTGTTGCAGATCTTTCTCACACTTTGTGAAAACTACTTTCAGAAATTGTTGGAGACGACTAAGCACGAACATGTATTTATCACTTAATTTATGTGAATATTACCACCTTCAAAAATCAAGATTTGAACATATCGCTAGCATTATAAGAGTTGAACAATAGACTAATTATCAGAATAGAAAATCTTGTTAAAGTTCTTTTTCGACGGAATATGCATCAAACAACCCATCAATTGAGAACTTGATTTTAACCTACCACTTGCCAATTGTCAGCAATTTCACAAGAGTTGCCTTTCTTAGTAAACGATATTTCAATTCAACACTACAGAAAAGAAATCGGGATTGAAGCAAGTTTCAGAACACATAACAAAGATCCTACTCTGTACAAGTACAGGTATATTTTATTAACATCAAAATACAAGATGCAACTAAAGCAGGTAATGATCTAAACACGAGAGAAAAGACAAAATTAAAACAAAACGATAGAACAATAGAAAAGCAATCCTCCCAAACCAAAATGGAAAAATTATAAGAGAAAGAGAAGCAAGATATGATTAATATTTGACAGGAAAGAAACAAACAGTGGCTTATAGCACATAGAGAGCAAAAATGCATCAGAACCAACAGAATATGCACGTTTCCTGAACAACAGTATGGGCTTATTGCAGAAAAAATCCAATATCAATTGGAGAAAAATCAGTGTCCCTTTTTAAAACTTTCCAAGTAGAGATGGAAAGAAACCATCGAATAAAGCAAAATAGTTTTATTTTCTAATGTTAGTAAATGGAAGTTGAATTTTCAAACTTAACTTCACATGATTATTAAGAGAGTGTTTGGTTTTAAGAACCGATAATTGTTATCAAAGTTTGGTGAAACTAATATTAATGCTCTACATACACAAGTAAAATACTAAGGTACCTTTTGAATGACAAACCTGTTATTTTGGCGTATTCTGTTTATTTTGTTTTTTAGTGAGTGTGTGTGTGTGCATTTGTTTTTCTTTTTGTAACATGCCAAATATGGGAACTGCATCATTCCAAAGGGAGTGAGGTTTTACAGGCAATTCTCCTTGGAATGAATGATATAGAAATTTATGAGCCTGGATATCATATCAGTTATTTGATGTTTATTATCAAGTAATTTGATGCTTCCTTGGAAATAGACGGTAAAGAATTTCCAACAGAAACTGAGATCATATGATTCACAGGTTTGTACAACATTTCTAATTGATAAAACTTCTTGTTTTCGATTTTACAGTTCTACATTCCATTTAAAAGTAAAGAACAATTCAGTCAAAATAGATTGCCAAGATGTACCTATTCTGGATGGTTCAAGCTGAAGTTTTACAGATCTTACCGTACAAAGCCAGTATCAAATGAATCTGAATTCAGTGTCATTTATAAGACTCAGTGAGGGAAATAATAGATAGGTGGCTGATAGCTTCTTAGCCGTTTCCTTCTTTGCATGAAAAGTTACCTCCCTTTACCTGGTCACAGATTAAGTATGCATATTGTTAGCCTAAAGGTGATGTTTTATTGTGACATTTACCAATCTTACTGGCTTTCGTGTTGTTTTGTGATGGTGCCTCCAAGAATTCTTCAACATGAATTTTAATACAATGCCTAAATAGTTAAACTCGTAAGAAGCCATGTGGGAACTGTGCATTGCAATTCTGACCACATGAAGGGTATACTTTTATTCTTGTTACTAATCCAACTTCCACCATAAAGTACCATACCATTCAAAATCATTAAATTTCCTAATACCTACTGTCATATAGTTTGGTATATTTAAAAAGGAATCCCATTTGTGCACTCACATAGCGAGTGAACTTTATACACCATTTCAAACAAAATACAAGACTACATTAGCAAACAGCAAACTGGAGATATTTTAATATGAAGAAGATATTGTTTTGCAGGCATCATGAAAGAGAACATATACGATACACAATACATGCATGTGACTTTGGAAACAAATACTGCAATGAAATGAATAAAATCTCACACTGTCCCTAGTCTCTGTCTCTGTCTCTCTCTCTCACTCAAAACAAGCATTCTTAAGGCAATATATATAACAAAACAGACAGTAAATAGTTAATGGCAGGTGTATGCAGGCAAGAATATAAATGAATTAATAATGTATTCATACAACAAAGTTGTTAAAAAAAACAACAAAAAACAAATACTACATTGCATTGAATATATGGATACAATATGCATCATGATTTAAACACTAATTTTATTTAAATCTTTTAACAGACATGTGGATTTGAAATGCAATTGCAAGCAAGATGAAAAATACTAGTATATAACTGGCCTTTCAAAATTTGAACTGTATATAATAAACAGAACATTATGTGCTGAAATTTGAATTATCTCCACAAATAACTCCTTCAAGAAAATTCACTGAAGAGCTTAATACTGATGTACAAATCATTTTTAATATGTCAGTATGATTTCAAATATAGTGAAACACTATGCAATCACCTATTCTGTCTAATCATTTCCTGTCAGTATAGGAAACTGATGTAACTTTAACAATATTTTTGTTTAAAATCATGAGCTTTCCCACTAAAAGTGTGATATTGTTCAAATGTTTCTTCTTTTCCACATTGGAAAGAGAATAGGGTTACATGACTAGCCGATAATGTCATTTTTATGCACATGAAAATTAATCTTTTTTATACTTGCATTGTTTGTTTCATTTGACTTTTTATACTTGTATTGCTTGTTTCATTTGACTTTTTATACTTGTATTGCTTGTTTTATTTGGCTTTTTATAATTGTATTGTTTGTTTTATTTGGCTTTTTATAATTGTATTGCTTGTTTTATTTGACTTTTTATACTTGTATTGCTTGTTTTATTTGACTTTTTATAATTGTATTCTTTGTTCAGTTGTGTACACCTTATCTTACTTAAGAGTTTACTGATTTACTTAAAAATCAATAGTGTTCATTGCTATATATGGTAGGACAGTTCGTCCTGCTCCTCAAACTACTTGTAAATTTTAAATGCAAATAAGAAATTTCTTTCCAGTATGTGAATGTATAGGTACTATTCAGACCAAGACCATATCTCCGTCTTTAAATTTACAACAAATTTTCAAATTATTTTGAAACTAAGCTCTGACAATTAAATTTTATTAATTTTAAAAAAATGCCTTTCATTGATCTCAAAGCAAAAACTAAAGAGGTTCCACAAGTGCAATAATTTTTAAAAGTTATTAGAGCTGTATGGGTAAAGTCTAAGTAAATCACATGTACAAATGAACCACCAATGACTCCTGATTGGCCAATTCCATGGATGATGAAATTTATAGTTTATGATAATGATCTTCATTTTTGTATGGCTTAACATAATATGTGTTATGTTCAGTAGCGGTACGATTTTGTTCCCATGTCTTAAAAACAGTTTGCCAAGAAAATCTTAAATCCAACAGTTTGTCTATACTGTTATAAGCTGGGTCAATCTGCTAGCAATATAGAGTATGAAGTTCCATTGCATGATGCAGTGGTATATCTGAGTTTTTGTTCCACTGATTAATCCCAGCAAATAGCAATGACCCAGATCTACCAGAGCATTATACATTGGTGATTCTGGATCTGCGCTGTCTGTGCACTCCACTTACAAGTGCCAATATATCAAGTTTTTATGAGCTGTAAATAGTTCAGAGATTAATCTCTCGTGTACACCATAAAAAAATCATAAAGTTTGAGAAAATAATATGCAATGGATCATTCAACAATGCCAACATAGTTTTGCTGCAATTTCCAGATTCATTTGTTTTCTCATTTTTATAAGCATCTTTCCTGCAAATTTTCCTCTATTTGGCTCGAAAATGTGATCAACCCTGTTAAAACATAAATCCACAAATGTATGAAGGTACTGGTCCTGGTTACTTGCTACAGTTTACTAGCTATCTTTTGTTAGATGTTACTCGGTTATTGTGTCCTGCTACATTTTTCTCCACTGTGGTCACCTGAACATATTATTTAGGCTTTCTTTTATGACATTTTACTCTGCTGCCACCTCTGTCTTCCCATTATCTCCATCAGCATCTTTAAAATCATCTCCCACTTTGTCTTCAATAACGCCATCAATTTTCTCCTCTTTGGCTTTGTTTTCAACCACTGTGTCATCGCCTTCTTTTTTCACTTCTGTGTCAGGTTTCAATTCCTCAACTTTATCTTTGGTTTCGTCTTTTGCCTGTTCCTCAGGATTTGGTGCATCTTCTGTTTTCTCTTCAGCTTTGGTTTCTTTCTCCATTTCAGCGGAAGATTTTTCCTTCTTTTCTGGTACTTTCTGGACCAAACACTCTTCCCAATCTGGCCAGAACTTTTCCTTCATTCTGTCGCAGTAATCACTTAGGTTCCCACATACCTCTGAATAAGATGAAAAATAACAATAAGAATAACAATCTGAGCAATTTCTAAAATGATATAACAAGACTCACTTGTCCATGTTATTTAAATTAAATTTTCCCTTCCCAACAGCATATTTATATGAATTTAACCCATCACTTTATTTTGCATATTTATGTCTGCAATTTCTGTAATGGCTCTAAAATATTCAACATATAGAGTGTGTAAACAATATGGTGTTTGTGTGTGAATTTGGAATTTTGATGTAGCTTTAGCTTATAGTGATGTCTAACATTGGGGCATCAAGCTGCAGACATGTAGCATTATGTCCCACCCAATCACATTATCCTGATACCAGGCTGACCAGTTCTAACACTAACCTCAATGCCGAGTGCCATGCAAGGCAGCTGCTAATACTATATTTATCAGTCTTTGGTATGACTCAGCCAGGGTTTGAACCTGTCACCTCCTGCATCCAAGGTGGATGCTCAAACAACTAGGCCAGCCACCAAAGAGGCATGCAAACTATATGGCAAAAATGCATAATGCAGTTTTTATGGATAAAGAAGAGTTAAGATGACTTTTACAAAATCAATGACGAAACTCACCTTATTAAGACATCATTAAAAACTCTATTGCCAGTGTAAAGGGTTACTATGTAGATTGCACTGTGATATCAATTTTTATTCTGACAAACACATTTTTTTCATTATCTCTCTCTTTCTCTCTCATAAATGTATTAGGGGACATGATTGTACACAGAATGTATAATCGATATTGAACCATATTTCTAGTCTGTTCAGTGAAACCGCAAAGGTGAAAGAAGACATAAGATTTATTTTCAATTGTAACAAAACTGGCCAAAATGAATTTCCAGGAACTCAAGCAGGAATAATACTGACTCTTCTAGGGGAGGTACAGATGACTGAAACAAAACTGTAGTAATAGGTTCATAGAACTCAAATCCCCACTACTTACCTATTCTGCCAAATATATTTCAATTGCAGGTAAATAACAAAATTCACATTTAAAACACACCGCAAAGAAAAACATTAAAGTAGTCCACTAAAAGATCTATTTATAGTTTTCATCATATACTTCTGTTGTTGTAGTTGTTGTTGTTATAGGGTTTAATGCCACTTTTCAGCACACGACAGGTTATACATGGCAGCCAGTATTAATGGTGGAAGAACCCTGGAAAACCCCAGAAATATCCAGTTTCACAATGTACATTTCATTCATGAAAATACCCATACTTTGGCATTTTCTGCCCTGGAATATAATACTCATCAAGACATGTCCAAATACATAACTGCATGAACCTGTAGCCTAAATTGCATAGGTAACAAGCTTTAGAATACAAAATTTAATCGACCGTTCCAGTGGTCTAGTGTCCACCTCGGATGTGGGAGGTTACAGGTTCAAATCCAAGCCAAGTCATCAAAAATGGTACTAACAGCTGCCTCGCTAGGCGCTCAGCATTAAGTAGTTAGTGTTAGGACTGGTTGGCCTAGTGTTAGGAAAATGTGACTGGGTGGGTCATCATACTACATGTCTGCAGCATGATGCACCAGTGCTAGACATCACTATAAACTGCCACAACTCAAACACTGTAGTGATATGACTGGAAAATTGTTAAAGCTATTTAAAAATCCAAATCACAAACATATACACAAAAAACTTAATCAAAGTCACAGAAGAACGTTTAACCCTTACCCATATTGCTCTTCACTTCCAGTTGTATGATCCCATCACCAAAAGTACATGAGAGAAAAACCCTAACCCAAATGCAAATCATAACCAAGGTGCGAGTAATGAAGGGGAACAGTCAGATGGACATACAAAATGCCACTTTGAAAATTATACCAGGTCATAAAATTTGTCCCCTGGACAGTTAAAAGGACTGTTCAAACCCTTACCTAGGAGATACTTCTTTCCCTCACAGTCAGGGCAGTTCCATTTAATTTGAACCAACTGTCCAAATATTGCACAATCAATCTCTGTTGGCTTATCTCCCATGAAGAATGTGTTTGTCCCTGTTTAAATAAATAAATAAATATTTTTATCTGACAGGTAAACAAATTTATATTTGAAAGAAAAATGTGCAAAATCAACAGTTTTAAGGTAAATAAATCCGTTGTATTTTGAGGGCATACAGACACTTCAAACCTTTTTGCTATGACAAACAAATCCATTATAAATTGGAAACTATGTAAACAAAGATATTAAATTACATAAAAAAGGACAGTACTAAGTGAATAAATAATTACATCATATATTACAGTGGTAAAATACTTTAAAAGTGCAATAAAATAAAAAGGAATATTGAAACATTTAGTTCAAGCCATGCATTTATTTCAATGAAAATCAGAATATGAGCCAATTTTTGCAACCAAGAACAAAGAACCTTAAATTTTGTGTGAGATAATGAACCTTAAATTCCATACGAGATAATGAACCTTAAATTTCAAGTGAGATTAAGTACCTTTAATTCCATGTGTGATATAGAACCTTAAATTACAAGTGAGATTAAGAACTTTATGTTGCATGTGAGATTATGAACCTTTAAATTCCATGTGTGATATAGAACCTTAAATTCCATGTGAGATTAAGAACCTGAAGTTCCATGTGAGATTAGGAACCTTAAATTCCAAGTGAGATTAAGAACCTTAAATTCCACGTGTGGTATAGAACCTTAAATTCCATTTGAGATTAATAAACTGAAGTTCCATTTGAGATTAAGAACCTTAAATTCCATGTGAGATTAAGAACCTTAAATTCCATTTGAGATTAATAAACTGAAGTTCCATTTGAGATTAAGAACCTTAAATTTCATGTGAGATTAAGAACCTTAGATTCCATGTCTGATATAGAACCTTAAATTTCATGTGAGATTAAGAACCTTAAATTCCATGTGTGATATAGAACCTTAAATTCCATTTGAGATTAATAAACTGAAGTTCCATTTGAGATTAAGAACCTTAAATTTCATGTGAGATTAAGAACCTTAAATTCCATGTGTGATATAGAACCTTAAATTTTATGTGAGATTAAGAACCTTAAATTCCATGTGTGATATAGAACCTTAAATTTCATGTGTGATATAGAACCTTAAATTCCATTTGAGATTAATAAACTGAAGTTCCATTTGAGATTAAGAACCTTAAATTTCATGTGAGATTAAGAACCTTAAATTCCATGTGTGATATAGAACCTTAAATTTCATGTGAGATTAAGAACCTTAAATTCCATGTGTGATATAGAACCTTAAATTTCATGTGAGATTAAGAACCTTAAATTCTGTGTGCGATATAGAACCTTAAATTCCATCTGAGATTAAGAACCTTAAATTCCGTGTGTGATATAGAACCTTAAATTCTATGTGAGATTAAGAACCTTAAATTCCATGTGACATTAGAACAATGTGTAGTTATGGTCAGACATTAAAAGATTTGTATTCATCTAAGAAAACTTGAAGAGCTGCATGTACAGAATAACATTTCAACCCGATACAATTATTGTTCTTCCTTGTTTTATTAAACTGTAACTTATTTTCAATTCTGTGTGTGATAAGAAAGATGAAAATGAAGATAATAAAAACCCTAATATCATACATTAAAGACATTACTACGTTAAATCCCTTAAAAAAAATCATTGATTATTATTCTCAATTTCTCTCAATTTCTTGAAGAAGCGCTAAACATAAAAGAATATTACTTACATTCAGTATAAAACATTAATGCCTTAACAGAAAATATACTGTTTACAAAGTTTAGCCTATTTCCTTTTGGGGGAAAAGGGAGTACTTTTGTAACATGGGGCAATATTTGGCAATTAAAACTTATCAAATAAAATGAATATATAAAGGTATGATACTCTGAATAACCAGAAATGTGTGTGTGTGTGTGTGTGATTTTAATTTTTTTAAAGTAGCTTTAAAAATATTTAAATTATATCGCTACAGTGTCTACACTGGAGCATCATGCTACAGACATGGAGCAAAATGTCCCATCCTAAGTAACATTATCCTGACACCAGGACAACCATTCCTAACACTAACCTCTTAATGCTGAGCATCTAGTGAGGCAGCTGTTAGTACCATTTGTACGAGTCTTTGGTACAACTGGGCAGGGTTCTAACCCACGACCTTCCAAAACCGGGGCAGATGCTCTAACCACCAGAGCAGTCAGAAATGTGTGTAGTTTCATAGCAATCCTCCAAACAGTTTATAAGGAGTAGTGATAATAAACATGGTTTGATGGACTGGCAGATGACTGACTTACAATAGACCATTCCATAATCTCTGTCGGTGCATAACTAGTACAACCCCGATCCCCAAAACTTATAATATCTCCATCCAGCCAATATGTCTCACCTAGAAAGTTAGAGAGTGCCTGTAGATCATTCTTCATGATCTGCGTCACTTCTGCCTGTGAATGACGTCCCATTCCATGCCCATGTGCCATCTGGCGGAGATTTCTACCTTTCCACCACATAAAAAGCTTTGGAACACTCTTAGGAAAGAGTGTTCGTCGGCTTTCCTCCCTCAAATACAGCCATCTTGTTAGAATTGCTGTCCTGAAATTAGGATAGACAAAACGTGAGTGTGACCCATAACAAAGGGGAGCTATGATATGAAAGTAATGAAGAGAAATTTTTAATCCAAAGGTAAATGGTAAGGATGTACAGATTAACTTTGCACATGATAACCCCCAGGACTAAGTGGTTAGGACGTCCGCCTCGAATGCAGGATGTCACAGGATCGAACACTTACCGAGTCATACATCAGTGCTAGACATCACTATAAACTGCCACAATGCCGACATCATAGCAATGACTAAAATGTTTTGAAAGCTACGTTAAAAGTCAAAATCACACACACACACACACACACACGATATTCCCCAATAAATTCCCAAATTAAGTACATGCATTGACAATGAAAAGTAACGAACATTAAAATATATATGACACAAGATTACAACCGAATTAGAATAATATTTTGATTTAAACGCAAGACAAAGGACCTGAGACCATCATATTACTAAGCGTTATAAAACTCACTCCCTTTCCACTAAACCAAAATATAAATACAAATATTAGTAGTCATACTTTTCTAGACATAAATACATTTGAAATGATGCATAATACCAACCAATACGTGTTTTCTTCCACCATTTTCTGCATTGCTCGTGCTATAGCTAACTGGTATGGCGTCAAATCTGCATTCAGATTTTTGTTGAATTTCTGATTTAACATTTCAATAATCATAGACGAATCTGCAAAAACCTCGCCATTAAGTTCGATCCACGGGATCTTCCCCTTTGGTCCAAACTTGCGTGACAATACATTCTGAAATGTAATTTATAAAAACATGGTAAATCGCAACTGAATGTCAATGGTTGATATAAATGTGTGTGGGTGTGTGGATTAGATTTATAATGTAGCTTTAACACAGTTTTAGTCATACTGCCACGATGTCTGCATTATACTTACGCCAGGTCGACCAGTCCTAACATTAACCTGTTAATGCTGAGCACCAAGCGCCGCAGCTGCTAGCTAGTGCCATTATTATGTCTTTGGTTTGACTCGGCCGTGGTTCGAAACAGAGACCGACTGCTTCCTAGGCCGACGATCTAGCCGCTTGGGCATTCATGACTGCGTACCGTAAAAGCAGAATGGAATACGAGTCACCAGACATGATCGATGCAAAATAAACGATTAACCAGAAAATATTGGATTTTCTCTCGTACCTTACTGCAAAGCAAAGGTATGTTATATTAGCAAAAAGGTGTATCCATATGTCGCAATACAATAATAGTGTTTAATTCATGACATCGTGTCCCCTATTCGCTTCCCGTGCGTACAACATGGGTGGGCGGGAGAACGATGGATACGTATAAAGCAACAGTTCAAAAGCAATGGTTGTGCTCTAATTGGAAACTACAACTAATTTCCTCCAAACAGATTGTGATTGTTATCTGTATGGGTATTCTCCTTCAGTCATAAATGGATAGTGTTTGAACAAATACGTGTATGGTCTTATATTATGCACATTTTAGTTATTAATGTCAGCGGCTAAAATTGTATTTTAACGTTTCTTTTTCTTGTCTTTTCTGTTTTGTGTCCGATTCCAAACGTCGGAAAATCTTAAAGTTACGATTGAGTTCCTTGTAATAACGCTTAAAAATCCCTCTGAAAGAACGTCAAATTTACACGTACGTAGGGATTTCCAAACCTCAAACTGGGCACGACTACGAGTAATGTGGTCACATGACTCATCAATGCATAATAAGAAACAAAAATAGCTGGTGGTATTCAAGACGATTTCACGTTACTTTTTGCTGCTTTAAAAGAGTTATTCACTGCCGTCTTTGATGGAATTAAATTGTTTTAATACACAAGAAAGTATTATCCCCAGGAGTTGGGGAGTTTGATCTGCAACTTTTATAGAAGCAAATATGGCAATACTTTTGTCACAGTTGCTCCCAAAGTGGGCGGTTAGGGCGCTAATGCTGAATAATGCTTTTTACTGGGTAAGTTATGGGGGCGCTGAGGATAACCAAGGGGACGGTGGCCCGAAAAGGTTTGGGAACAACTGGTTTATTATATAATGGGATCGTGTGGACCAGTCGTTCTCACGAAGCGAAAAAGACTAGCAAACTGTGACATTGTGTTTGCGATGACCTTTTCCTGCTAAATTGGTTATACCACACGTTTTGGATCATGAATTATACAGACACAGTAAGCAGGACATCATCCAGCAGAATTTCAAGATGATTCATTCTCAACGACGACCTTTAAATTCACCGCCAATTATAAGCGTAATAGAACAGAAACATGTTTCATGTGGTTGGAATTTACTTTTCATGCAGTATTTCACTCGCTTCCTACTTGGTATTGTTGTGTAGTATTAATATATTATCTTTTTGTTCTAAATATGAATGTCGCCTGTATTGGTTTGTTATTTTATTTTTTGGTATTTTTTTTTTGTTAGGGGTTTGGTTGGGTTACGACCACGCATACGATAAGCAGTGTCGGTTATTACCTTTTTGATGTTTTGGGGGAATAATAAGAAGTTCAAGCGAGTAAAAAACAAAACGTACTCAGATCAAAGGCAGATTGCTTCTGAGGTAATCTGTCACGCCCAAAACCTTTCAACCATTCCACTATTTGGTAATTATATATCCTACAGGGCGAAATGTATGTCCTGTCAAACAAACCACTGGAGCTGCTTACTATCTTTCCCTTTCAAACGAGACATCTATAAGTGTTATGGACATGTCGTTTAAACACCAAACCATTAGTCTTGTACTATACTGCACGACATTAAACAGTAAGAATTTACGTACAGTCATTCCACCTACACGCCACACCCAACTACCCACCTGCCTGCCTATGTACTAACCTGCCTGAGTGTCGACGTGTATGGTTTATTTTTCGTCACATACTATGGAGCTTTGTGAAAGTTGCAGACACACGGACGTATTATTAATTACTGCTTGTGTTTTTTATAATTACAACGACCATTCTATAAATGTTAACCATTCCCAGAAATATAAATTAGTAACATATGCTGTTTCAAGTCAAGGGGTAAACCAGTGCAGAATACGATACAAATAACAAGAGTTTAATCCGATTCTACCGGTTTCATTGTTCCTGTAGTTTCTTCTAATTCGATTGTAACTTTTGACTGATGAAAACAAAATGGATTTGCCTGCCTCCCACACACACACGCACATACGTACATACAAATACATACATGCATACACACGCACATACATACATACATACATACATACACACATACATACAAACATACATACATACGCTTGTTTTCAGCTATCAAATGAGATCTGACAAGTGTAAACGAATATATGTAGTGTTCTTTATACGATTTCATTATGTAAATTTAAAGATGGTCTAAATTAGTTTTCCTCGAGGGAAGATTAATTAATGAAAACGATGACCGACATTTAGGTATTTTGTTATGTTTACAGAGAGAAACCCAACATTGCATTTTTTTGTGAAAAGTAGTCATTAATGATAACTGGGAATAGTGATGTTTACAAGAGGACGTACCATAAATCACGCGTTTAACAAGCTATGGCAGTCACGGTTACCGACAATAAAAATGTCACATTAAATGTCGCCCAGTGGCATAAATAAATACTTTTCTTTAGCAAATGGCATGCTGACCTCTGGCCATTTATTTACATCCAGTCTGGTCATTTTATAAATAAGTATATTGTCTTTAATTGTAGACTCGTAAATGAGTACATATAATTCATCGCAGCGATTGCATCTAAGTGATCACATCATATAAATTACAAAACAATTTTAAGCGAAATGCGTAAATTTCCATGAGATGCCATACTGTTTATTTGTCTTTACAATACAAAACCAAGTGTGAGCCCCCCCCTCTCTCTCTCTCTCTCTTTATATATATGTATAGGCACACACACACATAAATGTGAGACAGATTGCCAGTAGCTTCTCGTGGGTCGGTGGTTCTTTATCTAGTTGGGTTTACCGGGTTCTTCCTCCACCATTAATACTGGCCGCCATGTATAGCCTATCACAAACTGAAAAATAGCATTAAACCATAAAACACACACACACACAGACAGACATTATATATATATATATATATATATATATATATATATATATATATATATCGGTGTTGTATGCACGCGTGTGTAGCAGACACAACCGCATGACTACCTAGTAATTAACTCTCATGTATCTACAGTCATTCCGGATTCCTAGTTAAAGTTTAAAACGT